>PVLA01000705.1:0-476775 GCA_004027455.1 Hydrochoerus hydrochaeris
GAACCAGGGAAAGAAGGGGGAGGGGAACCAGAACCAGGCCAAGAAGGGGGAAGGGAACCAGAACCAGGCCAAGAAGGGGGAGGGAACCCCAAGCCAGAACAAGAAAGGAGAGGGTGCCCAGAACCAGGGTAAAAAGATGGAAGGAATGCCAAACCAGAGCAGAAAGGCAGATGCAGCTGCCAGTCAGGGTAAGAAGCCCGAGCCAGCTCCTCTCCAGGGCAAGAGTGCAGCTCCAGTTCATAGCCAGGAGGCTCCCAAGCAGGAGGCTCCTACAAAGAAGAAATCTGGTTCCAAGAAAAAGGGTGAGTCTGGTGGGTACTTTGCTGTCTTTGTGGACTCTGGGGGTGGGGAGCAGGCTTTGTGGGTGTTCTCCAGGAGTGCTGCCTGTATCAGTCAGCTGTGGCCACAGCAAGGCTGTGTGACAGCCGTCCCAAATCCCTTGGCTTGCAGCAGCAAACATTTTACCTCCGTCCTTGCCCCTGCAGGCTGGTTAGAAGTTGGCCGATTGGGCCTGTCTGGGCTGGAAGGCCGTGCTGTGGGCTGTGGCTTAACTGGGTTGAGGTCAGATCTGGCCCACTGGTGCTGGTTCTGGGGGCAGGCAGAGTTCTCTCAGGGTGAGAACAGAGCCACAAAGCATACTTGCTGGATGCATGAGTGCTGTCACTGAGTCTGGTGGGCCCTGTCTCTGTGCGCGGGCCTGCAGGGTGGTGCCAAGAGAGGAGGAGAGGGTGAGCCTTCCCGATGGGGCTGCATCCCTACCTCTTCGAGGCCTCTGACCTGACCTGGAGCAGTGTGTCTGTCTGTGTTGGCGCTGCCCCTCAGCCTGCACCCTGCACATTTGCATGGACAGTGGGCTAGAGGGTATTAATGCGGGTGACAGATCTGGGTCACAGGGAGCATTGGTTTGCCTGTCCTGATAGAACCTGGAATTGGACAGGGACTTTCTGTTTCAGGTTCATCCCTTGATTGCACCTGTTCTCTTTTCTTCTGCCTTATTTATTTTCTGAAACCCTTTGGGGTAGCCGTTAGCTGATTGGGAGATGAATTATATCTGTCCTGACCAAAGCGATCTCCAGGCATCGATTGGACCTGGTCCGGGAAGCATGGAGCCCTATGTTTCTGGCTGGGTGTTCCTGTTTCACTCTCTGAACTTTCTCAGTCTTCTGGCCCAGGTTTTGAGGCGCCCTGTCCCATGAGACTGGGACAGGCCCACCTGTGCACTGGACACTCAGGGCCTTCTTCCAAGGTGGGGTGAGGGTGGGCATGCTTCCCTTTGAGCCTCCCCCCCCCCCTTGTGTCCCTGCCCCATACACAGGGGTAGAGCTGGGCACCACTGGACCTGGTTCTCCCAGATGAGCTCCACAGCCTGCAGCATCCCATGATTCCTGTCACCTTGGGTGGCTTTAGACATTCGAAATGAGATGTGAAACACATACAATGCTCATATTGGAAGGGAAGGGAAGTTCCCTTAACTTGTAAGTAACGGGGAACTTTGTGAGGACTGAGACCTACATGCTGACCCTCCTCAGCCCATGCAACTGTTTGGTGGAGGTGAGAGAGAAGAATATTGAACCTCGAAGTAACTCCTGATGTGGAATGAGGAAGGTCAATGTTATAGATAAGTGGTAGCTGTTCCCAAATTAACTTACTATTCTCAAATTATTCCAGCCAAGCTGGCAATAGGATTTTCCTTGTCATGTGACAATACTATCCTAAAATTAGTCCTGTCTTAGGGAAAAAAAGCTAAGAATACTGAAATAAATTGAAAGCCTTGAAGGTAGAGGGCTGGTCATGGTGGCACAACCCTGTAATCCCAGCACTTGGGAGGCTGAATCCGGAGGATCTCTCTGAGTTGAAGGCCAGCCTAACTACATAGTGAAACCCTGTCTTAAAAAACAAAACAACAAAAAAGTATTGAAGATACGTAAAGCTATTGAGTAGCCTTTTTTTTTTTTTTTTTTTTGCTACTGGGGATCTAACTTACGACATTGCACTTGTCAGGCAGGCGCTTATGCTGCTGAGCCAAATCCCCAGCCCTTGAGTAGCTTTTTAAAAGTGGCTTTTGGAAGGCTGGCTGGACCTGTCTACTGTATGGACTCAGCCCCAGCTGTTGTGATCCTCCTTGGAGAACTGACTCAATCGTGCACCCCTGGGAGTAGAAACAAGGGGTGTGCCCCACTGCAGAGGGAGAGACAGGTGTTGAGAGAGTGGTGTGGGGTGGAACATTAGTGGTTGGGGAAAACCCACCCAAGCCCTTTCCAAATACTTGCCGCTGCACAGGTTGAACATTTGGATGAAAGGAGGTTGCTGGGAAAGAAGTTGGTCTGGGTGGGCCCAGGTAGTGCAGGGTGCTCAGGGGTGCAGGGGGAAAGGATGTCACCAGGCCACATCTGGGGATCACCCAAGTGGGAGTGTCAGGACTGCAGCCGGGAGAAGCTGTGGAGGCTGTGAGGAGGCCCTGTGACACTAGATGAGCAGATTTCTCTGCTCTCGAGTGGGTCTAGAAACATTAGGAAAGTACTTTCCCATATGTTATTTTCTTTATTTTCCATTTTTCTGAATTTGCACTGTATTTGCAATTCTGTTTTCCTGTGGTTGGTGGATACAGGCCACACCTGAGTTCTGAAGACTGGAGGTTCCCCTACCCTTGCAGGCCCCCCAGGCTTTGGTGTGGGTGTATTCCCCGGGGGTTCCAGTAAAGTAGTGGCTCTCTTGGGGTAGGGGCTAACCTGTGCCTAGGAGCCTTCCTAAGACTAGCCAAAGATTTGGGAATTTTACATTACTCCATTAAAATAAGCTTTATTGAAGTGATTTCTTTAAGCAAAAACCATGGCTGTAATGAGATAAGTGGTGGTATTCTGAATGTGTGGCCCTTCTGAAGCGTTTAGTAGAATGTATCAGGAGCTGTGAGGGATGATGGGTTTGTTCTCTTCTGGACAAGCTGCAGACTGTGCTGAGCAAGTCTGTGCTTGGTGACTCTGATGTCCCTTGGACCACCAAGGGTGGGGACCTTAGTGCCTTCTGCCCACCCATGCTCAGAGCAACCACCAGCAGTGAGGGTAACAGTTCCACAGGACCACAGAGACCTTGCAGTGTGAATGAATGTTAGTTGAAAAAAGTAGGATACCAGATTCTTCAGGCAGCATACCAACATCGGAGTCAAAGACGTTAGATAAGTGACAAGGATGTGAAAACTAACTTCAGGAAATAAGGTCTTCTCTTAGGATCTCTCGGGACTGATTCAAAGTTGCAAAATCTGGACTTTCAGTCCCTAGGGTAAAACACCTCAATCCGTGTTTACATGTGACCTGTGCAGCCCTCCTGCATGCTTCCCGTCATCCTGGGTTTATTTCCATCACCAGGCACAAAATGTGAGTGCCCTGTTGTTTGGGGAGTGACGGTGGCAGTGGTGTTCAGGGAGATGCAGCTTTTAAAGGTACTGAGTTTCCAACCTGCGGTGGTGGGGCCCTGTGGGTGGGCACCACTGGGCAGAAGTAGGCTGTACAGTGAGCAGTCTAGTTTTCTAGTTTTTCTCTTTTCTGCATTGTGGTAATCTTTTATCTTTCAAAAGTCAACCCTGAAGAAGATGCTGGCTCTTGGGGCTGTGACAGCGCCCAGGAATGGGAAGCACCCGTGGCCAGGCCCCTGTGTTCTCCATGGGGCTTGTGGGCGAGTGGCAGGAGTTGGGCAGAAGGTCCTTTCCTCTTCACACACTTCTTGTTTAATGCTGTTCTGAGGTCTCTTTAGCTGCAGAGGTTGGGGCCTGATGTGTTAGCCTTCAATCCTCCCTTCATTCATTACACATGGTAACATGGCCGGGAAGTGGTAAGCGAGCCATTGAGGTTGCTGTTTAAATCTATAGCGGTGCTTGCTGATGAGCCTGGCTCTCAGGAGGTACGTGGGAGTTCAAGGCCAGACTGGCCAGCAGCGAGTCCAGGAGCTGCCCAACTGTGTCCAGAGAACCTGACCAAACTGAAGGCCGAATTCCTCAGTCACCACAGGCACACTGACCGGCGTGCTGAGTTGTTTCTTGGGCTAGTGAAGGCCATGGTGGACAGGGTCCAGGGAGAGTCTGCCAGGCAGTTGACAGCAGCCATTTGGAGGGAGATGGCTGGCGAGGGTGGCATCATGCTCAGTCCTCCCCCTACCCCATCCTGACTGCCCGCTGTCCTCCAGGTCACAAGCGAGTGCTATGAGGTGGTCTCCATGCACAACCGGCACCAGGACTGGAGGTGGCTCTGCCAGTCTTGCCTGGTACCTGGCTGGTGCCATGGGGCAGCCACAGGCAGGAGGCGGGCACAGGGCAGCTCCCTTGGGCTCACTCTGGACCTCTGCCCAGCGCTGGCTCTGCCACTTGTTCATGGCTGCACATGACAGTGAACACCTGCTTCTCAATCCTTGCTTTTAAGATTTATTATTATATAAATATGGGGTTTCCAGCGAGCACAGTTCAGTAGTCTAGGAGCTTGGAAGGTGAAGTGAAGTCTTTCATCCCACTCTGTCCCAGTTGTCATCTGCTCCCCGGGACCTGGCAGATGACCTGTGTGTCACTGCTCCCTGCATATCGCCCTCCTTAGCTGCGCCTTCAGCTGCCTAACGTCCCACAGCACAAATGCCCTGGGTTTACCAAGCTGGCATTTCAGTAGTGTGCAGGCTTTTGGCTGCTGAGTCAGCACGCGGAGATACACAGGTCCTGCTGTGCATGCGTGTCTGGAAGGCAGATTCCTGGAGAGGGCATTGCTGAGTCAGTGGGGTTGTTCTCTAATTCAGGAAGATGGTGACCCACCATTGACTGCAGACGGCCCTGAGATGATTCTCTGAGTCGGTCTCTGCTCATGGCTCCTACTGTGTGTGGTGAGATGGTTCTAAGTTTAAGGATACACTGTAGACCCCAGTGTGGAGTGAGGAGAAGACGGTGGCCTATAAAACACAAGGAATGAGTATTTTTTTTTCCCCCTAAACGTCCAGAGAAGAGGGAATCAGCAGAAATCCCCTCCGAGCACGAGGCTCGGCGCTGGCTCTGCCGCTTGTTCATGGCTGCACCTGACAGCTCACCCTCCACGCAGGCTCTGTAAGGAAGCTCATGGGCAGCAGGTTTTTAAGAGTTGGTGTTTGTCTCTGGTCAAGTCTTTGGCCCCACAGTGACCCCGGCTCCCCTGCCGGCTGAGCCATGTGTCGACTGTGCTGGCTGTGTGCATCTAGCCTGGGTCCCAGTGTGCCTGGTGCCCTGGATGGGAACTGGAATGCTGCGTGGGTGCTAAGGCTGAGTCCGAGCCGTGGCACCCACCCGGGACCCTGATCTCCCTGCCTTATGAGAAAAGGGATGCACAGCCCTGGGACTTTCCTTTAGGCTGTGGGGTGCTCTGGGAAACTTTTTCCAGGCTGTCATGGAAGCCTGTTTTACTCTGGGACCAGAAGCCCACTGTTTTGAGGCCCAGGGGAACTGCACTGAGCTTCTGAGATTGAGAGTGTTTTGGGAACAGGAAGTGACAGGGCCAGTGTCACTGTTGTCAGACAAGGCCACCATGATGCAGGGGGTCCAGGTGAGACTTTGTGTTTTTCCTTTGCTTCATCCTGGGGGTTTCTCTGGGGACTCAAATGGAAACAAGAGCCAGGGACGCCTCCCAGGATCAGAGCCTCCCTAGTCTGGCACCCCAGAGCCTGGAGCAGTTAAAGGTGGCTCTGGCATCCGAGCACCTGGAGGCAGCCTGGGGATCAGGGGCTGTCTGTGAGCTCCTTGCCATGTGCAGTGTTCTGGGCTGTCACCCACCTTCTCTGGACATGTGGGCATGTACGACGGGAGGTGTTAGTGGTGTGCAGTCGTGCTGTCTGTGCGGACAGCAGAGGTCAGAGTGCGGTGAGGAAGTCAGCCAGGGAGCCTTCACACAGCTAAGTGCTGGCTCCCCCATCCACCTCCTGTCCCTTCCAGGGGTCCTGGGGGCCCTGCATGGTGGATTTATATTCTGAGCTCAGTCCTGGCCTCAGCCCTGTCCCTCCTCCTGCCCCTAGTGCTTCTTGAGCACCTCAGCCTGTGGAGATGAAGGCTTTTCTTTTGGCCTTAACTCAACTTCTCCAGGTCTGAAGCTCTGAAGAAAGCTGAAGGATTTTTAAGCCTTTTATTCACTCCCTGGGTATGTTCCTCAAGCCCTGCTTTTTCTTTTCTTCCTCTTCTTTTAAAGGAGAATAAAAACAGCCCCCAGGGAAGTGAGCCAAGTATCAGCATGAAAAGCTGCTGGATGACATCCTTCTGGTAGTCTCCATGGGGTCACCTTAAGGCCTGGCAGTGGTGGGGCACTGTGGTGGCAGAGCCAGGGTACTAAACCACTAAACCCTTGTCCCTGCAAGTGTGAGCTGGAATCCTGGTGGCCTCTTGAGAGCACCTCCCTTCCCCAGCCTTGTGTACCAAGGTAGCCAAGGGAGGGATTGCTGCTCTTTAAAAATACTGTGCTGGGAGAGGCTTTCATTTTCCAGAAGTAAATTTTTTTTTCTTTTCTTTTTTTTTTTATTTTGAGATAGGGCCTCACTGTGTAGCCAGGCTGGCCTTGAACTCAATGTGTAGCCCAGGTTGGTCTAGAATTCGCAGCGATGCTCCCGCCTCAGACCCTCAGGAACTGGGAGTACAGGCATGTACCACCTCACCCACTGGACGTAAAATTGTTTCTAACTCTGGAGGAAAGACCAAAAGTATGAAGAGGGAAACAAAGTCATTCAGTCTGCAGGATATTTCTCACCTGCATTAGATGCCAGGGAATGCACACGCTCCTAGTTTGGTAACGGATTAGTGTTCTTCTCACCCAAGGGCAAGGCACCATTATGGCTCTGGACATGGTTCTCAGCTTGGGGCCCTGGAAGCTTCCAGCAGCTAGGGGTCAGGTGTGGCTGCTCTCCTCGGCCTGTCCCATCAGGGGGCCTGGGCTAGGCAAGTGGGACTGGGCTTGGCCCCTGATGTGTATGGTGGTGCTGTGTTTCTGTGTGGGTCTGGTAAGCGGCACATCCCCGACAAGCTTCAGGGTCACAGTGCGCAGACCTGCAGGGGGGAGCATCCATCCCAAACACCTCATTCCTGGGGTTGCGGGGCTTTGGTCAGAGGGGAAGAGACCCAGCTTTTTCTGGGCCTGGCTGAGGTGGCTGCGGTGCTGGGCTCTGAGGAGGCCCTGGAGCCCCTTGTAGCACTTGGCCTGCATTTTCTACAGCAGACCTGGGATCCCCTGGAGTTTGGGGTCTGACATTCTTGGGTGGGGAGGGCAGGCTGTTAGGCCTGCTCCGGTGCTTCCAGGAGAAGCTTTTGGAAGGGGTCTGGCCAGTGCCTGAGGAGACGAGTGCTTTGGCCATCAGGCTCTCCCCCAGCCCCCAAGACCAGGCCCCTTGTCAGGTTGCACACCAGGGTCCCTGGACTGACCACAGGCCTCTCCATGCCACCTGTGTGGCTTCCTAAACATGCTGGGCACTGGGTGTGACTCTTCCTGGCTGCCAGCCTCCACCTTTATCCCTCTGGGCATCCTGAAGTCACTTTCTTGAATTGCCAACCTCACTCCCTTGTATCTGGGGCCAGGCAGCTCGCCCCTCCAGCCTGCTGCCTGCCTGCCCTGCCTTTTAGGGAACATGTGAGCTGGCCCAGAGGCTCCCTGCCTTTCCGGGGCTGCTGCCCTTTCTGTGGCTCCCTGCTGCTTCCACTTCAGGCATTGCTTGGCTTAGACATCCCTGCCTGGAGGCATTTGCTGGCCCATGCCACAGTTATTTCCCCGGGCTCCCCGAAAGGTGCTGTCCTGCGCTACCTCTTAGCCACGGCCCCACACCATCTCTGTTCTTCAGGCTTGGCATTTAAATTCCCAGGTCCACAGTAGATGTACATGTGGTGTGTACCTTGTGTATGGAGACCAGCTAGACATATGTGCTCTGGGCATTCTCTGGGCACCTGCAGTGAGGGCTGGAGTCAAGCTGAAACCTTTGGACTGGCCTCTCGGTCGCCATCAGCTGCCACCAGGCTCGAGAGATGGCATGGATCTGCTGGTCCCCTTCCTATTGGTGTGGGAGCAGTCCGGGCTGGTGACTGTAGGCTGGTGTGGGGCTGCTGAGGCTCCAGAGGCCCATTGTGCCAACATCTGTGGCAGAGACCTGGTTTTTGGACACCTGGGGTTGTGCAGGCAAAACCTAAGGCTCCCACAGCGGACAGCAGGGGAGAGAGACTTTTGACAAGTTTAATTCACGGAGGTGAATTAGGTTGCTGAGTAGTTGTGGGAGGTAGCAAAGTTTTGAACCCTGGGGTGATGTACACTGCATGGGAACCCCTGTGTGCCTCTGGGTGGGGCTCGCTGCAACTTCACTTTCGGGGCAGGGGTGGAGGGCTCACTCCCACATCCCACACCCAGCCACAGTGGCAGCAGGCAGCTGAGTCCTGTGTCTGCGGGCACAGGCGAGGCAGCTCGGGTAGTCTTAGCCCCTGCCATCTGGCCATGCACAGAGATGATCTGCACAGCAGACCTTCATGTATTTTCCCTGGGTAGAGGTAAAGGAGGTGGCCCTGAGGGCTCTTGGGAGCCTCTGCAGCTTGAGGGCACAGCCCTGTGATCTCCTGGGTCCTCTCCGGAGGCAAAGGGCTGGGCCTGTGGCAGTGTTGCTCTGTCCCCTGCCCCCAAGTGGGGGTCTATGGTGGTACCTTTTCAGGGAGATTCTGCTCTCTAGCCCCACTCCTGGCTGGGCACTGGCTGGAGCACAGCCCAGGGAGCCAGCAGTCCCCTGTGGAGCCCCCACCAGAGTCTCTGTGAAGTCTGTGGTTAGTAGATTGCAGGTCGAGTCTTCAGTAGACTGAGCTCGGTGCTTTGAAGTTCACCAGACCAGGGACTGTGGAGTCTCTGGGTCTAGACTGGGGTGGCACAGGTGCTGGGTGCTGGGCAGCTCCCAGGGGCCCAGGGGCCCTGCTTCAAGCACTGCACTGTTGTCTTCCCATTTCATTCCCTTGACTTGGTGGAGAAGAGAGACGGTGTGCTTCTTACCTGAAAGATTTAATAAAAAATGTTTCTTGAAGTTGCAGCCCCCTGAAGATTGTGCAGAAGAGTTTATGTGAGCGTGGTGAAGGCTGGGGTTAGAGAAGAAATTTAAACGTTTGCCCTGCATAGCTTTGGATCGTGTCACTTGTCACAAGTGTTATATTTCAGTGTTGGGGATTGAACCCAGGACCTTCCCATTCCCTTTATTTTAAATGTTGAGACAAAAGCAAAATTTAAAAGTTGTCCATGCTGGGTTTGGACTTGCAGACCTTAGCCTTAGCCTCCCGGTATGCAGGAATTACCAGCATGCACCCCCACTTCCTCCTCCAGCTGTGTGTATTTTGGGTTAAGACATCTAACAGACTCAGTCTGATTATGCTCAGTAGTTTTCACAGTGCACCTAGAACACCACTCTCACAGATCACCCCTTCGAGCACTGGATGGAAAGTGTGGGAGGGGTGGGTCAGAAGTGATGTGTGTGTGTGTGTGTGTGTGTGTGTGTGTGTGTGTGTGTGTAAGGCCATACCAGCCAGAAACTTCCCTCCCAGTGGTGCAGTGGACCTGGGCATGAGGCTGCATCCAGTAGAGTTCAGAGGAACCCAGGGCCCTTGAGCACACTGGGCTTCTGCTGGGATGGCCAAGATTTGTCAGGGGCTGCTTTGGAGTCCCCAGAGCTGAAGACAGTAGAAGAGTAAGGCAGTAGAAACCATGTGAACCCACACACCAAGCTCCAGGGGTGGCTTAAATATGGAACACATTAGTGCAGCCCAGCTGGACACGAGTACATTTCAGTGACCTGGTTAACCCAGAGTACCCATGTTACCGCTGCAGCGTGCAATCAGCATGCAGCCCAATGCCAGGTGTTTAGTAGTTCCTTTTTCTAAGCCAAGTGTTTGAGATCTGGTGTAAACGTTCGGCTTGTCCTCGAGTCACATGACTACCCTGCAGCGCTCAGTGCCTGGACTCTTCCAGCCAGGTGAGGATGAGTTGTGCCCAGCTGTGACTCTGTCTGCAGACAGCAGATGGCGTGGGCAGGCAGTGGACACAAATCTGGATGGGGTGGCACAGGGGTGGGATGGGGAGCCTGGAACCAGGGTTGGGCTAGTGGGGTTCCCTGAGCTCGCAGGGATTTTGTTTTATTCTGCCCGGCAGCCTTCATCTTCTCTCGGGTGTGCTGGCTAAGCGCTATGGTGACCACACGTTATCCACATACATTGGCCAGTGAGAGGAAAGAAGGGACATTCTTTTGCGTGCCCACTTCCTGGCGCCTGAGCATTTGGGCCTTTAATGTCGGGGTGGCTGTTTTTAGTCTCCCTGCTTCCCCAGGTTAAGAAGTTATAAACTAAAGGTGCTCATAGCAACCAGCTCGCCCACATCCCACATTCCCATGATTCAGGTATCATGCTCAATGCTTCAACTTGTAATGAAAATATTGTGAGTGGTGAGTGAAAATATTGTGACAAGTCAGAGAATCTAGGGTTGCTGTGGAAACCTTCCCCCCTCTTCCTGGACCCCTCCCCATCCTCCCTTCATCATGGTTGCAGGCCTTTGTTGGGTGGGGAGGACACAGGCTTCAGGCCTCCACAGGAGGAATTGCCCCGAGGCCGCTGTTGACCTCTGAGATGGTGTTTTGGAGAGCCGAGCTGTGCTGGAATGCTTATGTGTGCTTGTGCACATGGCGTGATGAAGGTGGTCAGGGCATTTCCGCCAGTGCCTCTATCCTAGGCCTCACTTAGGGGCAGGTGCAGGCACAGCCCCTCCTCACCCCACCCCAGGAAGGGCCTAGCCCAGTTTTGCCTTGCGGAGACCTGTGGTTCCCTCAGCTTTGCCTAGGGAGAGCTGGAGAGGGCTCCAACCTGGGTTTGTGGGCACAGCCCCCACTGTTCATCCTGCTCTGTGGCATGTGATCTGCAGGTCATTTGGGGTCCCCAAGGCCACAGGGCTAGGTCACTCACTGCCTGGTGGAAGTGTCCTATGGAGCCTCTCAGGCCAAGAGCTGACCCAAGATGTTTGCTAGGAAAAAGAAGGAAGGAAAATAACCCTCTGGGAAAGTACCTTGCTCAACTCTGCTTAGGGACATCTTGAAGCGGCCCTTGCTTGTACCCTGGGCTGATGCCATCTCTGGGCAGAACAGAATGATGGTGTGAGCCCAGCACTGGGCTGTGAAGTGTGGGAGGCTCAAGCTGGTAGCTGCTCTAGTCTGCTAGCCCAGCACAGGCATGGACCGAACCCTCTCTGAGGGGCCTGGTGGCTGTTGTGGGCAATGTGTGTGAGCCCCTGCTTCTTCCCACCCCAGAGCCCCCTGATGCAGACAGCCCTCTTTGCCTGCCCTACAAGTCACTGGTCTCCATGGTGGGAAGCATGGCTTTCAACGAGGGTGAGGCCCAACGGCTCATCGAGATCCTGTCTGAGAAAGCAGGTGTCCTCCAAGACACCTGGCACAAGGTGGGTCTCCCTGGCCTGGGCTGTCCCGCAACTGCCCCTTGGCCTTTTCCCGCCCAGCCTCCCAGAGCATGGGTGGCACTCCTTCCCAGTGGAGTCCTGTGCTTCGCTCACCTGCCGCCCAAACTGGATGCTTTTGGGTGGTGGTGGGGGCTCCAGTGGGTTTGAGATGAGGCCCAGGGTGTTGAAGGAAGGTCCAGGGAGAGAACGAGCCTGACCCCACTCCGACTTCCCTCATGCTCCTGGCAGAGGCAGAGGTGGGTTGCTGCCCCCGAAGCACTACGTGCACACTCTTGCCTTAACCTGGTAGGAGATTTGGGGTGACCGCGCTGGAGAGGGGTGGTCAGTTGGGTACTAGCATGCCAGGGCTCCCTCCCGAGGCCATGGGAGTTGCCACCCTCTGAATTTCCCTGGGCCGCAGCAATATGATAGCTTCTTGCTTGGCGTATGCAGGCCACTGTCCCCACTTCCAGCCTGTAGGCCCAGCTCAGTGGGTGTGGAGACACCATGGTCTTGGAAGTCCCCTTGGGTCCCTGTACATGGGGGCCTAGGAGGCTCTGGCAGGGCCACCTCCCCATGCGTGTCTGCTGGGTGTTCACATGGCTCTGGTGTTTCAGGCCACTCAGAAGGGTGACCCTGTGGCCATCCTGAAACGCCAGCTGGAGGAGAAGGAAAAGCTGCTGGCCACGGAGCAGGAGGACGCAGCTGTGGCCAAGAGCAAACTGAGAGAGCTCAACAAGGTACAGCCTGAGCCAGGATGCCTCCCCTCTGTGGGCCCCTCAGCCCTGCACACCAAGGCCACAGCTGCCCAGGGTCCTGCTGTGGGCTCAGGGCAGCTCTGAGGTGGGGCTGTTCTCAAGTCCTGGGTGATGCAGCTGAAAGTGTGTCAGGGAGACCCCCAGGTAGGGGGGCTTCATGGTGGCCTTAAGAAGGCATGGGATCCAGGACCTCAGTTTGTGATGGGGGATGACCTGAGCAGGCTATCACCAGCCATCCCACAGTGACAGGCCATCCTGGGGGTGGAGTGGGGAGGGGTCCCCAGTTGTTTGCTTGAGAGATGGGGCTGGGGTGGAGGGGCTGCCTCTGTCCCCATGCTGAGGGCCGTGGGGCAATGCACAGGGATGTCCTGGCTCCTGGGGACGGCTGCCGGCTGGTGTGGGTGTGTCCGAACCTTGCCATGTTGGTGGGGGGGTCTCCCAAGCAGCTCTGGTGCACCAGTGCCCCCGCATAGGATATCCATGCTGGCTCGCCCGTGGCCCTCCCTGGGGGCCTCCCCTCCCAGTGGGAACCAGAATTGTGACAGTTCGTCTTCCTGTCCTGAATTGGGAAGACACCCCTGTGAGGTGGGCATTGTGCCCAGGAGCAGCACAGAGAAAGATGGTCTCGGGGGCTTCTCCCTGACCCCCATTGTGGGTCTGTACCTGGCTCCCATCTGGGCTCTGCAACCCATCTCCTGAGGTTTCGTGGACTTGCAACCCCCCCATACCACTCACCCCCAGGAAGAGTCCAGAACTCTGAGCAACCCCAGGGTGCCCTTGCCAGGTCTGCACAGTGCAGTTAGGGCCATAGAATTTGCCCCTAGTGATTTTCTTCTCCTGTCTTGCTCTGGCATGGGCCTTGGATCTGAGTCGATGTTGAATGTCTGTCTAGCCATGAGTGTGTCCTCTCCACAGCCTGAGGAGGCCCCTGTGGGTTCCCTGGTGCTCCCCAAGAGGAACTCAAGCTCTGCCTCTGGGCTGCAGCCCTCAGAGCAACATTGGTCACATCTGCTCCCCCACCCTGCCATCCAGGCCAGTCTTGCTCTTCCTAGCCACTTGTGCCCTCCCTATGGATGTGCGGATGCTTCCTGCTTATCCTGGAGACTCAGTATGGCCTCCTCCTTCACAAGCCTCCAGGAGCTCTGTCTCTATCCCACACAGAGGTCACTGTTGCAGCAAGGGGTCACCTGCCTGCCCCTGGTCCCTGTGAGGCTGAACCTCAGGGAGCTGCTCTCCTTAGGTGGCACAGCACCCCCAGGGGAACCTGGGACGGACTGCGGCCCGGCTTTGCTTCCCTTCCAGGGTCCCTGCATGGCACTCCAGGCTCCAAGGTCCTGATGGTTGGGGTCCTGGCATATTCCATCCTGCCTCCAGCCCAGCACTGCTTGGGGTGCCAGCCCTCTGGGAAGTGGGGACCCCACAGGAGCCACTGAGATCGATGGCCCTGTGCCATGCTCCAGCCCCACCCACGGTCTCTTTCCTGCAGAGGAGTCTGTCCCTTGTCCCCAGGATCCCATCTTGCAGGAGGTCCAGCCCCAGCTCCAGGAACTCATAGGCTCCTGGACCAGGAAAGCCCAGCCAGTCCTCAGGGCCAGTGTAGGGGTGACTTCAGAAGGCTCTGCTGACCTCTGTAGGCTTCCCAGCCTCTATCCTGAAGCTAGGCTCTGCACTGAATCCTCACCACTCAAGTGGCAAGGCCTGAAGGAACTTAAGTTCTGAATCAGAGTGGCCCGGAGCCCTAGGCCCTGGTTGGGGGGGATGACAGATCTGTGCCCCTGGGGCACCTCAGAAGAAATGCCAGTTCTCCTGTATCATGGACAGCCAACCCAGTAAGCCTGGGGAATGGTGCTGGGAAGAAAGTGTGGCCAGAAAGCTGGGTACAATGCCACACTCTGTAATCTTTGCTATCTTGGAGGCTGAGGCAGGAGGATCACAAGTTCAAGGCCAGTCTGGATGACTTAACAAGATTCTGTCTCTGGTAAAATTCAAAGGGCTGAGGGTCCAGCTCAGCAGGAGAGCACTTGTCTACCATCTGCAAGGTCCTGGGTTCCACCCCTGAATCACAGGAAAGCAAAGTACGACCAGCACCCAAAAGAAAGTTCCCAGAGAGCTGTTTGTGTGCCAGGCACAGTGGTTGTGAGAAGCCCCACCTCTCAGCCTGGACCAGAGAGCCTACCTCAACCCGCCAGAAGTGAAAGGGCCTGCTGCTGACCACCTGTCTGCTGCCCCTACAGGAGATGGCTGCAGAGAAGGCCAAGGCTGCTGCTGGTGAAGCCAAGGTGAAGAGGCAGTTGGTGGCGCAGGAGCAGGAGATTGCTGCAGTGCAGGCGCGCATGCAGGCCAGCTACCGAGAACACGTGCAGGAGGTGCAGCAGCTGCAGGGCAAGGTAGGCGCTGCAGCCAGGTGGCTTCTTGAGATCCCATCTCGGGGTACAGAATGGAAGAGGGCTGGGTGTGTAGCTCAGTGTGAGAGCCAACTAGGCGGGATGGTGAGCACTGCATTTCGCTGCCAAGAGCTGGGTGCAGCTGGGGGATCCCTCAAAGCAGGAGGTCTGGGAACACCAGGGCTGCCCAAGGGTGCAGGCCAGCAGCCCATATAGACTATCACTCTCAGCGGCTGATCCTGTCCTCCATGTGGCTGCTCGTCCCAGAGGACTGCAGAGCTCACAGGGCAGGACATTTGGAGCTCCCGTAGGGTAGCCTGGCTGGGGCTTAGAGCAAGAGTGAGTGTGAGCCTCTGAGGCACTGGCATCCTGCCTGGCTGAGGTGCTGGGCTGGAGCTGCGCAGTCTGGCAGCTTCTTGACTGGCTCAGGTGCGGGGCCTCCTCTGGCCAGGCACCCTCTGCGGGCTGTGCCCCTGCTAACCCAGCCCAGACAGGATAAGCCCAGCCCTGGTCTCTCTGTGGCCGAGCCGCACTCTGATCCCTTCTGGTGGGCTTCTCAGATCCGAACGCTGCAGGAGCAGCTAGAGAATGGCCCCAACACCCAGCTGGCCCGCCTGCAGCAGGAGAACTCCATCCTGCGAGATGCTTTGAACCAGGCCACCAGCCAGGTGGAGAGCAAGTGAGTGCGCGTGAGTGGTGTGAGCACACGGCCACCTGTGGGTACCCATCCCCCACAAAGCTAGCCTGGCTTCCCGTCCTCTGCATGGCATGTGGCAGTTGGTGCAGCCCCTCTAATGAAGGAGGCTTCGGGGAGACACGGGTGTGGCGTCCCTGAGGTCCTCATCCCTGCCCTCCCATAGCAGCCTGGGCTTTGCTGGAAGGCCCCTGGCTATGTCCCTAAGCACTGAGGCTGTGTGGGTCTGGGTGTACCCATGGATGCCAAGGGTACAGCTCCACCTCCCCCATCCCATGGCTGGTGACTCCTGCAGGCAGAATGCAGAGCTGGCGAAGCTGCGGCAGGAGCTGGGCAAGGCCAGCAAGGAGTTGGTGGAGAAGGCAGAGGCGTCCCGGCAAGAGGAGCAACAGCGCAAGGCGCTGGAAGCCAAGGCAGCAGCCTTCGAGAAGCAGATGCTGCAGCTGCAGGTGAGGGCTGTGTATGAGGGACAGGCCAGTTACCCCTCTGCAGCTGGGCTGGTGGCTGGAGACAGGCAGTGCTGCAGGACCCATCCACGTTAGTTTGTTTCTGTGTTTTGAGATTGGGTCTCACTATGTAGTTCAGGCTGGTCCGACAAAGCCCAGGCTGGCATTAAATGTTCAGCAATCCTCCTACCTCAGCCTCATAAGTTGCACCACCAAGCCTGGTAGCCCTAGCATCTCACAAGCCTTGACTGAGCTTGTTGTCATCTTGACACCCCACAAGGCAGTGCTGTTTGGCACTGCTCATGTCTGCCATTCACTGTAAGGATGTTGGTGGCACAGTGAGCTGCTTCGGGACCCGCAGTGAGCACATGGACCTTGAGTCTGGCGCAGGGCTCTCTATGCTCTAGCCTTGAGCCCTGGGGCCAGGGTGTGGGGATGGGGGTGGGGGGTGTTAGTGCTGCAGAGCTGATGGCCTCGTGCAGCCTCCCAGCCAAGGCCGGCAGGTCAACTGGTTCAGGTCAGGGAGGGTGCCCAACATATCCAGGGAGGAAGGCTGACCCCAGGGTGCTGTCCCCGTACATCCCGGGCCGCACCAGCTGTTTCCTTAGTCCCAGTGGCATTGTCAGTGCACTGTCAGTGCCCATGGTGGGGCAGTCGCCCTCCTGAGATTCTTTGGGGTAAGGCCCTGAGGAGTCAACAGAGCCTCCCTTGAGTGCCCAGAGCTAGTGTGGATTGGGCATGCAGCCCTACACAGGAGTGAGCTGCTCTCCAAGCCCAGCGCCTGCCCTTGGGGGACCGGGGGCCATACCTGGCACCTCTACCCAGGGGCCTATTGCAGGGTTGGCACCCAGGGGCAGCAGAGCTCCTTGGGCAGCATGGCCCCCTCCACAGGACAGGGAGGTCTGAGGCAGCACGCCATGCCCCAGAAGCGGCCATTTCTAGTGGTCTAAGGCAGCCGTCCTCTGGGGTTCAGGCTGACGAGAAGGGAGAGTACTGAGAAACCTGGGCCTGTGCTTGGGCGTCTGATGCTTGCTTGAGGCCCAGTGTCCTGGGTCCCTAAAGGACATAAATGCACCAAATCTGGATTCCTGCAGAGGAGGAAGCAGGGCGTGCAGGGCCTGTGGGTTCAGAGCCTTGGGGTGGGCACCCACACAGGGCTGCACTCTCACTGCCCCCTCTGCCCCTGACAGGTGTCTCACAAGGAGAGCGAGGAGGCCCTGCAGAAGCGCCTGGACGAGCTTAGCCGGGAACTGTGCCGCGCACAGAGCAGCCATGCCAGCCTGCGCGCCGATGCTGAGAAGGCCCAGGAGCAGCAACAGCGCGCGGCAGGTGTGGGTGCGGCTGGGGGTTCTGGGGGCTCTGGGGCCGTATGGGCTGGACTCTCCTCACTGTACTTTCTGGCCACTGCCCCAGCCTGGACTGGCAGCAGAGCTGCCTGCAGGGATGGGGACACAGTGGTGCCCTCTTCGTGAGGTATAGCCACAAAGGGACCCATGGCGAGGACATTTGGTCTCTGCCACAAGCTCCCAGCTCCGCTGCTCAGCAGAACTGGCCACAGACAAGGCAAATGGGCAAGACCACCCCAAAGGGCCAGGCGCCTCACCCACCAGGGCCCCTGAGGCCTGAGAGGGGGGTCTGTGCCCAGGTCAGGAGAGGGGCGGAAGTACCCAGAGAGGTCAGCCCACTCCCCGAGATTGGCTGCCTGGTGACCAAGGTGGCCAGAGGAAGGCATGGTCGTATTTGCACTGCAGGATACTGTGGCTCCGGATGCAGGATGACTGGGGCAGGAGTGGCTGGGTGAGCAGGGCAGGGCCAGCAGGTGTCATGCTGAGTTTCTGCCGTGTCTGCATCGGAGCATGGGAGACGGGAGCTCCAGCCTGGTCCCCGTTTCCTTCCCACCACAGAGCTGCACAGCAAGCTGCAGGCCTCTGAGGCGGAGGTGAAGAGCAAGTGCGAGGAGCTACTTGGGCTGCACAGCCGGCTGCAGGAGGCCCAGGCTGAGAACACCCAGCTGGCTGAGCGCATGCGCTCCATTGAGGCCCTGCTGGAGGCAGGCCAGGCCCGCAGTGCCCAGGTCAGCACCCTCTCCGGCGGTGGGTGGTGGGCAGGATATGGGGTGCGGGGGGGCTCCACCTGTGCCAGCTGCTGCCCGCAGGGGTTCCTGGGGACTCAGACACTCTCTGTCTCTTCCAGGTCAGCCAAGTGGAGGCCGAGCAGCAGCAGATGCAGTAAGGCTCCCCGGGTGGGGACCTAAGAGCAGGGGTCCAGGCAGGGCTGTGTGTGAGCCTCTTTCTGTGGCTGTGACAACATAGCTGCCTGGGTGCCAGTATGGCCCCATAACCGGCCAGGTCCCCTCCTTGTGCAGGACCCCGTGGTACACCCCCGCTTTATAAAGACAACGGTTCGGCTCATAGTGTGGAGATAGAAAACCTCAGCTCAGACAGGGCCTCTGTCATCCCTGGGCTGTCACTGTGTACAGGGGTGTGGTGGGAATGTGGGCCAGCCATGGGCAGCGCCTTCTGCTCACATGTGGCTGCCAATGCCTGCGGCTCCAGTTGGCACTGCGGTTTGGGGGCCGGACTCAGCCTCTCCCTGCTTCCCCCTTGGCTGTGTCCCTGGGCCATGTCCGTGGGCTCAAGCCCCATCTTGACCAGTGAGTGGGTCACCAGGGTAATTGAGTCCGCAGCAGATAGCTTGGTGCTAACCTGTGCCTCACACAGCAGAAGCTGGTTTATTCCTCCTGCACTGGGCTTCATGCTGTCCTGTTCGGGGGTGGAGGCCAGTGCTTCCTCCCTGGGTCTCCTGAGCCCAGCAGCAGCTGCCCAGGGCGACCATCAGGGTCCCCTGCAGGCCCTTTTCTGGGTTCTGTGAGGGGCAGTGTGGGCCAGGGCCGTGCCCGTCAGGGTGAGCAGGGTGGCTGGCAGGGACACCTGGGCATCTGTCCCAGTTAGCCCAGGCTGGTGGCTACTACCAGCTCATTCAGGCCAGCACTGGCTGCTTCGGGACTTGGGAGCCTACACGTCCTTTATCTCCTGCCTGTCCTGAGCCTTAACATGGAGGGGACCGCTTTTCAGTGCTGTCCTTCCCAGCTTGTATCAGGGCCGTTCTGTGGTATCAGTCCCGCTTCCAGTGGTGCAGGTGGGTGAAACCCCTGAGTGTACCCCAGGACAGCAGTGGGAAGGCAGGCCCGATGCCTTCTGAGATGGGAGAGGGCTACAGACAGCCCCAGAGGTGGGGAGCAGTGTCTTCCCCAAGAGCTTGTGCCGAGGCTACCCCGTGCAGACGCAGGGTTCTGCGGTGACCTCTCCTTCTCTTTCAGGCTTGAAGAGCTAGAGTCACAGGTGTCACGTCTGGAGAAAGAGGCCACCGAGCTCAGGGAGGCCGTGGAGCAGCAGAAAGGGAAGAACAACGTGAGTGGGCTCAGGGCTGGCAGGCAAGGTCCTCTCTGTGCCTCCCTCTGTGTCACTCTGCCCAGGTCCTGTGTGGGTGCCACCCTCTCCTCCCTGCCCGTATCCCGAGCCGCCTGCATTGGCTGCCATTGTGTGTGCGGTGCCTTCCTGTGCTGCTGCCCAAACAAGTGACAAGCTGCCCATGCTGGGCCGAGGGAAGGGGCACACTGTGGTCCCTCGCAGGCCCTGGGGGCTGCTGAGCCCCTCTTCTCCCTC
The DNA here is from genome assembly GCA_004027455.1 of Hydrochoerus hydrochaeris. Classification (NCBI taxonomy): domain Eukaryota; kingdom Metazoa; phylum Chordata; class Mammalia; order Rodentia; family Hydrochaeridae; genus Hydrochoerus; species Hydrochoerus hydrochaeris. Next base: position 19,377 of record PVLA01000705.1, read on the forward strand.
CAGGACCTCCGGGAGAAGAACTGGAAGGCCATGGAAGCGCTGGCCTTGGCCGAGAGGACCTGTGCGGAAAAGCTGCAGGTGCTGACACGGGCCAAGGTGAGCATCTCATGCAGCAGTGTCTGTCCCTGGCTGTCCAGGGGATGGCGTGAGGACCCCGAGACAGGCAGGGCAGAAGGTGGGCTGTGGGCCGGGCTGGCAGAGCTGCCCTGGGAGTAGTGACCTTGGAGGCCATCTGGCCACCCTGTGGCAGAGGCAGAGGCTGTGACTAGAACCGTCACTTGTCTGCCCATGGTCACCTGGAGAGACGAGGACGAAAGTTTGGTTCAGCTGAGTGGCAGGCGCATCACTGGGGCCTCACTGGGTGACAGGCAGCTTGGAGGGCTGGGCCAGGATGTGTGGTGGGTTGGTGTCCCTCGTCAGTGAGTCCCACACTGGGCCGAGTTCATGGTGACATCAGGCTCTGGGGGGCAGGTGACTGGCACTCCTGCCCCATGCTCTGCCCCTAGAACACTGCAGCCAGGCTTCTGGTGCTTGGAGCAGGCCTTGGGCTCTTCCTGGGAAGGGCAAAAGGGCCCAGGGCCTGTCTTCTCTGCCACCAGGGGTGCTGGTCCCCTCCCTCTTCCCATTGGCCCCACCTGCGAGCCCACCTTCCTGGGGTCCTGTCCCCACCTGGCTGGGGCTGAGCACTGTCCCCACCCCCAGGATGACTCCGAGAAGCAGCTCCAGCAAGTGCAGGCACAGACCAGGGAGGTCCTGCAAGCGCTGCTCCCCGAGCTCTCGGCCTCAGCACACCAGGTAGGCAGGTGGCACTGGAGCCCCACGGCCCCTGTCCCAGCTGGCTCAGTCCCAGCCTGCTGCTTGTTTCCTTGCAGAGCTACACTGAGTGGCTGCAGGAGCTCAGAGAGCGGGGCCCTGAGCTGCTGAAGACCCCGCTGGCCACCACAGAGCCCCCTCAGGTGGGTGGGCCCAGGAAGAGCCCTGGGGGTTTCGGTAGTAGGGGTGGGAGGTGCGGTATAGGGCTGACCAGATGCTGTCCCCACCACCTGCCCACAGGACGTGGCCTCCAAGCTGCAGGAGGCCGAGGAGGCCCAGAGCAGCCTGCAGGCCGAGTGTGACCGGTACCGTACCATCCTGGCAGAGACGGTGAGCAGGAGAGGCCGGGTGGACAGACAGGGCTCCGAGGGTCCACAGGAGCTAAACAAGGGGAGGAGGGGAGGCCAGGGTGTCAGGGCTAGTCCCTGCTGGAGGAGCCTCAGTGGAAGGGAGACCCCCTGGGTGGACAGTGCAGGGACTGTCTGGTGTGTCCTGGGTCATTGCTGTGCTCAGCACTGGTCCCAGAGCTTCCAGTGCCCGAGTCCTTCAGCCTCGGGGTTTCGGGCCTTGTCTGCAGCGTGCCCTGCCTGGTGTCTCACAGCCCAAGCTGCTGGCAGGGCCCCGGCTCAGTGTCGCTGTCCCACAGGAGGGCATGCTCAAGGACCTGCAGAAGAGCGTGGAGGAGGAGGAGCAGGTGTGGAAGGCCAAGGTGGGCGCCAAGGAGGAGGAGCTGCAGAAGGTAGGTGGCCTGTGCACCGCATCTATGTCACTGGAGAGACGGGTGTTGAAGCTGTTTTGAGGGATAGTAGAGCGGCAGCTGAGTCCTGTCTCCTGGCCTTTGGTCCCCTGCAGCCACCCCAGGAAGAGGTTGCTGGAGGCCCTCAGTGTACCTGCCCCCCTGGGTGAAGGTCCCAGGAGGGCCCCCCAGCTTCTCTGTGTGACAGTGTTTTTCCTTGCTTTGCAGTCACAGGTCACAGTGAAACATCTTGAAGACACCATAGCAAAGCTCAAAGGAGAGCTCGAGAGCTCAGACCAGGTATTGGGACAAGAGCCCACAAAAGTGAGGCAATCACAGAGCCCCCCAAGTTACCTCTGGGTGCCCCAGCTTTCGTGAGGGTGTTCTGTGCCTATCTGAGGTGTATGTGTGCCCTGCTGTAATGTGTAGTGCTCACCTGGCCCTGGCTCCAGAGCAGGGGCCTGCTTAGGGTCCCGTGGGAGATGAGGGGCTAGAGGGGCCTCTCTGGGCGTGTGCACACTGGCCCTCTGCCCAGGCCAGTGTGGATGCTGGAGCCATCCATCCCAGCCCACAGGTGCAGAAGCACACCTGGCACCTGGAGGCGGAGCTGGAGAAGCATGTGGCCACTGCCAGGGCCAAGTGCCAGAGCTACACCCAGGAGGTGGCTGGGTTAAGGCCCTTGCCTGGCTGGGGTGGGCCCTGGGAGCAGCTATCCCCTGAGCTCTGCCTGTAGGCGCTGCCTCTCTCACACTTGAGGCCCTCGGTCCAGTGCACTGGTGCCGTGTCTCTCAGGCATGGATGGGAACTCGGTCCTGTCCCAAGAGGAGCAGGACCAGACTGAGCTGGCGTCTGCCCTGCCTGCTTAGTTTCTGGCTCTGGGCTTTTCTCAGGGCATGGCAGGCAGGCATGTGGCCAGTGTGCCCGGGATGCATGTATGTGTGCATGTGGCTTCATCAGCGCCAGTTCACACCTGTTTTGTTCTCTTCTTTTGTCCCCAGCTGAGGCAGCTGCTGTTAGATTCTCAGTCTCAGCTGGACGCCACGAAGAGTGAAGCCCAGAAGCAGAGCCAGGAGCTTGCCCTGGTAGGTTGCTGCCCCTGGGCAGGGGCATAGCCGGTGGGGTGCTACGTGCGTGTGTGCACCTGCACAGTACGTTTGCCAGTTGAGTCCTGACATCCACTCGGGACCTTGTACTCAGAAGAGCCCGCTGGGCCCTTGGCTGGTGGGATTATGGTGCCCACATCTGTCCCTGTCCCCATCCCCATCCTTGGCAGCCCCTGGGGCCGAGGCACTGGAGGGCATGCCTGTGAGGTTCCTATCAGCAGCATGGGAGACTGGGCATTGAGGTCCCTCCAAGGCCTGCCTTGTAGCTCTGGCCAAGCCCTTACCCGCTTCAGGTGCTGGGGACAGTCCTGGACCTGTGTGACAGGGCTGGCCACTGCCTGCTAGGTCCAGGCTGAGAATCCTAGCAGTGCAGGTTTGGCTAAAACCTGCAGCCCTAGGCTCTGGGAAGCGGTGGCCTAGTGTACCAGGGTGGCAGTGCTACAGTGCTGCCACTGCATCGGAGGGCAGAGGTCACCCAGGCTGTCGCAAGCCAGGGGCACTGGCTGAGCCCAGCAACAGGGGGGCTGGATGCAGACACTCCCAGACGTCTCAACTTAAGTAGTGCAATGGCGGGGAAAGGCCATCGAATCACCCAGGAGCAGTGCTTCGAATGGAACCCACAGCCCAACAAGGCAGGACAGTCACCTCCTGATTGACCCTGGATGCCAGAAAGGGCCCAGCAGCTGCTATGCACCATACCGCATACATTGTCATCTGGGCCACTGGCATGGGCTGGTCCTACCTCATGCAGTGGAGCGTGGGTTTCAGCAGCCCCAGTCCTGGTGCCACCCGGCACAGCTGTGTGCTTGGAGCAGGGGACCCGGGGGGCCCTGGCTGGGGTGTTGGGCAGATGGCTGGCTTTGAGTGCGCACAAACCCACCCCTTCCTGCTTCAGGTCAGGCAGCAGCTGAGTGAGATGAAGAGCTGCATGTCAGACACTGACGTGGCTGGGTCCCCAGGAGTGCCCTTAGCTGAGCAGGACTCCGTGAAGGTTCGTGTAGCTGGGACTCACACCTGTCACCATCAGCCAGGCTGCAGGCAGCACAGGCAGGCAGCTTGTGTCCCTATGGCCTTGCCAGGGGCTGGACTGGCCTGGACTCTGGGGGTCACTTTGGCACCTCCCATGAGCCACCTGCTCCCAGGAGGGTGGGGAAGCTGGGCCTGGAAGTGGTCTGGAAGTGGCCACAGTCCCTGTCTGCCCAGGCCCTAGGGCCCCTTGCCAGGGCCCAAGTCACGTGCACGATGTCTCCTGATAGTTGCGAGCACAGCTGGAGCAGATGGAGCTTGCCCTGGAGGAGGAGCAGGCACAGCGGCGGAAGCTCAAGGCTGAGTTCGAGGAGGTCAGGCTCTGCCTCGCAGTCCCAGGAACCCCTTGGAACCCTCAGCTTTGGGCTCCAGTCCCTAGGGAGCGAGTGGGCGGTGGCCCTGCATGGTGGGGGTGGTCCGGGCAGCCTTGGGCTCCCAGCCCAGGTCAAGCACCAGTTCGAGGAGTCTGACCACCTGCCCCTCACCCTGCAGGCCCAGAGCACGGTGAGCCAGCTGCGGGAGGAGCTGGAGACACTCTACGCCGCCGGCCCCCTGTCATCCGAGGGTGCAGAGGAGGTGGCACAGCTGAAGGTAGCATGGGCTGGGTTGTGAGCAGAGGGTATCGCCCTACAGCACTGGCTGGGCACTGAGGCTCTGGACGCGGGGCAGCTACAGGCAGCAGTCATGGGACAGACAGAGAGCAGGATGCGGTGATCACGGTGCCAGGCACAGGTGGGGCCCGCAGGCTGTGTCAGCTGAGTTCTCCTGCCCTGGCCTGCAGGAGAGACTGGAGGAGCAGCAGCTAACAGGTGACCTGAGCTGTAACGCCAGCACGCTGCAGGGGCTCCTGGGGACCACACAGGGGCAGCTGGCGGGGGAGCAGAACAAGGTGGAGCAGCTGCAGGAACAGCTGGCAAGAGTGGTGAGCAGCCACCCACACAGGGCTGGGTGTGGGGGCGTGGCTTGCGACCTGGGCAGTACAGGGGCAGTGCTCTGTGCCCACTGTCCCTTTTGTGCCTGTGCTTGCAGGAGGATGGCAGCGGCCCGAAGGAGGGCACCTCCGTCTGAGCCTCTGCAGGGAGAAGTCACCGTTCCTCTTACCAAAATGCCTTACACATTCCTCACAAGCGAACCGACCACACAGCGTTCCCAGGCCCAACTTCCAGAATCTCCAAGGGGAGCCGAGGAGCCGCTCCTCCTGCAGACCCTGCTGCACAAGACTCCGCCTCGTGTGCGAAACACTATCCCAGGGCCCAGCAGCCCAAGTCGATGCCTGCGCAGACGCCAGCGCACCTGAGCTGACACATGGAGCGGTGGGGGCGGTGGCGTGGGGGCGCCAGCCAGTGCAATTGTCCATTCTCCTTGGTGGGGTGAGGCGCAGTGGGGAGGGGTCCTCAGAGGCTGCAGCCCTCCCCTAAGTCATCCTGCGGAACTGTGCGCAACCTCCTGGATGTTGATGCCATTAAACCAACGTGTTGCCCGGCACCGGGTCTTGTGTCTCCTGCCAGGGCCACCCAGGGGCAGCACAGTGCAGTTTCCCAGAGCTGGGGACCTGTGGCACTGAGCCTGTGACTGAGGTCCTGTGAGCAGGCGTGGGGTGGCCTGGGCAGTGGAGGGCAGGGAACTGCGTGAGAGAACAGGGGTCACTGTCCTGTACCCAGGGTTGGGGAGACCCAGGGACACCCAGACACACATACTCCACCTCTGCTGGCTGCCTCACTGGTAGAGGCCAGCTCAGATTCTGTGACTTCCTAACACAGAGTCCTGGGACAGCTTGGCCCAGAGCCAACAACCTGGAAGGTAGCAGCCTAAGGGGTAGAGTGGTGAAGGGGCTCGGGTCCTCGAGCTCCATGGCACATGAATCTCCTGCTACCACTGCAGCCTCCGTGTGGCTGCCCCATGAGGCACTGTGGGCACAGCTACCAGCCATCCAGAGCAGCTCCCGGACAAGGTGGGCTCACAGGAAGATGCATATCGGGGTGGCTGGGAGGGAACAGGATGCCAACCAAGTGAGGTGACAGTCATACCTGTTCTAGAACTTGCTGGACCACAGGTTGAGACATTTCCGTGGTGGTCTTGCAGAAGGCTAAGGTTTTGGTGCCAGCTGGGCCTGGCCCTGGGGCTCAATGGCAGTGTACTCTCCTGGGGCACAGGGCTCTGTGCAGAAGCCCGGCAGTCAGTCTTGTTTCCTGTGGGTGCAGGACCCAAGGACAGGTCCAGGAAAGGTGGGGCAGAGGGCAGGATACCTGCAATAGTGGCTGCTGAACCATTGCCCTGGGCCCGGGTCTGCACTGCAGCACAAGATACAGCTTGAGCTGCGAGACCGTGCCCGGAGGCACAGTAGTTGGGGTCATCAAGCTACTGGCTTTGGTAGAAGCAATGGCCCGGTAGATGGAATGGGGAGGTGATAGGGGTCTCCAGGACAAGTCCACTCCAGACTGCAGTGGTTCCTCCAGCTGCCTAGCACCCCCCATGCCCACCAGTAGAGGCTCAGCAGCCAGGGCAGCTCGAAAGCCCTGGGTGGTCACACAGCTGCAGGTACCTGGGACACCCAGAAACCTTTCTTCAGGTGACGGCAGCCACCATGAGGCTCAGGGTCTTCCAGGTCATGGCCCGAGTGACCGACCTCCTAGCCCAGGGGAGGGCAGCGCCTGGTCTTGGTGCTACTTGGGCTGGTAGGTTTTGTCCTGAAGTTGTACCCATGGCACTGAGACATTGACCCCTGAATTCAGATGTCCGACTCCAGCCCTAACAGCTCAGTACTACGCATATGGAAGATCTGTCCCAGTCCCACCGTATGTGAAGCAAGTGACCTGATGTGCTGCACGGCCATCCCACTGTCACCCTGAGCAGGCACTATGGGGCACCTGCTTGCATTGTGCATAGGGCACAGCCTGTCCATAGGCAGAGGGCCATGTCCTGTGCTGGGCAGGAAGGGACCACTGTGCTCACCCCACCACTGCCACCCCGGTCCCCATGTTTGCACACATTCACACTGGCTGTGCATCTTTGTGGAAGCACCAGGATAACCCCAGATGAACCCCTGCAGCTCCCTACTCCTGCTTCCGCCATGGCCCAGCCGTGGAGGGCGTGGTTCAAACCTCATGCTGCTTGAGTCACCTGGAGGAGCCCTGTTAGCACAGCGCCTGGGCCCCAGCCCGGTGCCCACGAACAGAGCTGCAGGGGTACACAGCCCTGGGCATGGCATGGAACCCAAGTGCTGCCCCACGTGGGTGGAGGGCAGGTGGCCACACTTCCTCTCCAGTCCAGCAGCTCTGAGGAAAGCGGGAGTCTTTCTGGCCCCTGAGCCTAGGCTCGAGTGGACTTTAGAAGAAGCAGATTACCAACTTTCCTGCCAATCCAGAAAGGTGAAAGCCGAGCCCAAGAAACCCCAGGGCCCCTTGTGGGAGCCAAAACCCTGTCCCCTACCTGCACGTGAATGATGACACCAGAGAGAAGGTAAAAATGCTTCCTTTATTACATAAAGCCAGTAACTGCTACTTTTAAGGTCAACTGTGCATTTCTCACTTGTTCAAACATTAAGCCCGTGGTGTGGACGGTCACGTCCAGGTGTTGCTAGGCACCAGCTCCCCACCTCACGAGTGACAAGTGTGCTCTATGGAGCGCAGCCCCCAGACCTGCAGGGAAGGCCTACCCAGACGAGGGCACCCACTAAGAAGCTGACCACACCCCACCTCCCTGCAGCCTGCCCTGGGGACGGCCTCGCAAGGTCATGGTCAGAGGCACGTCAGGGGTTTGGGTGGCTGGCGGTTAGTGCGCACATGTTAGGGAACACTCCTTCTTGGGAGTTAGGGAAGAATTCTGGGCCAAAATTATAACCAGATTGTAATTCATTTTCTAAGCAAAAGAAACAATCACTACAAAGATTAAGAAATGATGACTCTCCTCAAGGCCTCTGCACTGCTCCGTGAACTGCTGTTACACATCCTGAGCTTGACAAAACTCTTTTCTAAGTGAACTCATCAGAACAGGCACCTGGCCAGTAAGAATTTTATTTCACACCAATCAGACTTGGGATGCTAGGTTTATTTGGGGCCGCGGTGCACAGCTTTATAGAATATTTACTCTAAGGATGACGAGACAGCTCCCCTTAGTGAGACCCTGGCGTAAATGCATCTGCTTTCCTTATGGAGCAAGAAGGCGACATCAGACATGGAAGCTTGGGCTGTGGCACTGGGATGGCGACGCTACACAGGGCAGCCCTCGAAGGCGACGATCAAGGACCCACCCAGTTTTTCGGCGATGCAGGCCCGGTTGAGGTCTTCCGGCCCGTTTGCTTGACATTCGTGCTTTATGCCTGGGGGTAGACAACAGTCGCATTTAGAATGAGGGCAGCCCTGAGCCAGTGTCTCCACCACCTGTTTGGTTTAAAGCTCACTGCACAGAGGAATCGCGTTACTGACGGAGACTGTAAGTAAGCCAGGTTATTTACCACCCTGAGCCACTGTGCAGGAGTTACAAGAAGTGTTAGTCGGCAACTCCATGCATCAACCTGGGCGCCGTCACATAGACTATGGAGCTGCCTGCAGCAGGAGCAGCACCTGTTCCACACGGGTCCGCTTGCGCCTAATGTGCGTGCACACAGGCACACACACACACACACACACACACACACACACACACACACACACACACACACACACACACACACACACACACACACACACACACAGACACACACACACAGACACAGACAGACAGACAGACACACACACACACACACACACAGGCACACACACACACACACAAAAAACTCATGCGCGTGTGCCCAGAGGAGGGCAGGCCCCCCACCATGCTGGGCTGCAGCACTCACGGAGCCTGTGCCCTTGGCAAGGGTGCCAGTGAGTCAGGTGGGCCTGGAGACTGGGTTATGAACGCCATTGGCCTGGGGCATGGTCCCTCACTAGTGGCTCCCTGTCTGGCCCACAGGGAGCGTGGTGGGCTGTCTCCAGGCTCTGGACTGACGGGAACCAGGCTGCTTTCACCAGAGACCAGGCGACTTGGCAGTACCAACACTACTCCTGGAGGGAGGGCACTGCAGCGAGGACTCCAGGAAGCCGCTGTGACTCGGTGTCGCTGTCCATGTGCTGACACGGGTGATCTGAAACATTGGGGACACACCAGGCCCCCCCAAGAGCCCTACCAGGCACGGCTTGGCATAGCAGCAGCATAGGGACAGGAAGGAAGGAGAATGGGGCACAAATACAGCACATCCATGGTCACCATGGTCACAGGTGGGCAGCGGTCAGGCATTGACCAAACCCCAGGCTCAGCCTTGCACCGTGGCTTCCTCCGGTATCCGGGCCACGTCCTGTCGGTGTGACCGCCTGCTCGGACCATGAGCACCTTCCTCAGCCACCAACCTAATAATGTGCTGCCCATGGTGAGCACAGCGCCTCTCCACACGACAGTGAGGCACCCCCAGGATCCCCCACACTCCTGAGGCCTGAGCCCTGTACATACCTTGGAATTTCTTTTTGATGGCGTCCTTGGAACTGGCATAGATCATCTTGCTCTTCAGAGGAGCCAGTTCTGGAGCCCTGTCCAGGAGGATGCCGAGAGTGAGCAGAGCAGCTGGCAGAGGGGCAAGGAGAAAGGGGTGCCACCGGACCAGGAGAGAAAGATAGGCCGGTGTATGGCACAGGCCTGTAAGCCTGGAAGTATGGGAGGCTGAGGCAGGAGAGAACTCTGAGTTCTGAAAACTTACTAAGACCCTGTGTCAAAATAAAAAAGGGGCTGGGGATGGAACTCGCTGTGAAGGGCCTGGGTTCGATCCCCAACACTGCCAAAAGAGAAGGGAAGTCCAGTGACAACTTCTGAGCACTTGCTAATTCCATCACTGTGTGCACTGCTGCCCCATAAGCACAGGTGCTGTCCTGGGGCCAGGAGACAGCAGGCCTGTGTCTCGCACTGATCGTTCCCACGGGGACAAAGCACTTCCATCACACATGGCCAAGCTCGCTGCCACCCCCCACCCCACACTGTTCACTCATGACGCACTGCACTCGCCCTGGACTGCACTGCTGGGAGTTGTGGTTTGTGTCTGGATCTCCCTCAAAGACTTGTGCAGTCATGGGGGACAGAGGCATCTGAACCTAGAGTGTGTAACTGACTCGAGGTCCAGTGCTGGGATGAAGGGTGTGAGTACATCAGGGCAGGTGCCTGAATTGACAGAAGGGGTGGAAAGAGGCTCACTCTCCCCTCCTCTGGCTGCTTTTGCTGCCTTCTGCTGCTGTGAGCAGTCATCCCCCTGCCGGCCAGCCTGCCCTTGAGCCAGCTGATTATGGGCTGAAACCACAAACTGTAAGCTGAATAAACTAAATCTTCCTCCTTTAACTTGGGGTGTCCAGTATTTTGTTTCAGCAACAAGGAAAAAGTAAGACACTGGGAAAGTATCTGCAGCACAACTGCACATTTTCCTAAAATAAATAGCAGTGCAAAATAAAATTTCAAAATGTTATCAAAAATGCATAGGTTTCATACTTAAAAAATTACATAAAAACCAGAAAAAGCGAAGGTATTCAGTTCCAACGCCCACACCCAGCTGGCCTCATCTGCAAAGCCCCAGAAGCAGGGACTCCGCCCGCCTCAGGGACCCTTGGTGTGCCTTCCCCTGCCCAATCAGACAGCAGAGTGGGAGGGAGTCCTACCTCCAAGGCCAGCCTCTGGCGCAGCTGCTCCAACCTCGGGGTACAACTTGTGGCAGCAGGCTGACCCTGGGGCTAGGCAGGATGAGGGTGCTCCACAGAGCAGGAGCCACAATGCCTGGCCCAGTGGTTGGTAAGCCCCGTGCCCCGACCTCACAGGTTTGTCCCCTTTTGCCCAGGCCAGCAAGGAACACCTTTCAGAGCTCTCAGTGGCACAAACAGCCCACTGCAGCATGGGTGCTGTAGGGTTACCACCGCTGCCCCACATTGCCAGTGGCACCTGGCTAAGAGCTCCCGTCCCTGGCCTGGGTCAAAGTACCAAAAGAAGCCTGCAGCCCCTCCCTTTCCCCTTGGAAGCTGGAGAACATTCCCACCCTGGCCATACTGAGACACACAGAACAGTGTAGTAAAAGGAGGGTTTTCAAAAATAAATGACTGACTATGTTAACAGACTGGCCCTGAACTTGGGCTGAAGGCAACCTCCTGCCTCAGCCTCCGAGTAGCTGGGGTTATAGGAGCTGGCCACATGACTGTTCTCTAAAGCTTACCTCCAATACTCTCATACTCAAGAAGGCCAGATGATGCATATAAACAGGTCTTTGCTGGAATGGACCCTGGGCCAACATGTGTCAGGCAGCACCTCCACCGAGCTGCCCCAGCAAGCCTCCGAAGCATTCTCTGTGGGCCCTGCAACCCAGACTGCCCTCCCTCTCCTCGTATTCACAATGCGCCACAGTGCAGAACACAGGTGTGTTTCGGTAGCACTTACACACTTCAGGTGCTCTGGGCCTGGGCAAGTCAGGCCTAAGAGCAAGGGAGGCCCAGAGCTCTCTGCGCTGGTGGGAAGGCACTCTGTCTGCACAACCCAGAAACCCACAATGCAGTGACTCAAAAGAAACACAATGTTTATTTTTCACTAACTGAAGCGTAACTGGCCTCGGGTCTCCCCACAGCGTGTATCCAGCAGGGAGAGGGTAGGAACCAGCACCGGCACTGTCAGGAGTGCAGCCCCGAGGCCCACAGAGGGTGCTGGGTGGAGGGGCTGTGGGGCTTCGGGCTCTTGGTCGGCAGGTGAAGGAGGAAAAGGGCAGTTATGCTTGGGCGCCTCGAGCCACAAGATGCGTACAACCTGCCCCTTGCCTGTCCGCCACCAAAATCAGTTACTGAAAGCTGTGTTCTCTGAAACACACCAATGCAGTTCAAATTGCATTTTGGCCCAGCTAAGGCTTCATGAAGCCTTATAACTGAGAACTAAGTGACAGGGACTGCAAACAACTTGACTTAAAGTCACTCTGGTCTTGGAACTGGTTCTCCAGGTGTTGACTGAGATTAACTAAGATTTACAGAGGGTCAGTCAGCAGTGTGGTCCCTCCCAAAGTCTCATGTGGGCACAGGTGGGACTTTCTAGAGGGCGCTGGATATAGAGTGTGTGATGCTGAGATTAAGGGTGTCCTGCCCTGGATGCCAGAGCTATCTGCTCAAGGACAGGTGGCCCAGAGGGAACAGAAGGGGCACAAAGAGGCTGTTTTGCTCCTCTGCTGCCTCCTCCCTCCCCTCTGCCATGCCACACTACCCTGGAGCCGGCTATGGACTAAAACCTCCACGGACTATGAGCTAAAATAAACCTCTCCTGCTTTAACTCTAGGTCTTGGGTGCTTCTGTCCCAGCAACAAAGAAGTGACTGAGACACTCAATGTTGCTCATATGCTTACCATAAGAAGAACATCAGCTCTTCTTTCCTGGATTCCTTGGTCTCGAAGCTCGCATCATACAAGGCATAGCGACAATCCTTCTCGGGAAGCATCCCCACGAAATGCTTGAAGGGATCAGTGATGGTCACACCCACATCTCCAACCAAGATCTCTTTGCCTTCTTCAACAATGATGCACTTTTTGTCTGCACTGAGACAAAAAATGACAGCCTTCTTTCTCTTCTTGATTTCCTCTGGTGTGGAGCATTTCCGAACTTTCATGTCATAAAAAATGCGACATACTTCATCAGCAACTTGAACTCCTGAGGCCTGCAGTAAGGAAAACAATGAGGGAGAGGCTTGCAAGTGTTTCATGCCAAATCCACAGGCCACTTGACTTCCAGTGATGGCCAGCACAGAAGTCTCCTCAGGTGTACTTCTCCCATAAGAAAGCTAAACATACTCAAGTGCAAGCACTGTGATTTCAGACGTGGAACTTGGTCTGAAACTTACACCGTCCAGGCCTTTGCCCGTACCTGTGGTGATGGGAGACTCCCCACCAGCTTTGTGGCTGACACCTGAAAGGGGCACACTGACACCCACCTCACATCTTACACAGGATTCTCAGGGCTGGTGCTGGAGCGCCCGTCTGCCCGCTTCGTGCACCAGAAGCAGAAAGGCCTGAAATTCCTTCGATGATGCACAGTAGATGGTTGGAGCTGCTAAGTTAAAAATGCCCCCATTCCTACAGCATGTCCTCTAAGGAGAAAAGAGCTCCCTGTTCTACCTGCATTTTAAAACAACAATAAATATTCACCAACGTATCAGTCCCTGCTGCGGAAACTCCACTGACGGCTGAGGGAGCGGCTGTGCGCCGCCGGGGGTACCCATGGCTGTGGTTCCGTATCTAGCACCATACCCCACCCAGACGACCTCCAAGTTTTAAATTAACCTTAGAATAAATATGAAAATGTTCACTGCCCATAAGGAAAAGGACAGCTTAATTTGGGCCTAAACTGACCAGAAAAATAACCTCTTAATGTATTACACTTGCTATGCTGGAATGAAGAAGTTAAGTTCTTGATGGCAAAACATCTTAAAACCAGTTTTTAATCTTTCCACCTTCTTTACAGAGTATGCTACTTACATTATCTTTATACTTTATGAGTTACTTTGCTTCACATGTTAGTTTTTCTATGAATTACAAAAAGAAGGGCTGGGGATTTAACTCAGCAGCACAAGTGCCTGTCTGGCAAGTGTGAGGTTGTGAGTTCGATCCCCTGCATGAAAAAAAAATTTACAAAAATAATTACAAAAAATTTAAGCATTAAACAATGTAAACATGTTGACACACCAAGATTAACATCAAAATAATTTAATAGATAAATATATATGTGAAATGAAGACAACTCACAGAATATATGTAGGAATCACAAAGGAACTTGTAGTCAGAATATACACAGAACCCGTACAACTCAACAGAAAAGGCAAATACATAAAAACAAATCCACAGCTGTGCGTAGATATTTCTCCAAAGATATGGGAAAAGTGCTCAATATCAACCATCACTCAGGAAATGCAAATCCAAGCCACATCAAGCGCCCACTGACAGACACCAGGCCTCTGGATGGTGGCATGAGTGGGTCAGGCCACAAACTGTGGCCCTCACACCACAGAGCTGGAAAGGGGCGCCACTCTGGCAGCAGAGCCTCAGAATCCCATAACCAGAGGTGGAAATGTGTTCACAGCAGCATTCTCCGTAACAGGTCTGAAATGGAAGCAGCCCTCATCCACTCATGAAGCAAACTCAACCTTGCAGTACATCCACACAGTGGGTTACCGCTGGGCCATGAACACTTGAAGACCCTGCACAACATAGGGTGCTAAGTGGGAAAAGCCAGACAGAGGCCACACATGTCCAAGTCTGCATCTACAGAATGTCCCCAAGGGCAAAACCAAAGGCAAAGGATGGAGCAGTGCTTCCCATGGGCCAATGGGAGGGATGTGGGGAGGAACTGCAATGGACTTGGGTCTTTTTGGAGTGACTGAGAGGTCCTGGCATGCGCAGGATGATAAGCACACAGCTCTGCAATACACTGAAAAACCACGGAATCCCCTGTGCGTTATTACAGCCAAAGGAAGCTGCCACTTTTACATGGGGTGGGGGCAGCTCATTAGCACATCACGCACAGGGCCAACGCCACAGACACAAAACCAAACACAGCAGGTTAGAATTCAGGTTGGAGGAGTGAACAGCATATGCTGAGATCTTAGCATTTACGTACTGGTAAGGTCAGCAGGCCAATGAATTATCTCATTCATTATAAGAGCTCTAAATAGATTTCAATCCCATCTAATTCAATCTAATCATATCTATTTCTATCTAATTGGATCATTTTTCTGTTTGTAAATGACCATAATGAAGTGGTAGATTCAGAAAATTAAGGCTAGAAAATAGCAAAAAACATGCACTCTTATTACATTTCTATTATGGCATTTTTCTTAAGCCTTTCACTGCCTTGGGAGTAACAGTTTTCTTTATAATTTATCTTCATAATTTATATCTTAAGAATTCTTAATTTTGTAATAAAAATGAGTGAAACACTCCAGTAACAAAAGAAATCAGACCCAATTCTCCAGCTCCCTAATCCATAATGTTTATATATTGTCACATTTTGACCCAACAACCAATTTTCAGAAAGTAGCAGCCGAAGCCTTGTGATTAATCAACCAATAGCTGAGTATTACCTGTCATTGTGTATGTGCCTCAAACAACACTCCAAGTTCTGATTTAGAGATTACACTGGATGTGTGGTCATGGCAAAAAGCAGAAAGTGCGTGAGCACCTGTACCCACGTGCACTAATCCCACACGTGCAAATGCAGCCCTCACGCAGGCCCACTGCTGGCCTCTGGGGATTCTGCTGGGGTGGCCCTACCCAAACATGTGTGCTTGAGGAAATCCACACCCCAAAGACTGGTAAGGAGAAAGCGGGAGCACTTAACCACAGCAGTGAGGCTGAAAACAAAACACAAATCCAGAGGCCCATCTGAGTGAAACTAATATGGCCAATCAAGAGAACCGGTGCAAGCCGAGAGGTACACCCAGGGTGGTACAACAGTGATGCTGGAGGCGAGCTGGGCCAGTGTCCTCTGAGGTTGACTGACCTCTGGAGGTGAGGAGCAGTGGGGAAAGAGCCACACCCAGGACCCTAGAGCAAGGCGTCCACCTTACTGCACCAACTCTAGGCAGCCAAAGATGAGCTGTGGAGACCGAGAAGAAATCATGAGAAGACTAAGAAGGGAAAGGAGATTAATAGTATCCTAGAAGCAAGGGGAAGGATCACAAGAGGGAAGTCACTGAGCCCTGCAGAATGTGGAAGAATGAATGACCGACAGGACACCTGACCTGGCGCCTTCGGCCACACCCCTGAGCAGGTTAGGAACAGGGTCCAGGCAACAGCTGGAGACCCAGGCACTAAAGAGGCAAAGACACACAGGACAGCAGAGGAGGATGAGCAGAGGAAGCTAAGTTTAACTTGTGAATACTGCTGAAATGTGGAGGTGCACCAGGCTAAGCCTCATGGTGGAGACACAACAGAAGCTGACTTAGGGCACTCAGAATGCAGGCACTGCAAGGATGACAAAGAGCTTGCTTGACCAAGAGATGTGGTCAGGCAGAAAAAGCCTCCACAGAGGTGGAGCTGGAGCAAGGAAATGAGTGCGGGTTTCAAAAACAAAACACCCAGAGCCGTGCTTCTGGTAAGTACAAGAAGCCAGGCACAGAAGCAGAGGACGCAGCTCGGAGCTAATTCAGCAGCAAGGCAGCGGGAAGAGGAGGCTGCCCTGGGAGCAGACTGAGGACTCAGGAGAGGAAGGCAGGTGCAGGGTACTCTGCCTGCTACCCTCCTGTGGGTCAGGTGGCGGCTCCATGGAACGCGCCCCCTGCGATCACAGGAGCTGCCCCCCAAGGTCCTCTCTACCTGGCTGTCCATTGGGCCTCTCTGAATTCCACAGGCCCCTTCAACAGGAATCTGGGGCATGTGGGGGCCAAGTCACCCCATCACCATGCACCAGAAACATCTGCACTATCACCCATGTGACTCACAGCATCTGGGGTAGAGCCGGGATCCATGTTTTCAGTTGGATCCAGGAAACAACCACTGAAACTCGGCACTGAATTCATGAACTACACCTTCAGCCCACTGCTGTATCTATTTCTCTGCCCACAGGTAAAAATTACCGATACTCAAATGCAGTTTTAACAGTGAAGACCGCTAAAGGGCACTCTAAACCTAGCACGGAGGCCAGCTACACAGCAAGGTTTGAAAAACGAAGATCGAAACCAGACTGCTGTCATGGGAAACACAGGAGTACCATCAAGTACCAGCAGTACCAGTGAGCACTGGCCAGTGACAGGGGCTGGGAGCTCTGCCCCCACCCACGCCCACACAGCCGCAGCAGAAGCAGCCCTGTGCATCCTCCCACCCCCACCTAACCAGCTCCTGCGAGCCCTGTGATGCTCACACACCCTGGCGTCTCAGCTACACACCTACAAACGCTGCCAGAGACGGACCTGAGGTGCAGTGCGAGCCAAATGTGCACACCAAGAACCAAGAGCAGACGGGTCCTCACTACTCCACTGTGAGAGTGACCTCTGGGAGACAGATTTGAATTCTGTAAGTAATTTCAGCAGCCTAGAAAGTTAATCTGAAGACCAAGGCAGTCTAGCCTAAACCACACTGTCAAGCACAGTGGTCCCCTTTATAGCACTAACCTCAAGAACACAAGAGATGTAGATCAGTGATGCAGCACCTGCCTGGCAAGTGTGAGGTCCTGAGTTCGGTTCCCGGTACAAAAAGAATTAAAAGAGCACCACAGTTAAAACCAACTATATTTGGCTCCACAGTTAAAACCAACTATATTTTATCTAATCTAGTTAGAGAAATGGAAATAAAAGCTATAGGTTCTCACTATGCAGCCCAGGCTGGCCTCTTACCTCATGGCAATCCTCCTGCCTTGGCCTCACGAGTGCTGGCATCACAGGTGTGCGCCACCACACCTGGCATCCTGGCCAATCTAATTACACGCTTCCACCAGTCATTGCACAATGTAACAGCATCAGCTGGTGTTGTGATTTGCTGTCTGCTATAACCAATAGGCAAGAGTGTGGCCTTTTAGAAACTGATGTCCCATGAAACACAATGACATGTTTAAAATGTTCTGGAGTCCACAGCCTTGTTAAATAGCCACTTATTCTGCAACTGACTTAAAAAAGTGCTGAGTAATAGCATGGGTCTCTTAGCTTTGTACAAAACAGAGTGACTTATTGAGGATTCGTTAATATCAAAAAAGGAAAAACCTTCACAGCTCTCTGCTTCACATCCTTCACAAAGACAGGAAACAATTAAAATAATACCGGCTAGCCTTTTTAAACTCATTCTGTGAGGCCAGCATCACCCTAACGCCATACTCAGACGAAGACAACTGCAGACAAGGGTATGCAATGGACATCCGTGCAGGAGCTCAGCAGAAGGGATGCAGCATGGCTGTCTCCCCGGAAATGGGAGGCATCAGTGCGCATGGTCCCCAGTGCAGTTCAGCAGCACAGCAAGGGGCAACTCAGTACAAACTTGGAAAGCCAGCAGCTTACACCCTCCAGGGAGGGGGACCTGAGGTCCCTGCGCTGCTCACCCTGACTTCACTGTTTCCTATTGAACTTGTGTATTTCTTTGGTTCCTGGCCTCGCAAATCTATGCTCTCTTTGCTTGCTTGCTTGCATTTTAAATGCCCAGCTGACTCTGGCAGGGACTCATCAGGCGTCAGCCCCATGTGCGCCCCAGGGCATCTGGGCTGGCTGCAGCGCTGCTTGCTCCTGCCCTGTGTCGCTACCCTTGCTGCCCAGAGGGAGCCGCTGTCAAGCCCCAATCCCAGACATTCAGTGGTTCCTGTCATTTTTCTTCTAGTGGTCCTCGCACAGGGCATGGTGTAAGTAAAAAGAATTGTGAACCCCACTTTCAACTCCTTGACTCTGTGGAGAAGTTAGTAAGCTGAGGAAGGAACCAATGATTGTTTTCTGCCAGGTGTTTGCGTGTTTGAAATCATACTACGTATCTGTAATACAGTATCCTACTTTCAACCAATTTCAGATTCTGTTAGCTTAGGAAAATTGTTTCTAGTATTTATTTATTTATTTATTTACTTGGTTGTTTTTGAAACGGGGTCTTATTGTGTAGTCCAGGCTGGCTTCCCAGGTGACCCTCCTGGCTCAGCCTCTGAGTGCTAGGATTATACCACGCCTAGTGGGAAAACTAAAAAAAGACTGGCCAGGGTGACTGGAGGGCAGGAATGGCATACCATCCAGTGGAGGTGGTGTCTGACAGAAAACAGGAGGAAGGCAAATCATCTCCCAAGAGTCATCAGGGGTGGAAGTAAGGAACCTATGTCAGGGAGAGACCGGAAGGGGCTGGAGACAGGGCACACGGAGCCAGGTACAGGATGCCACGCTAAAGGAAGCTAGGAATTAAGGTGAATGCAGGGCTGAAGCAGGACCTGGTCATGTAGCCTCTGTCCCCCTTCCCTCCCCTTCTCCTGAGGGGGGCAGTGAGGAGCGCCCGTATTGGGCTGCCTCACTTCCTGCCAGGTACTGAGGTGCTCCTGCTAACACCCTGCATGAGGTGCATCTAACAAGGACAGCATACCTCTCCTGAGCCCCATTAGCTTCGGCAGCTGAGCTTTACTGCAGCTGACCTACTTGGGCTGCTGCGGGTTTTTTGAGGTACATGGTGGGTTTTTTGTTTTGTTTGTTTAGGAGGGATTTGGTTTTGATGACCCAGTGAACTTCTCCCCACAAACTAAGGCTGAACACTGCATGCTTTGGGGACCCCCTCAGTAGTCACAGAGGGCAGCAGTACTTCTGTGTGGGCTGCACAGGCTGTGGCTCCATGTGGGGAGGGAACCGAGGGTCTTCAAACCCAGAGCTGGTGGGAGACCTGACACCAGTGTCCTGGGTATTGTGAATGAGGCTGGCACTGCGGCAGGTGGGGACTGGGGCAGCTTCTGGGTGACTGGGCCAGGGTGACAGCCTGAGGACAGGAGTGGCGCCCTTCCTGCAGCTGCCCTGCATCCCAGTGCTGGACTGCAGAGCAGGAATTGGAACCGCTCTGTCCCGCACCTCAGTGCCACCCAAGAGCAAAACCCCAAGCTGCACCCATGGACAGCGTGACCTTGCTGAGAGATTGGCAGCAGGGACACACATGTCCTGGAAGGGACGGATGCAGGACAAAGCCCGCTGACTCACACAGGCCCAGCCCTGGGGCCCAGGTAGATGGTAGGGGTGGCAGCACTGAACCTCACAATGTCCCTGTCCTCTTTGTACACATCTCTGTCACCTACCTACTTAGCAGTCATTGGAAGGAAGAAGAACCACTTGCTAAGTGCCAGCTTGATTTCTGGTTCACAGTTCTGGATCATACAGAATTGAACTTCGTTTCAACAGTTGGTGGGTTTCTTGATCCACAGCATTCCACTTTAGTAAAACTTTAGTAAAACTCAGTCATGCTGGTCACTAAAGAGAGCTGAGACGAGCCAGCCAGACTTCCTAGTTAATGATAACCAGTCTTCACACACTGCCCAGCACCACTGCCCTCGTGTGCTGCTTCATCAGCTTTTAAGACCACCACAACTCACATTTCAAGACGAGCAAGCTCAGTAGAGAGAAGTGAGCTACAAGCATGTCTGATGCAACCCTGCAGTTCGCACTCGCTCTGGATAAAAAGGTCTCCTAAGGTTAAATGCTCTCAACCAATTCTGTGTATGAGAAGAATGTAGCCGTCTTTTAAAAAATTTAGTATCAGATTCTCTCAACTGCTTTAAAAAATATATTCCAAGATAAATGTAAAATTCACCTGAAATAATCTTATATATGATATTACATAAAACAAAGTTGCATTCGTTGTTATTATAGTATTTTTAAATTTAGTTTTTCACTTCACTTCTCCAATAGCCAGGGTTGTTTTTCCTCAAGGGTGGAAGAACCTCTAGCTATGTGCCATTTGTTACAAAGCCTTCCCCATGCAAGTTAAGCTCCTCCTGAAACACCACAGACATTCTTCATTTCACTTGTTTGACTTTTCAAGTTACTACTTAGCATATGTTGTTAACAAGAAAAGTTTCCCTGAATTTCCTCCCTTGCCCCAGAAAGTTGACTGCATAATTACTCTGGAAAACTCCACTTACTCGATTAGAAATCCTTACCCTTGGGGACATTATTCTGTCATTAGAATGCAAACTGAGTTCCTCAGGGCCTGTGTCAATAAAACTAAATAATATGCTTCCCAAGGCAGAAATGTAAGCAATAAATGTTACACATTTGTTCACCCTGAACATAATGTGTTAGAATTAACAGTTACTTGTTTTACTCTAAGTTACATTATTTAAAATAAAATTAAAATTCAGTCCCTTAATTTGACAGGTGCATTTTCAAGCAGTCAGCAGCCCTGGGTGGTCCTGGTTGCCATCTCTGAGGCACTGTTTGAGGTAGGCCCTCAAGAGGGCAGTGGTAAGGAGTGCCTCAGCACTGAGTCACACACACACACACTCACCTGCTGCCCTGTCTTCACTACTAAATTTAATAAATGAAGAAAAAGCACTTATTAAATTCAACATCTCTTCATGACAAAATCCCTCAACAATCAAGTAGAGAGGGAATGTACTGCAATGCAATAAAAGCTACATCAACAAACCCAGCCAACATCATGCTGAAATGGGGAAAGTCTCAGCTAAGTCAGAAAGGCAAGGGAAAGAAACGAAGGATACACAACTACCTAGAGAAAAACCTAGAGTCTACCAAAAAGTTAGGCCTGACAAATGAATTCAGTATGATGGAAGATACAAAAATCAACATACAAAAACCAACTCTAGTTTTATTCTACAATAAGGAATTTGCAGGTAAAGAAATCAAGAGAGCAATCTTATTCAGAATAGCTAAAATAAAAACCCAGGAATAAATTTAGCTGGGAAGTAAATATTTCTATAGTGAAAATTACAACCACTGCTAAATATAAAGAAGACATAAACACACAAAATCAAAGACATATCAGGTTCATAGGTTGGAAAAGTATTGTTAAAATATTAGGGGCTGAGGATTTAGCTCAGCGGCATAAGCACCTGCCTTGTAAGCACATGGTCGTGAGTTCAATCCCCAGTTTAAAAAAAAAAAAAAAAATCCATACTACCCAAAGGAATTACAGATTCAATTCAATTTCCATCAAAATATATATATGGCAGTCTTCACAGAAATACAAAAAATAATCTTAAAACTTTACATGGAAGTCAAAAAGACCCTAGAAATAGCTAAAGCATCATAAGTTGAAAGAACAAAGGTGGAGTCCATGATACCTGAGCTCAAAATGTAATACCAGGCAGGGGATTTAGCTCAGCAGCATAAGTGCCTGCCTTGCAAACTCATGGTCATGAGTTCGATCCCCGGTACAAAAAAAAAAAAAAAAAGTAATACCAAAGGGCTGGATTTAGCTCAGTGGCATAAGTGCCTGCCTTGCAAGCGTGCAGTCGTGAGTTCGATCCCTGGTACCAAAAAAATAACATAAATACCAAAGCTATAGTATAAACAAAACAATATGATCCTGACAGAAAAACCACACCCGGATCAGTGGAACTTTGCATAGAGAGCCTGGAAGTAAATCACTCACACCAATTGGACAAAAGAATCAAAAGCATGCATTGGAGATTCTATTCATCCAATAAAGGGCTAACGTATAAAAATCAAGGAACTCAAGAACAAAAAAAGAAAGACGTAAGAGAAAAACCCAAAATAATCTGATTTAATAAGAGGCAAAAGATCTGAAGAGATATTTCCCAAAAGATACATGAATGTGTATATGAAGTATATGAAAAAATACTCAACATGACTAATCACCAGCGAAATGCAAATCAAAGCCTCGTATGTGTTACAGGACTTAGTTAGAATGGCTATTAGGAAAATGACAAAAAATAGAAGCTGCCAAGGAGGCAGACATGGTAACACATACAATCCGGTACAGTGTGACAGTTCTTACAAAAACTAAAACTAAAATTACTGCAATCTAGCCATATCACTACATACTCAGAAGGCTACATACTCAGAAGAAATGAACTCAGCTTATCAAGTGCTTCCTGTATTCTCATGTTTACTGCCACACGGTTCACGACACCTGAGCTACAAAACCAACTGAGGTCTTCATCATAGACAGCTAAAGACATGGTATGCACATACAGTGGACTACAGCCCATGAGAAAAGAAAAATCCTGTCATTAGCAGTAGTGTGGAGAGAACTAGAAGCCATTTCATTAAGTCACAGCAAGTATTGCAGCCTTTTGCTCAGATGTGGAAGCTGTAAGGGCGGGTCACCAAAGGCAAAGGAGGGAGATGGCTCTAAAGGGAAGATGGACAATGGGGAGTGAAGCAGAGTTACACAAAGAGTGAGTGCTAGTGTTCAACGGCACAGACGACAACAGCTCAGGAGACTGTATCACATACTTCACTGAAGGAAGGAATCTACACTCCCACAAGGAGAAACACTGTTCAAGGAGACAGAAATGCTAACTGCCCTGACTGGATCTAACACATGGTACACACATATGAACTATCACTGCACCCCACTGATATGTACTACTGCTGTGTCAACTGTAATAGAAAAGGAAAATACTGCAAGTTTTCAAACAAACTGAAAAATTAAATCAGTGGCATGCACTCTTCCACTACTACCTAGCAATAAAAAGAACAAACTACTGAGGCAACGCCTGTGCAATCCATCTGTAAGGCATTCCTGCAGCTCTGAAGAATGCCCTGGAGAAGTAACAGACCGATGGTTCCTGAGTTGAGTGGGGAGGTCAGCGGGGGAGTCTTCTGGAGTGAAGGAACTATTCTGTATTTTGATTATAGTAACAATTGCACAGCTGCATACATTTGCAAAAATTACAGGATTTACATTAAAAAGGGTACATATTTTATGTAAATTATACAGAATGGAAAATTATACATCTAATCTTTTTTTCTAATCTTTATTTCAAAGACAATATAAAAAACATTCTCCTCTTTGAGAAAAAAACATAGTCAACAAACAAGTGAAAAGGTTTCTCCTTGGTTTAACAACTTGTCTTGCAGTTCACAGGAGTCAGCACACCAAGCGGTCTAAGCCAGGAGAAAGACCTGACAGTGTGGGGAACTGATGTGCCCCGTCTCACGGTCCAGTCCTGTTCCTGAGCCCTACCAATTCCGCCTCAAATGTGTATTCAAATTTAATCCTTTCACCCACTATTATGATGACCTCCTGCACTGATATGAAAAGTTTTTTCATCTAATCCCAAACACCTATGACATAAAGTACATATTTATTAATGGCATTAAAAAAACAAACCTTCATTTTCTGAAGCAATGCTTTTTTTCAGATTCACTCCCACCGCCTATCAACTCAATGATTGATCACTTTTAGAAAGGAATTTGGCCGTTTACATCAGGAGCCTTGAAATCATTCCCATAGTTTGACCCTTCAAAGTCCCAGAGCCCTACTTGTTGGTCATCTGTTTAGCTGAGAAACATCTTTTCAGATCATTTGCTCATTTTTCAATTGGATTATCTGGTTTCTTACAGCTGGTCTGAGTTCTGGCTATTAAGCTCTTGCTGGGTGACTAGTTTAGAAAAACCTTCTCCTCTGGGCCTGAGTCACTTCTTCACTCTGTTTCTTGTGCTGTGCACTACAAAGTTTTCTGACTCAGTGACTTCATATCCAGGATGCATGGACTTCACTTTGAAAAAAAAAATAATGTGAATGCATATAAAAAATGTATAAGAAAAAGGGCAGAACACTTCCTTTCCTCCTGGGTTTTTTTTTTTGAGACAGGGTCTTCTCATACAGCCCAGGCTGGTCTCAGCCTCTTAATCCTCCTGCCTCAGCTTCCCAGTGCTGGGATTCCAGGAATGCACCATCACACATAGCCAGAACCCTTCTTATAAAAAACTTATAGAAGAATTTACCACAAGGATGATTTAATATCACTGTACATGCATGATACCATTAAATGACTTAAATCATTTTTACAGATGTAGTTTCTGTATCCTCTTATTCACTCATTTAAAGTGTAGGTTCAGTCAGCTTTAGTACAGTATTCCTGAGGCTGTCACCATCACCACAACCTCGTTTTACAACACCCCAACCATACCCATTAGCAGTCACTCCACTTTCCCACTCCCACATACCCACACCTGCAACCCCAGACCCCAGACGCAGAGACAGGAGGACTAAGCTGCGTAGCAAGCTGCTGTCTCAAAAATACAAAATGGTTTCTTTTCTGTCTCTACAGATCCGCCCATTCTGGACATTTCTTATAAATGGAACCATGTGATACACACTCCTTGTGACTGGCTTCCCTCACGTTTCCAGGTTCACCCGTGCTGCGGTATATAGCAATACTCCACTGCACTTGTTTGCATGTGGATATCCAGCTGCCCCAGAACCATCTGCTGAAAACACGAACCCCTCTTGTGACACTCTTGTCATGCTGAGGCATGGGAAATATAGTCACATCCTTACAGATAGCCTCAGTGTGTGAAGAACTCTGTTTCAGCAGTTCCCACACACATTCTCGTCCTCCACTTCCACCGCTGCGGGTGTACAATCTACTACCGCCTTGTTCCTCTGGTGACTTGCTTCTCAACTGTTCTCCCCATTCCAATGCATACTTCACAATGACAGGCACTTTGCCTTGAGTATTGCTGAACGCTTGTGATTCCTGGAAGGCACCGAAAAATTACACATATGATGGTGCAGAACAAAACATGGCAAATGCTCAGACTTTAGCGGGGGCTACTACAACTCAACTTTCCTTCATGTTGTGCAAGCAGCTGGTGCTAACCAACTGCGCCACTGCAGAACCCATCTTAATGCTCTGCATAGGATCTAAGTTACTCTTATAATCAGCCACAGACTTAAGATAATTTTAATGATCTATAACATTTTGCATCAATATTCTTCAAAGGTCTAAGAATTTTTATTTTTTTTCCACTTCATAAAAATTTTATTTTATTTATTGCATGTGATTATTCAGTAGGGCATCTAAGATCAATTCCATCTAATGCAAGGCACCAGCAATATCCAGCAACCCCTCTGTGCGCGGTGGAAGGTACAGCAAGGCGACATAAGGGCCTCATCCTTCCACAACTGCAATAGCCATATACCCAAAGCAAACACTGTTTAAGAACAGTTAAGGGTTACATAGCAAACATGTTTTAAATTTAAGGTAAGTCAGACAAAATGTACACAGACTCAGGAAATACTGTGAAATCTCTAGGAACATAACACACACTTTCAAAGAACCTCTACTTCTCCCACCATTCCCTGGGCAGCTCTGGTGCAGGCTTTGGGAGCCACCCTGGGATCCCCCATGCTGTGCATCCCAAGAACTACAATCACATACATCAGTGAGGTACATCCACTGTAACTGCCTCTCATGAGCTCCACTACTGACAAAGCTCAAATTCCTTACCTTCCACCACCAATTACTCCAGCACTCATGAGGCTGAGGCAAGAGGCTCACCATGTGGTTAAGACCAGCCTAGGCTGCACAGTGAGTTCAAGGTTAGCTTCAACTACACAGAGAAACCCTAATTCAAAAAGACAAAACCTAGTAAACAAATGAACAACAAAATTCTTGCCTTTGGCCTAACTGCCCTTCTCAGTCTCATGGCTGCCTACAGCACACCTCCTGTTTTCCCCTTGTTTAGTGAATTCCCGCCACACACACACACTGGGTCCCTGAGTGGCCTGCATACTGCTCCTTGGGGCCCTGCAGCTCCCCCAGAAGCTCTCTTCCCGTGGCTCACTGGCAGGTCCATCTCAAGGGCCACTGAGTCAAGGGCCTTCTCCTCACTCCCTCCTGACCGGCTTCCTTCCCTCACACCAGTGCCTGCTCCCGGGCACGAGCCCCCTTTCCTTTGTTTCCCTAGTGTATGCATTAGTTCTTGGCATAAAACCACCCCTTGTATATGTGAAGAATAAATGACTGAAGTTCTGAACACTGAAGGTACTGCAGAACTGTCTGAACCTCCATTAATTACTTCAGGAAAAACATACCTAAGAGTATAAGCCAAGATACTTTGTATCAAAACTCAAGTCATCTGAAAACTCAGTTCATTCCAAGTAAAACAGCATTAATTTAAAAAATATAATAAAACAACTGAAACATGTTCTAATGCACTCTTCCCACCCTTTTGATTTGATCTGCAATTATCAAAGCATACACTGGCATAAAGACAATCCAAAGATCAAGCAGAACCCTAAAATACTCTGAAGCCATCCTCAGGCAGAGGTGCCAGGCACAGGCAGGATGCTGTGGGATCGGTGCCACCCTTGCAGTAGGGAGATTCCAGGGAACGAGTGACCAAATCTGAGAGGAGTGACTAGGAGGTGGCCTCAGGTCACAGAGATGCTGAAAGCTGGCCCTTGAAGGACTCAGCTGCTTGTGATCAGCGAGGCTGACGTCAGGCTGAAGTCACTTTTCCAGGAGTCAGTTATTTGGGCTTTTCCCATTCATGTAGCAAATAGTGAAAAATATTGAAGGTGGCCATGGTTTAGTACTATTTTAGCCAACAGTGATAAGGTCTCACTGTGTGCCAGCTCTCTGTCAAGTGTATCACCCATAATGTGATGGTGGCTGGGACTTCCATCCTCACACAGAGGAGCCGTGGACCCTGGGCACAAAGCAGCCTGGAACAAGTGCAAAGTTTCAAAGTGTCCGGCATCCAGGCTGTGCACCATGCTCTCCGTCACCTGTCAGTGCAGGTTCACCGGGATGACACCTGCCTCGCTGACGGCCAGCAGGATTCCATGAGAGAAGGTAATATAATGCCAACACACAGTAAACGCTTGTAAGTTACCCAAGACACATTACTTCCTGCTCTCTTTTTGGGTAGGCTTTCAAGTGTTGCCTTTCTGTAGCTCAGGATGCCTCAATGAGCATCAAATACCTTCCAGGTTCATTTTACTCTAACAATACTCGCCTCACCTACCTTGAAGGACCTTCACCATAAGACTCAGACCAAATGTAACGCACTACACACAGTGAAATCCCGGCCTTCCAGCTCGGTCTCCCATTGCACTTTCAAAGGCATGTGGGACACAAGCTGTCAAAACTCCTTGGGAGGCTGCCCTCTATCACAGTCCAGAACACCCTCCCAGGCACTGCTCCTTGGGCTCAGTGGCGCTATATGTGCGGGCCTACGGGGCAATGCAGTGCACCGGTGCCTAAAGAGCTCAAACCCAGACCCACAGAACCCCCAGCACAGCCTGTGGCACTGCTTCCTAGTCACGCTGAAATGCAAAGCACCACAGCAGTGCTGATTCCGCACCACCTTCCCATTCCAAAGAGAGGGGTTGGGCCAACAAGGTGGCCATGGATGCACACAGTTTAGTGAGCCCTTTAAGTGTAGCTCATATGCTGAGAATTTGTATTTTGAATTTTTTTTAATTTCAATTAACTTAAAATTCCCAATGATGTTAACTAGAAAATTTAAGTATATCTGAAGCAATACGGATATGTGAATCTTTCTTTGACTGTAAATCTGATGGTCTCTAAATACAAACCAAGTATGTCCAATTAAAATGTCTGAACAGAAAGGTGCTTTAAATGTAAAAGATATATGGGGTTTCAAACAACTTCAGAGAACAAGAGACTATAAAGCTGCTCCATCTGTTTTTATATTAAATGTTAATAGATATATTGGTTTAAATAAACTTTACCTTTTTTACTTTTGTAATGGGACTACTAGGAAATTTTAAGGTATGTACACAGCTTGCATTTTACTGCAGTCTGTTGGGCTTTTTAAAAAATCTTCTGAAACAGGGTCATAGTAGCTCAGACTGGCCTTGAACTCACAAGGGTTGTCTTGACTCAGTCTCCCGGGTGCTGGGATTACAGACTTGCACCACCATGCCTGGTTCATTTCCATTTAATGTCACTGAAATTAACATTCGCATAACAACGTTTCAATCCTTAGGGAATTCCTCCAAATCTCCTGAGGTTTAACAACTGGTTTAAACAACTGCTGCAAGAAGCAGGACAAGTCTGACCTGTAACTGCCCAAGCTTTATCTTATGCTCTACTACAAGAGAATAGAGAATACCAACGAACAACAAAAGAAATGTAAAAACATTTAAAAATAAATACTAACTACATTTATAAATCAAGATCTGAATAAAGGCAGGAATGCAGGTGTGGTGGCGCATAGCTACAAATCCAGCACACAGGCTGAGGCAGGAAGATCACTGCAAATTCAAGGCTATACTGGGCTACAACATAGTGAGTACAAGGACAACCTGAACTGCACAGCAAGACCCTGTCTCAAAACCAAATCAAACCAAACCAAACCAGGTAGGAAACTCATCTGTCCTTTTTTTGTGAAGGCAAACAAACAAGTAACAACCTATAAGGTACAGGAAAAATGTTGAAAGGGACAGTCTTCCTTAGACATGATCCAAAAATGAAACACAACAGACAACCTCCCTGAAGCACTGTCCAGCTCATTTATGCCTCACTGCAACAGAACTAGTTCCCAGTCTTTTGGCATCTTCAACAAAAGGTCAAAGTCTTAATTTTTAATTTCACTGTTTTAAGTTTTTTTTGTTGTTGACTTAAATCAATTACTTTTTAATACTGGGGACTAAATTCATGACCTCAGGCTTGCCAGGCAGGTACTTTTAAAAAAATTGATTCACTTTTAATGTAACAAAGCAGGCTGGGGATATAGCTTAGTGGCACAGTGCCCACCCAGCAAGAGCAAGGTTCTAAGTTTGATTCCCAGTACCAAAAAAAAAAAAAAAAAAAGAAAATGTAACAAGGCAAACTGTTACAGGGATGCAGGTCAGTGCCAGTACGGCAAGTTCGAGGTCCTGACTCCAATTCTGGTTCCAATAAATAAATAAATAAAGCAAGCAAGCACACTGTGGGATACAGCAGGCAGCACAGCACATAAGCTACTGGAGTCTGGCACTGGGGTTAAAAGAACCATGCCAGGCTAACATCCACCAAGTTCAACAGAGGCCCTGGAACAGGAGGTTCTGACAGGTGCAGGAAGTATGTCCAAAGTACCCCTGAGAGGAATGAACCTGTTTATTTTCCTAACCTATACCTTTCTCAAGAATTTTCAAGAAAAATTAACAGGGCAAAGTTTAAAAGGACAATTCCAGGCAAAAACTTCTAGCTTCCAACATCAACATGAAGGAGGTGAGGACAAGAATAATTGTGCTTGGTGGTATTTCTCAGCGTTACATGCAAATCTTGGATACAACTTTCATGGACACTATGGACAAGAATGCTATACCCGAAGGGAAAACGCTCTCTCTTCATTCACCTGTAGTTTATACACATGAATGACAGACTGTGCAATAAGGGCAGCATGCTGGTTACCCAGGGGACTGGAGTTTTGCTCACTAGTTAAAAACAACGCATTTATGTGAAGTTCAGTTTTTGAAAGCTTCAACACTTTTCCAAAGTTCGAGTATGGTATATTCATTTCAGTATTTAATTAGTATTGAAAGAAAATATAGTTACATTAGCATAAAAACAAATGTTTGGAGCTCCCTTAATACTAAGTTAAACACTAAATATTATTTTACTTAAACCAACTGTATTTATGAAACAGTTATTTGTTTTGTTCTGAATGTTTTTCAGTAGGTTCCACTTTTTTGGAGTTTTGGTTCATGGCAGATCTGAGCAGAAAGCTAGCGCTCCCACAGGTGCTGTGTGTTTAAGGTTCTGGCTCAGGAAGCGTCCAGGAAACAGAACTAGTTAAAACCGAAGGGTTCATCACAGGGCCCAAGCTAAGTAGGAGCCCTACCCTAGATCACGCTATTTGTCCACTACCAGGAGCCAGGAAGTGGCAGGTCACAAGGCTAAGAGTGGCAAGTTTCTGTGCCTCTCCTAGTGAGGTTGCAAAGACACTTGTGTGTTCTGGGACGAAGGGACTCTGTCCTTCTGAGGTGCTAGCACTGACAATCACATTCTCACTGAAGTTTTCTTTCTAATGGACATAAAATCAGATGATGTAAGGCTCACGGGATGCAACATGTGTGCAAAAACATAACGTGGACTGTAAGTGTAGCTCTATGCTCACCTAGTGTGCATAAAGCCCTGGGTTCAGTCATCAGTACCCCAAAACAAAAGGATTCAATAATCCTTGAAAGAAAAATAAATGCAGATTAAAATAAGGAGCAACCATTTCACGCCAGTCACGTGGACACAGGTTTAAGTGTCTAACACCAGGTGAAAACAAATGGAAAAGCAGGCTATAAGCTATAGAACACAAAGTAAACAAACCAGCAGGGTAGGAAATGCACCACCCTCCAGCCCAGGGCTTCATGCCTACACAAACACCAAGAAAGGAAGTAATGTACAGGAAGATGTGGAAATGGTCTGTTGCAAAAAGTTTCAAAAGACAAAAGACAAAAAATAAATAAATAAATAAAAAAAATCCAAAAACAAAACAAAAAACCCTATACTACTAGACCTATAGCTAAAACCAAAAGCTAACCCCCCCCACAAAAAAGTTTAATTTTTGCCTGGCATGGTGGCCCAAGCCTGTAATTCCAGCACTTGGGAGGCGCTGAGGCAGGAGGATCTCTGTAAGTCTGTGATCTCAAGGTCAGTCTGAACTGCATAGTGAGGCTCTGTCTAAAAAAAAAGACAAAAAATTTTGCTTTTTAAAAAAAATCTACAGAAGGTGACACCAGCATAATTTATATAAATTTTAAAAAAACATATCTGTGCGATGTATATTACTAAGGATGCACACGGCGATGCATTAGCATGAAGCAGACTGATTTTAGCCGGCTGTGGAAATCATGGGCCCCTGTCTCGCAGAGCAGAGCAGCAGTGGGCAGGAGTACTCAGAAACAGCAACTGCAAAGAGCAGCGTGCTCACTGGGATGGGAGCCACTTCCATCCTTGTCGAGGCTCCCGGCTTTGCCCAGCCTAGGTCTTCTTTCTGTTTGAGAAGTTTCTTCCTAATGAATAGTCTCCTAATCTGCAATGGCCTGAATAAAATTATCACCTTCATAAGCCAGTACATTACCATCTTGGGCCCCAGAGTGGCTGTCTCTAAGAAGGGGTGGGAATGGTTAGAGGAAAATGCATATTTAGCTGCAAAAGCAACATGAAATCTGAAATACGGCAAAAAGCAAACACACACACAAAAAAAAAAAACGAAAAAACAACAACAAAAACCAAACCTTTTTTATACAAAAGGATTTTTATTCTGTGTACTTTATTCCTTAAAATGTTTCTCCCCCCCCCCCCCGTACCAGGGATCGAATTCATGAACTTGCACTTGCTAGTTCTTAAAACATTTTAAAGAGTTTTAAAAATTATTGTGAAACTTGATGTGGACTCAGAAAAAGTGATTGGTCACAAGCTGATGAATCCTTCAGTCTGCTTTCTCCTATGTTACACAGGCACAGGACAAGTGCCTGGCCTACTACACTGGGCTGTCATAAGTAAAAGTGTTTCTCAGTGTGGTAAAACACATTTGTAGTTCAGCCTAAGCCAATTATACTGCAAATGCACACCCTGGTTACAAGAAAAAGTAGGCAGGTCTACCTGTGAATCACAGCCTATAGCCAAGAAAACCACCAGGCAAATAGCCTTAGGAGCTTCACGGAGGGCTGGCACACAGCTCTGACTCTGCACACACAAAGACGGCATGCCTCACACACACACACAGGGCTTCACATGGAATGTCCAGAGGTGGCAGGTGGACACTGGAGAGTAAGGCATTTGAAAACATGAAATCTCACCTTAACTTAACGTGCCTGGGATGGGGTTTTTTAAAGTTGGTTTCAATTTGTTTTATTCCAAATGCTTCTAAAAGAGCTGATGAATACCAAGAAGTAATTCTGCTAATT
The DNA here is from genome assembly GCA_004027455.1 of Hydrochoerus hydrochaeris. Classification (NCBI taxonomy): domain Eukaryota; kingdom Metazoa; phylum Chordata; class Mammalia; order Rodentia; family Hydrochaeridae; genus Hydrochoerus; species Hydrochoerus hydrochaeris. Next base: position 51,364 of record PVLA01000705.1, read on the forward strand.
TAGAACACACCTTTGGCCAGGTGTGAGGCCACCTGGGGTATATTCCAGCACCCCAGAGACTGAGGCAGGAGGAGTACAGCAAGTTGAGGCCAGCTCAGGCTACATAGTGAGTTCAAAGCCAGCCTGAACTACATAGTGAGACCCTGTCGCAAAAGAAAAAAACCAAATGAACCAAAAATACAACCATTAATAGTTAAAATTTAACCTATGGTTAAAATAGAAGAACAAACAATTTGGTCCCAAACATCTAACCAACAAATCTAAACAGTTCCAAATACAGAAAGTGCTAGAACCTAGGATAATAAAGGAACTCTTCCCTCTTCACAATATTTTCTAATGGCTGGAACGAACAGTAAAATCAAATGTAAAAGTAATCTTTAAAAATGACCAGTATGTGTTCTGAACTCTTGTTCTCTGCAAACGTCCAAACAAAAGTAGCTTGTAAGTAAGGGCTTTCTGAACTACCACAAAGCAAAAAAATTTGAAATGGATTTGGAATCTACCATTTTTAATTTTTATTCCTTCCTCTCTCTCTAAGTACCAGGAAATAAAGATTCTTCCTTCATTTTATTTGACTGTACAGCAGTTCAGAAGTGTTATAATTAAAGTTAAAATGTCTGGTTCTATTGTCAATCGAAAGTCTATACTGCACCAAAAACTTCAAAACAAAACAAAACCAAAAAATAGGACCCTGGAGCAAGCGCCAGCTCACTTCAAAAAACACTTTGAACAAACTGGACGGTTCTAAGTTTATGAGACCTCAAAGTCCTTAAAAAGTCGCTTAATATAAAACAGTATACACACTTAAAATCTTAAAGAGGTTAAAAAGAATTAAGATGCTGATCTTCTTTGCAGCTTACTACACAGAACCAAAGACTATCAACCCCCTATTACACATTCCAGATACCAAAAACTACGGGCTAATCTTCCACGAAGGAACAATGCTCCATCTTCATGAAAGTTGCTCTACTGTAAGAAAACCTACACTGTTACTCTATGAACACACACTCTATACAGATAAGCTGGTACCAACTGCTTCCAGGCGAACAGATGCAGTTAACAGGGCAATATTTCTAGCAAAGTCCGGTAAGGCTTTGCCTGCAAATCATTGACCAAAAATGGTAACAGTGTGCGCAACTTCAGAAAGTGACAAAATGTTCTACCTGGTAACCCGGCCGAGAATACCCTTACAGCAGAGTAAGAAATACGTGTAAATTAAGCAAAATCTCCATCAGTTACAATATACTGAGCATGTTTATTTTTAAATGACTAGGTAACTAAGAGGACTTCCGAAACGCTTTTAAATTTGTTATGTTAGCCCAACATCACGCCCGCATCCAAATCCTGGCACAGTCAACTGTTCTCAGATAAATAAAAATTTCCAAGCCAACACGGAGGCATCGGACAGGTAAGGGTTAAAAGAAACACTGCCAAGGCTGACAAGCCCGAGAGTGCTGCTAGAAGCTGATTGCCAGATACGACGACAAACAAAGAGGTGGCAAGGCCACCCGGTTCCTAATCGAGCCAGGGTCCGCCTTCCGGGCTTGTTCAATAAAGGCCTTATTTTCCTTATTGATGGAAAGACCTCAAGACGGAAACGCGCACGGGTCACCCAGCCCCTGCTTATGGAAACCCGCGCCGAAGGGGGCAGCGGCCGGATTCCGAGCGCCCCACGCTCGCTCTGCAGACCCCGACTGGACACTCGGCCGCGGCAGCGGCACTGAGGCCTGGTGCGGGGTTGGGGACCCGGGACGGCGGCCTGGCATCAGCGCGAGCCGCGGGCCGCCCGAGAGCATACGGGCCCCTCTTCCGCCGGGATCGCAGCGGGGCCCAGGTCCCTCTGCGACCCGGTCGCGCGGCTTCCAACCCCAGTCCTGACCCCGCGGCACCGGGGAGCCCCGCCGCTCTCAGCCGCCTCGGCTCGCGCCCGGGGCTCCTTCCCACTCACCATCTTCGCCGCGGCTGTCGCAGGGACGCAGGGAAGAGAGCCGACGGACGCCGAGTGTGCGGAGCAACCTCCTCAAGGAAGCAGAACCTGGAGAGCGAGAGAGCGCAGAGCCGACGCGGCGCCGCGAGCCTACCAAGGGGCGGTCGCGCGCCTCGGGTCAAAATGCGCACGCGCACGTCACGTACCGCCCGCCGCTGCTATGCAACGGGCCGCCCGGCTACGCCCCAGCCGGGGGCCGCCGGGAGTCTGGATTGCGTGGGCGTCGCTCACCTGCCGGGGGCGGAAGGGCGAGTCCTCTTCGCCAGCCCCAGTCTTTAGGGGGGCGGGTGGGTCCTTCCTCTTCTGCTGGGCCAAGAGGTGGACAATGGGCTGACACTTGCCGACCAGGGGTGGGCAAAGGACGTCTAATGTGGAGAAACGCTGCTTTTCCCGTAGGGGCGTGGCCGATATACGCCCCGCCCACTGCACCGCCATTGCCCATATATAGAAACAGCCACCTGGCCAGGTGTGTGCGCTTCCGGGGGCGGGGCCTGTGTGCAGGCTGGGCGGGGCGCGCCGAGGGTCTGAGCGGGTGGGGAGCGGGCGGTGGTGGTGGTGGCGGCGGAGGCACCCTACATTTTTTACCTACTTTGGTGCGATTCCCGCAGCCTGCTGATGATTGGCCAGCTGGGCATCGGGCCCTAGCGTGAGAGGAAAAATCTGCACATTTTTCCTCCTTCCCGAGGCGACCGGGCCGCTCTGTAGCCCTGTGAGTCAGCGCTCGCGTCCCGTCGGGAGCGCGAGAGCGATTTGTTTATCTTCTGCCCGGGCCTGGAGGGGCTGCGGCCTGGGGTGTGGCCGGGGCGGCAGCCGAGGCGCTTCTGGGTCTGGGTTTTCAGCCCGGGAACGGTGTTTTCCTAACGGGCGGTTGCACCAGACACACCGCTTGCAGGGGGCCAGGAGGAACCCCAGCGCTTTTCCAGAGGGTATTTCTGTGGGATATAAAAGGGACGGAAGATTTACAAGTGGGACGATTACTTCACTTTAAATTGTACGTAATTTAGGCTGCCAAGAACCTAATGGTCTATACCGAAACTATTTTAATTCTGCAAATATGAGGCTTCTGGACAAGGCAGTCAGTATGGGGTTTTCGGGCTTGTTATTTTAATTCTGGCTGCTATTTAAAAGATGCTCTATGTGGCTTTTGTGCTGCCCATTCAGCATAGAAACCCATTTCTGCGTACCCTTTATTTTTAAGGCAATAAGGAAGTTGGGGCAATTTTAAGTCTACCACTGGCTGCAGGTGTGTGGTAGACTCCAGCAGGGCCGTGGGGATAACCAGGGCAACTGTTCCAAGTCACGTTTGTAAGTTTCCTACTCAGTACCGGCAGGGTGAGACCTCAAAATTTGCATTTCTAATGCTCCGCAGATTAGCTAATACTACTGGTTTCAGATCACACGCTGAGAAATTGTGTGTCTAACTTTGTTTATCATCCGTCTGGTCTGCAGAAGACTTGGTGGCTGCCTGGAAGCCGGAGGCTTTCTTTCCAGTCTAAAACTCAAGCTTATTCGGTTAAGGACATGTGTCTGTCTGCCTCAGCCTCTCGCTTCTGCCTCCAGTTATGTCCAAACATAAGAACTGAATCGTGTTACTGCCCTGCCTAAGATTTTCTGTGGCCTGTTCCAGCATCTTCAGTAAGTCAGTGTGGCCCTTCTGCCTCTGGTACTGGCCTGCCTCTCCTGCCACATTGTCTCATCTCCCACACCTTCCAGAGTGTGCACTGTTCCCCAGTATGCTAAACTTCTCATTCTGGGACCCTTTTATGCTCTTTCTGATTGCTGTAGTCACTTATGCCACCACTTCCCAAGGGGTGGATGGATAGTGGACCTTCCTGCAATTCTGCAGTTCACTTCCAAATCTTAGTAAGGATTAAGATCACCTGAGGATCTCCCTAAAATGCGATTCTGCAAAGACTTGGGTCTCAGATTCCTCTGTGCAATGCAGATGCTGCTGGTCCTCGGGCCACACTTGGAATATCTAGCATTTGTGAATTTTCCCCACTGTTAATGTAGCTCTGTGTGGAATACAGTATTTGCCACTACTGTACTGCTAGATTAGACTGGTGATTCATTGAGGTCTAAAGACACTTTGGATACACTTACATGAACAGGGCCAGCCCTTCATATGTCACAAATATTTGTAGATGTTCAGTGAGCACATCGTTCTCTGGAGATGTTCCTGGATTTACCAGGTAAACTTGTGTTCTGGTTCACCAAGGCTGGAGATGAGCCCCCATTTTCTTAGGGTCCGGTTGAACTTCAGCCGCTCCTTTACACCCACTCGTTCTAAATAGTCTCATCCCTCTTCGCAGAGGAAACAGTTTTAACATAATGCTGTAGGCTGAATGTTTATATGCTCCCGAAGGAGGAAGCCTGATCTCTAACATGTTGCTATTGGGATGTGGCCCTTCCAGAGTGATCAGGCCCTAAGAGCAGAGCCCCCACAAATGGCATCAGTGCCCTAAACCCAGAGACTCCTCTGCCCCTCCCACCATGAACACACAGGACCAACATTTCTAACCAGGTCCTGCTTCTTGTAGACACTGAATCTGCAGGGAAAAAAACCTCCCAACCTGCTAGAGACCAGTGGTGCTGAGTTCATGTCTCCGGAATATCAAAGAATGAGGACAGAACTGAAGAGTAGGAAAGACTTATGGAGAAAAAGCTCCTGAGAGACAGGAGGAGTCCCAGAAGTGGGTGGCCCTGGAAAGGGGTGGTCTCAGAGGTGCTTGCTCTGAGAATGTTCTGTTGAGCAAAATCACAAGGTGGGTGCACTGTGGGCCAAACAGTCAACCGGCAGGATTGAAAGGATGGCACAGAGCTAATACTGGTCCAGTAGGGAAGCAGGGCACCTGGCAGGAGTGAGCATCATTCACTTTAGTTTAACACAGGAAGAACAAAGGCATTTTAAAAGAGACAAGAAGGGATGGGAGGATAGACATAGGTGTGCTGGTCACTCATCTAGAAACTTGAGGCCCATCTAGACTTACTAGATTGGGTACTGCTAATTATAGCATAATCTCAAATTGCTGTTTACCCCTTAGGGAGACACGAAGGCCAGGCCATCTTGCCTCAGTCTTGAGGCTTGGTCTCCTTTGGATGTGACTCCAGCTGCAGTTTTGATAAATTTTCATCTTCCGTGCTGGCTCTCTTGAGGGCTCATCCTTGTTCGACTACCTATGAATTTCTGTCTAGCTCAGCTGTCTATAGTATCTTGATCTTGGGCTTCCCAGCCTCCAGAACAATAAAAATAAATCTTGGTTGTGTCTCCAGCCTCCCAGTCTGTGTGTGACATTGTGTTATAGCAGTCCAAGTAGATTATCGCATATGAAGTCCCTTTTTGAATACGACATGGATGTGCTGCATTTCTGATTTAGAAGACATTTTGCAAATACAGTACTTGATCTGTGAGCACGAAAGCAGTTTCATTTGAAGCCATTGATACGAGTGGCAGGGAAGAATAAATTCACTTTGAGAAGGTAGCAGAAACATAGGTGTTAATAGTCTTGAAAAAGTTCCTTTGCCCAGGTGTAAACCCTATCAGAAGGTAGTGAGTACAAAAAAAGCCTTTTTGAATCTTTCCCCTGCCTTCCCACAAATTCACTTCCTTTGTATCTCCTGCCCTTGTATCTTTAGTTGTTAATTTTAGTGCTATGACATAATGGTACAATAAGGGAGGCCCCGAGAGCCCCGACTCTCCTTTCGGTAATCTCAAAGGCCTCCTTAAGGTAATGACTGGAACTAATTTCATGTCCAGCCTGGCAGAGAAATAGGCCTGGTGCATGTATTTTCCTTTTTTGGTGTTTCCTGTAATGGTTTTATGCTGGATGCAGAGTGGACTATGGCTATTAATGATTGCCTCAGTGACCTTATCAATGAATCATTCTTCATAATTGCTGTAAGGCACGACTGTCCACTTGTTTAACCTTAGCCCTCCTGATAGCCATGTTGGTGATTTCCAAAGCGTGGCTGTCACTGTGACTCAGGATGATGGACCCCTCTGCACACATGAGCAAGTGCACTTGTCAGAAAGGGACAAATAAGGGCATCAGGTACTTGGTTCAAGGCTGAGGGTTCAAGCTCTTGAAAGTGTCTGTGGGAAGAATGTACCATAAAAATATTAAAAATAAGACAACATGGGTGGATCCCCAAGGCACGAGTGAATGAATGAATAAAAGCAGGCTGCTGGCCCACGTGCTGAGACTGTGTTTTTAAACGTGGTCTGTATCATACAGACTTCAAAATAGTGATTTAAACTGATGTCAGGTTTTGGTATGTAAAGGTCATTTTAGTTATAACAGAAGCACAGAGGCACAGTGTTCAGCTCTGGCATGTACTTGGTAGCGTTTCAGACCTGTCTCTGTGTCATTGCTTTGCTCTGTATAGGCTCCTTTCCCAAGGTCACTCCCTACTCCAAAATGGCTGCTGGAGTTCCAGCTATCCCTTCCCCACTCTGGACAGTGAGAAGGAAGACAGGGTAAAAAGGGAACTCTATTTTTCAGAAAACTTTCCAGAAGTGGCTGGAGGTTTAGCTCAGTGGCATAAGTTCCTGCCTGGCAAGTGCGAGGCCGTGAGTTCAACCCCCAACACACACACACACACACACACACACACACCACACACACACACACACAAACTTCCCAGAAGTACCAGAGAGTTTTCCCTTTTTATCTTATTGACTGAAACAGTCGCATGTGAGATGTGGTCTGTTTCCTGACTAGCATTATGCTCAGCTAAGAAGTCAGAGAGGGCAGTTACTAAGCAGAATGGGGAGTAGACATTGGGAGATGACCAGTGGTGACCCCCCATAGGTAGTTACCCCTGCCGTCTAGTTCCACAGACAGAGAAGAAGCAGAGATGCTCCTTGGAGCCCAGAGGAGAAGGCAGTGTGCACCAAGGCCCTGAGAGATTGCCAGTGAGCCGGGTGCGGCCTCGACACGGCAGGGAGGTTTTCTGGAAGACAGGCAGGGTCTGCAGAGATCACACCTGGACACCACTCTCCTTACTGCTCCAACTGGGTCCCATGGGACCCTACAGTTACTTTAAAGGTTGAGCATGTTTGAGTGTCTTCCTGGGCACCACAAGGGGTTTCACTCAGCTTTTCCAGGAGCCTGGGCATCTTCCACCTTGTTTCCAAAACGTTAGCAATTCAACAGCTCCGACAGCTCTGTGGGCTTTGCACAGCCAGTGGTTTCTTTGAGGAAAACCACAAAGAAATGGAGCAAGAAATAGGACAACAATGTTGAGCCATGGTTCTTAACCCTTCCTGGACTGTGAGTTCCCTTTGAGATGTTTATGAGAAGTCTAAGCCAGAAGGACCCAATTTGCACCTTCCCCTCCAGAGGCTCCTGAAGCCAGCCACTAAAGTGGATGTTTAAGGGGACCTGGGGGAAAATTTTAAAAAGAAACACAGGTGGTAGTGATAAATGAACACTCCCAGGGTTCCTCATGCACAGACGCACTTGCACCACCTAGATCATTGTTGTCACACTGCTGATTCGTGGAGATGGAGCCTTCCAGACCTTTACAAGGAAGGGCATCTGTTAGGAGACAGCGGGTCTCAACCCAGCACCAGGGCCAGTTTGTATCTGTTCACCCAGTCTTTCTCGGGGCTCTGTGCGCTGCCTGCCTGCTCTGCACCAGCGTGCTGCATTCTTCCTGCACTCTTGATCTGCTGGCTGCAGTCTGAAGAGAAATGAGCCAGGAAACACTGAGAAAGGGGCAGGTAAGGAAGTGGAACGTTTGGCCTATCAAAGATGAACTGAATTGGAAACATCTCAGCCTGCTGCAGAGAAGTTCCGCAGCTGATGCTGTTCCAGGTCACACAGCAAAGAGTAGAGATGAAGCCCGGAGGGGTGTCACAAAATGATGCATAAAAACAAGACAGAAAATCCAAGAGTTATTTCCATGAGGTGGGAACGGGAGGAAAGTGACCCTCAGAGGAGAAGAGCAGGCCTGACGGTGGGAGCAGCAGCTCTAGTTGGGGTTACCCCCTAACCACCCCCCTGCTGCTCTCCTCACTGCTGCCTGAACAGGAAAACCCCAAAACCACCAGGGGCCACCAGCTGGTGTCCAGGCTGCTCTGGGCCACAGCTTGCCCTTCTGCCTCTGGCTTAAGGACTTGGCGATTAGATCCCCAGAAATGGGCAGACCTGGGACAGGAAGTTATCTCCTGGCAGAGGTGGAGTTGAGCCTGGATTCCAGGTTTGAGGTGTCCCAGCCCTGTGCACCCCACATGTCTCCCCCAAGCTTTCCAGAATCGGCACACCCACCCCCACAGGATTCTCAAGCGTGGCAGGTGAAGAGGTGTTGAGTCTGGAGATAAGAACAAGGAGACACTGGGGGAATCTGAACACTGTGAAGGAAAGACAGGGAGAGAAGCAGGAGAAAGAGGACAAGAAATCATCAGGAAAAATGTTATGAAGCCGAAGGCAGGAACAAGTCAGAGATGCAGAGAATTAGACATGGGCCCAGGCTTCGGGAGGAAGGGAAGAGGCCAGTGTGCAAAAGGGAATTTGGGACAGTGCAGTTAGCAAAGTGAGGGGAGAAAGTGCTTGAGAAAACAGGGCTTTGGTCCCACTGCTGCTTATAAGTTTTTGGTTTTGGAGACAAGGACTCACTTTGTACTTCAGGCTGGCCTTGAAATCATGGCAGTCTTCCTGCCTTAGCCTTCCAAGCGCTGGGCGTGCACCACCATACCTGACAGCTTTTTAGAGAGTAATTGCTGAGCTCCTTCGGTCAACTTCTGCGCCTACCACACACCTGCTCTGTTTAGAATCATGCATGAGACAAAGGTCCAGCTGTCCCAGGCTTACAACGTGGTATCCCAGGTACGACAGCACAGTGAAAAGTGCAGGCCCGTGAGCAGTAAATGCTCTGTTGACAATAGAACTGGGTGATTAGAGAGTCACGAGAGGTGAGGAGGGTGCTATTTAAATGCTTAAATCAGGCATAGTGACACACACCTGTCATCCCAGTACCTGGGAAGCCGAGGTAGGAGGTTTGCTATGAGTTTGAGGCCAGCCTGGATTACATAGTGAGACCATGTCTCAATAATAATAATAATAATAGTAATAATAATGATAGGTACCCAGAGAAGTCTTCTACAATGAGGTGGAATGTAACCTGAGACTGAAATGCTGGGAAAGACCCAGCCATATAAGGATCTAGAGGGAGAGCATCCCAGCTGGGCAAAGTGAGCTTCAGAGAACAGAGGGAAGACTGTGGCTGGGACCTGAGGAGCCAGAGAGTCTGAAAGATGATCATGTATAGACCATTATAATGAAATTGGGTGGACCATTTAAAAAAAGCAAATTATAGCTTCAGTGTTAAACATATTTATAGTTCATATTATTTTTTATTAAGTTCAGCAATTTTTTTTACTGACAATATCTATCTATGACCTATAAAAATAAGAACTTGGATTGGGTGTGGTGGTACATACCTGTAATCCCAGATCTCAGGAGGCTGAAGCAGGAGGATCATTATGAGTTTGAGATCAGCATGGTCTACAAAGTGAGACCTTGTCTCAAAAAGCCAAAATTAAAAAAAAAAAATAACTCTTTTGGTTTAGTCCGACTCGTGCCAACCCCACAGGAGTCTGAGCAGCCTAGTCTTTCAAAAAAAAAAAAAAAGATTTAAAAAGGATTGTTTCTGTCCCTCCATACTCTATCTTTGGTGAGGGGGAACAGGGTCTCTTTGTGTAGTTCAGACTGGCTTTGAACTCACTATGTAGTCCACACTGGCTTCAGACTCACAGTGATCCTCCTGCTTCAGCCTCCCAAGTGCTGAGATTACAGGCATGTGCCACTGTACCTGCCAGTGTCCTCTATTGTTACCACCTGACTTTCTCTTGTGAAAAAGAGGAGCTGAGTATCAGAAAAATAACAGTTTGTGTTTGGAGACAAGTACCTTACTCCTTTCCCCCCTGGGGTGCCTCTACTGGGTTCTGGCTATGGCTGTATTTGCTACAGAGACATGGAAGGTGAGTGAGGCCCAGGCCCTGCCACAGGTGTTGCTGGTAAACCCAGATCAGTGACAAGATTGACGGGCAGCTAAGCTAGATAGAAATATTATAGGCAGTCAGGTAGTGCTGGGCACTTCTGCTGTGGCCAGACCTCAAGACAAAAGACAAAACAAAGGCCCCCACATATTTCCCCCAAGGATAAACATCAGGCACTGATATTCTAAATAGGAATCGATCACCTTAAGGAAGCCAGAAGGAGCCACTAACTCAACCACCCACAGAAAAGTCCACTCTATATTAATGCCCACTTGCTTTGTGATTTGCTTCCTCATTTGATCCCAATGTGATCAATTTTACCTAAGCAATGATACTCCTAATCTTATTGGCTGACCATAGTTTGGTTCATCTCATGCCCACCTTGGAGTTCCCATTTTTCCCCACCTGCTCTACAAAATCCCTAGAAAAGGCAGGGACCTTGGCAACCCACTCTGGACCCTTCTGTGTCTCTCTCAGACAGAAGGTTTCTTCCTCCCAATAAATATATTCTGCTCTTAACTGCCATTGTTCCTAAAATTCATTCTTTGATTTTAGGGAACACGAACTCGTACTGGACATCTAGCAGGTCAGGAGCTTCTTTCTCCTCTATGAAGATACATGTGGCCAGGCTCTCTAAGGACTCCTCAGGAGCCCAACTGATGGGGCCACCTGAACCAGAGGGGTGGCATTGGGTCTTTGGCTGGGGAGGGAAGTGGGTCTGATGCCAGTGGGGTTTCTCACTTGTGTCGGCCAAGGCGGCTATGGGAGCTGGCTGATCTCCCTCTGCTGGGAGGAGGAGGACACCCAAGGGTCTCAGCAAACACCCCAGCTCCTGTGGGCTGAGATGCACGGGGCAGCAGGGACGGCGGGCTTGTCTTCCTTGTTTTCCTTCGCAGCCTAGTTTTGCCATCTGGGCTTGGGAGGAGGCTGCTGAATGATGAAAGATGATTCAGCTAAAGAAATCCAGCTCTTCCCAGGAGGGAATTCAGGGTGACAGCCGAGGATGACTCCACCAGAAACAGTAGAGGGTGGCAGCTGGGGTGTGAGGCTCCAGTGCCTTTTAGTGTAACCTGTCTGCTGTTAACACTAAGATGCCAGGGTTGGTCACCCCCCCCACCAAAGTGAGGTCTTGGAGTGGCCTGCAGACCACTGCCTAGGGTCTTGGCCAACCCTGCTGTCTGTGGCCCAGGGACCTTTGCACCCCCATAAGCCCCTAAGGTCCTGAGATGCGGGAGGGGCTGGGTGTGTGGCTCCATGGGAGAACACACCTGGCTCCCATCCCTGACAGCAAAAAAAGTAAAGAAAGCAAGCAAGAAAGCAAGAAAGAAAGAGGGAAAGAAAAACTTAATTCAAAAAGGTTTATTGTACACTAAGCAATTTGCGGAGTGTTCTGTTCCCTGCATGCTGCAGTAGGCCCTTGAACGCTGGTGGATAATCAGTAGGGTTTGGGTTCTAGACATGGGACCTGTGTTAAAAATAAAAAATTTAAAAAAATCAGTAAATTGGTACAGGAGTCCAGCTGCAGAGGACTGGGGTTTCCCCAGCTCCCCAACCTGGGAATCGGGCAGTCTTGGCCCTGCATCCAGGAGCTGGCACACATGGAAGAGGCCCAGGTCGCACCTTGCAGTCTGCCCGTGCTGCCTGGGAAGGTGGTCAGTGAATTCGGGTCCAGTCATGGTGAGGCGGTGCCCTCGCTGGACTTTCCATGCTGGTGGTGGGGGGAATCACTCGCCCATTTCATGCCCATCCTGTGGAAAACCTTCCCTCCCACTCCAGGAGCCAGTGAGTCACTTCCTCCCGCCAGCTTCTTGGCTTCCTTTTTGGGCTGGGCCCTCCCTGGAGGACTCAGGGTCCCTGGGTAGGAAGGGGGTCCCAGTGACAGAAGAGGAGAGAGGGTCCCTGTGCCCTGACCCAGCCAAGTCCTGGATTCAGGGCTCAGCCCATTGCCCTTTTCTGTCCTCTCCGGGACAGAAACTCCCATAGAAGGTGCAGCTGCTGTGGGCTTTGTCTATGACTCATGGAAATTTCTCAAATGATAAACATTGGCTCAGCAGGGGCCTGACCTAAGAAACATTCTGCCAGACCAGAGCCATGGTTACAAGGGACAAGGAAGGCACTTTCAACAAAGCAGCTGCAAATCGGCTTCCAGAGTGAGGCCGGGAGGCTGAGCTGCCATCCCTGGCTGCATCCCAGGCGCCCTGTGATTTTCCAGAGGCTGGAGCCTTCCCGAGCTGGCTGCAGGGTCTTCCAGGACCCAGATGTTGCAAACGGTGCAGGAGGGAACTTAGCTCACGCTATTTGGGGCAAACATAAGCAGAATTCTCCATCAGCCTTAAAACTAATGAGGGTGAAAATGAAAGCATTTTCCCCTCAGGAAGGGAGGGGTGGATATTTTCCTTGTGGAGCGAAAATATCCCTCCCCCTTGTGGAGCAGAATCTGGGAGTCGGGGGGAGGTATCCAGGATCTGGAATTTTATTTCAGATAAAAGTGAGCACCTGGCCCATAAACACCATCACACTTTTCCTGAATCAGATTTTCCTCCTCATGGGACACAGTCAGCATTGCTTTAAACTCCCCATCAGCTGGTTTTATTTTCTAGAAAAAATCTGATATATTGATCATCACACCCAGTGAAAAGCCTGGCCACCTGCTCTTTTGGTGTCAATAATCGGTGAAGGAAAACTAATCACAAGCAGCTTCAGCCTGCCCTGCCTGCAGCTGGTTTATCCTGTCTGACTGGGATTGGTCAAGAGAGTGGCATTAAATGATTAGCTGTGTTCTTTAAGACTATGTGTGCGCACGAGCGCGCGCCCACGCGCACATACACACAATATAATTTGGAGTTGTGATAAGCCCGTGGTAAGGAGAATTAATAACAATACAGAATGCGATGGGCCAGGGATGTAGCTCAGCAGCGCAAAAAGTGCAAGGTTCTGAATTCGATTACTGGTCCAAAAAAAAAAAAAAAAGCCAGAATGAGAACAGTCTTAGGGCACAATTCTTTAATTTTTAATATTTATGGGGATACTAGGGATAGAAATTAGGGCCTCCTGTGTGCCAGGGGAGCAGTCCATCATTCAACCAGATCCCCAACCTAATTTTTTATTTTTGACACAGGATTGTATATACTTGTGGGGATATAATGTGATATTTTAACATATGCAAGCGTTGTGTAATGATCAAAGTGGAATATTTCGCTTACCTGTCATCTCAGACACCTACCATTTCTTTCTGTGACAGTCTCACTCAGTGCAGGCCGACCTTGCACTCTCTATGTAGCCCAGGCCAGCCTTGAACTCACAGAGAACCCCCTGCCTCAGCTTCCTGAGTGCTCCATTGTGGCTGGTCTCTCACATCCTCCTAAGAGGGAACATCCAGTCCTGTCCTGGCACTTGAGCTCCGTGTTGTTAACTGTGATGCCCTGACCAGTGGCCATAGGTGCTCCCTCCTGACCAAGGCCCTCACTGTCTAGACCCTGAGATCTGCCCTTCAGATCCGCAGAGCAGTGCGATCCTGGGGCGTTGGCCCTTCTGTGCCTGGTTATGGCGTTGTGCTGCGCTCTGCGCCACCCAGCTGAAGGGGCCAGGCCCCAGGCAGGTTTTCTCCGCGTGCCGGGCTGCGCCTGTGCCAGGCCCGCAACCACTCGAGGTCCCGAGGTTCCTGAGGATGGGTTGGGCCTGGGAAAACTGGGGACCTGGAGGAGGAGGGGAACCGCGACCCGGCGCGCCCTCCTAGGCTCCTGCGCAGAAGCGCGCAGGCGGGGACGCGCGCAGGCCGGACGGGCCGGCAACCGCCGCTGCACCCCCCACCCCGGCCCGCGCTCCGAGCCGTGGGACGCTGGGCTCGGGTTCTGCAGAGTCCGCCAGCGCCAGGTTGATGGGAGACGCGTCGGGCTGGGCGCCGCTGGGAAGCAGCACCGAGTGCCTGAGCGCCGGCCCCGCGGCTCCTTCCCTGGGCTGCTGGCTCATCTTGTATGAATCAGCGGTGCAACCCGACGGGAGCGGCGAGGGGTGGCAGGCGTGTCCCTGCAGGTAGTCAGGGTGACCCTGGCAGCCGCAAGCAGTCTTCGAGGTGGCTCCGGCCAGAAGCCTGCACTGTTGCCAAGGCAGAGCTCTGGGTCCCAGCCAGGACGCGCCTGGGCCCGGGGCCACCGGGAAGAATCATTTCAGAGTCATCTTGGTGCTTCTTTCCCTGGTTATTAAAACATACAGCTGGGCGGGGCGACGCCTGTCCGTAATCTCAGCCACCCGGGAGGCTGAGGCAGGAGGATCTTACGGGCAAGGCTGGTCTGAGCCACGTGATGACACTCTGAAAAAAATTTTTTTAAAAAGGGCTGGGGGTGTAGCTCACGGGTGGAGCCCTTCCCTAGCACGCATGAGGCCCTTGCTTCAGGTCAACACTATGAACAGAAAAACCACACAGGCTGATAGGAGAAATCTGAAACTACTACCTTTTTATCTAATGATTTTAAAAGTGGGTTTTTGTTATTGTTGTTGTTTTTGCTTTTTTGAGACAGTCTGATTGTGTAGTTCAGGCTGACCTTGAACTCACTTTGAGACCCCAAATTGGCCTCCAACTTGAAGCAATCCTCCTACCTCAGCCTCCTAAGTGCTGGGATTTAAGGTATGTACCGCTACACCTCACTGAAAGTGGTCTCTATATATTAAAAATTAATTATATACATTATTTGGGAACACCTCTCCTTATTAAAAAAAAGCAAAACCTCTATATAGAAAAATTTCACCTTTATGCCCCTCAAATTTTCCTCCATCCAAATTAAAACCTTATCATTGTTTGACACGCACAGAACAAAGTCCAGACTGTTTCCTTCCTGACTTTGTCCTGTATGTTTACACACATAGGTACATACACACCCACACCCACACACGCCCTGGATGGCTGGTGGGTGGATGGCTAGATGGATGGATAGAGATAGGATAGGTAGATGAGATAGACAGACAGACATTGAGTTCTGGGGTCCTTTCTTGCAAATATGGCCCTGTGTTCCATCAGCCTCTTAGATTACTACCTTATATCTTGGGCATCTTTCTTCCGCCTCCCTTAAGGATTTGCCCCTATTCTTGGCCCATCTGTCTAGGGTTCTGCAGCAGGAGATACCAGAGTGGATTTGTCCCTTACCTTACCGGGGGAGGTTTGTTGACTTCTAGTGACTAGGACAGGGGTCACCCTCCCTGCTCGGGCCTCGGTGCACCTGGCCCACACTGGATAGCTGCCTACATCCCTTGTGTCGACCCCATGTGGGAAGAATGTGTCCCACTCTTGAGTGTGAGGTTTCCTGGTGGCTGGCGTGCAGCATCTTTCTGAGCCGTTCTTCCTGCTTCCTCTTCTGGGGGCTCTGTCTTCACAGCCTGCTGGAGTTTCCTCTCATCTTCATCTCTGGTTTGACACCTTCTGACGATTAACCCTTGTTCTGCATTTGTTTCTTAATTGTTTCTTACCTTTGAACTTCGGCTAGCTTGCCTGTTATCATGTGTTAACGAAGTTAAACCCGTTAAGGGATCACACATACTCACACTCTCCACAACTCAAGGACACCCCCAGCATAATGTTCTGGAAAGATAAATTTGTTAACTATTTTTTGGTGGCGATTGCATTTTAAATTTTACTTTTTGAGAGGCTTTCTCTACCACCAAGATTTTATTTGGAATAAATTTTATATACTGTGAGGTATATTTAATTTTATTTTTATTTATTAATTTTTTCAGACAGAGTCTCACTGTAACTCAGGCTGGCCTTGAGTTCACTAGATAGCCAGAGTGATCTTAAACTCACCATGATCCTCCTGCCTCAGCGTCCCGAGTGGTAGGATCACATGCATGCCCAGCACACCCAGCTGTAACTGCATTTTTTTCTTAAATGTGTATCTAGTTTTCTAAGAACTATATGTCTAATTAGTCTTTTTCCTTCTGTTGCAAAATATTTTTAAGGGCTAAGCACGGTGGTGAACACCTATAATCCCAGCACTCAAGGGGCTGAGGTCGGAAGATCACTGTGAGTTCGAGACCAGCCTGGGCTACAAAGTGAGTCAAGGCCAGCTTGAACTGCACAGTGAGACCTTGTGTCAAAAAGACAAAAGAAAATAAAATCATTTTTATTATTACTATTCATTCCTTTCTCGAAACCGGCCCACATGAGTCTACTGCTTATTCATTTTTCCACCGATTTTTTTCAGTCTTATACAGATATCACATTTTTAATTGCTTAAGCTTTATAGTAGATTTTAAATATCTGATAGGCCCTCTTTAAAAAATTAGCCTTTGTTAAAAAACAATATCCTAAGTAATTGTACATTTTTCTTTACCAGAAATCTCAGAATCACTTGTGAAGTTCTGTGTTTAAAAAATCCTGGCTGCATTTGGTTGCTACTGCATTGTTTTTGATAATCAATTTGTGAGGAATCTGCAGATTTATGATACTGGTTCTTCCTATGAACACAGCAAGTTTGTTATTGTTTAGGTTTTCTTTTGGGGGCCTCACTACAGTTTTATACTATTTTCCATGTAGAACCTATGAATTATTTTAAGGTATTTTATTAATTGTATTTTATTATCAATGATTTCTTGGGTCAGAATAAGCACCTGGTTTTTGTACTTTAGTCTTATAACTAATCACCTTGCTGAATCCTCATTAATTCTAATACTGTTTCTTTCATTCGTTCATTCTTTTTTTTTTTTTTAATAGGGTCTCACTATGTAGTTCGGGCTGTCCTTGAGTTCACTTTGTAGCCCAGGCTGGTCTTGAACTCACAAAGATCCTCCTGCCTCAGCCTCCTGAGTGCTGAGATTACAGACATGCACTGCCATACCCAGCTCTGATGCTGTTTCACTAAGTTTTCTGAGATATTTTGAGAGTAGTGTCAAATAAGCCACAAGCTGTGACAACTCCCTTTTTCTGCTTCAGATTCTTACAGCTCAATTCTAATTCTTGTGCTTGCGTGGATTGGGTTTGACTCGTGATGCTGACTGGGGAGGTGAGAGTTGGCATCTTCGCCTTGTTCCCTGCTCGAGAGGAAAAACTGCCAATACCCCGTCATCCCTGTTCTCCTCAGAATCAGGCTTATGGCAAATAATCCTTCAGGAAGACAAAGAGCTTTCTTGTTCTGTTTTTCTAAGAGCTTTCATCACCAGCAAGGCCACCAGAGTCTTCCCTCTTTAATTTGAAAACGCAGTAGAGGAGATGAGTGGGTTTTCTGATGCTGACCCAGCCTTGCCTGTGGTACATTCTACTCAGCCAGCAGCGTGAGCTAGCAGCGTGAGCTCCTGACTGCACAGGCTTATCTGTCATTTACGTAGCATCTTTACGTTTATTTCCACAATGAGATAGGCCTATGTTCTGTTTCAGTTTTATATTTGTGATACCCTGGGGTGCTTTTTATTCCAAGATAAAGAATAAGTTGGGTCTATTTCCTTTTTTCTCTTTTCTCTGAACATATTATAAAAGTGAGGCTTAGTTTTACTACAAAGCTTTGATAATAGTGGCCTAAAAATCAATCAGATCTTTAGACTTGATTTAAACATAAACCCAACTTCAATTAGCCTTAAATTAACTTTACTATCTTCATCTGTGGGTGTTACTTTACTCAATGATCTATTTTTGAAATCAACCTTTTTTTCTAGGGACTCACACACCTATGCAGATTTTAGTGTGGGGCTCTCATACCCACACCCGCTGGAACCCAGGGTACAGGCCCGGAGTGGTGGTGCTTCATCCTTCTCAGCTCAGCTATGATTTGATGGGAGTCATGGGCGGGGAGACAGCGACTGTCACCTAGTTTCAGAGATCACACATCAGCACCTCAGCCAGCCCTAATTACATTGCTTAGAGCCAGTTGAAGCGGAAAGGATCTGGTTTAGCCAGCTCTGTACACATTAGTAATGGAGATAGGGCCAGGTTTAGCCAAAATGGAGATAATTGCTCCCCCACCCCCCAGTATTAGGGATCAAACTCATGATCTTGTACTTGCCAGGCAGGTGCATGTGCCGCTGAGCTAAATCCCTTATAATTGCTCTTTGTTCAAGGAGAGTCGTCCAGGTGGTCCTGCACAGCCCCTAGGTCCTCTAGGTCCTCCCTAGATTTTTTTCTTTATCCTTGACCTCTGTCCAGAGCTTCAGACATGCAGATCCAATTGTCCATTGAACATTTGCTCTTGGAGGTTTGACAGAGATCTCCTTTTACAATGGGTCCGTGAACTCCCAAGATTTTACCCACATCTGGGTCACCTCTAACCATCCCATCTTGTGAACGGCAACTTCCTCTTTCCCTCTGGGCCAGATCCTCCAGCTTTGGCTTTGATCCCCTCTTCCTCTCAGGCCCACATCAGCAAATTCTATCAGTTCCCCTTTCAAATCATACCCAGAACCCCGGAGCCTCCATCACCCACCCCACCCCCACCCCCGGCCAATTCACCATCGCCTGTCTATGTGACCTGGTCTCTCTGCCTCTGCGCCTCTGCGGCCCTTGACCCAGCCGACACTGTGGTCCTTTAGCTGGCTTCCCTGTGGCCTTCTTTGTGCCTCTGCTGAGCTGTCCTCTCCTCACTGGGGCCTCCCCTGGCTGCCCCATCTAAAATCACCACCTTCTGCCCCGCTGGACCCCTCTCTGCAGCGCTGACCACACTCTAACCTAGTCCGACTTTCGCTTATTTGTCTTACGAACTTACACATTTTATCAGCGTACATTGTACATATCAATGGGACAGGGCAGGGGGGATTCAGTACATCTGCACTGGGTGTGATGATGAAAGTCACAGGGATTAGAGCACTTCGGTCTCCTAACACAAGCATTTCTTCGTGCTGGGAGCCTCTGAATGCCTAGTTCTTTATAACATGAACCACAAATCATGATGAGCTGTGGGTACCTGTTCCCCAGCCCCTCTCACCCCAATGTCTAGTGACTGCCGTCTACTCTTTCCTACCAGGTTACTTCCTGTTTCTCCATGTGGTTAGAAGTGCCACAGAACAACATTTTTATATCTCTTGAATTTCTGTATATTCTGAGGACCATAATATAGAAACATGGTAGGTAGATTGTCAAATATTTGCTGAATAATTAACTAAATAGATCCCATGAAATTGGTCAGAAGACATCCCTGCTGTAGACATGGTGCCCAGGGCAGCAGCTCCCGCACGCTGCGGTTGGCAGTGACGAGTCCAGGGAGCCCGGCCACGTGCCCCTCCCGCCAGCCCTGACTGCCCTCCTCCCCACTGTGACAGCAGCAGAGCTGGCCACTGTCTCCCACTGCAGCGGGGCTTTGACACTCACAACAATGCCAGAGAGGCCGAGGAGGTCACTTTGCCCTGTGCTTGGGGAAGAGGAGACCTTGGTGCAAACCCAGGACCCAGGGGCTCAAAGGGAGGAGACAAAGAGGCTCCTCTGGTGGCAGAGCAAGAGTAGGAGATGGGAGAACACTCGGCAGTGAGTGGGGCACAGAACCAGGAGGGCTGTGGGGTGCTGGGCACCCCGTGCAGGGCTGGGGCTTGAGATTGTGTCCTTCTTTTATGTTTATTTTATTTTACTCATTTTTTTATTTTTTTGAGACAGGGTCTTACCATGCAGTTCAGGTGGCCTTGAACTCAGTTTGGAACCCAGGCTGACTCTGAACTCACAGGAATCCTCCTGACTCGGCCACCACGGCCGGCCGAGAGGAGTCTCCAGTGATGTTGGCTTGGCCAGGCAGATATTGTTCTGGGGGTACTTCAGGGAGGACCCCCAAGAGCCACAGCAGGGCACCTACCAATGTGCAGGGCCTCACCTGGCCCAGTGGAGGCCTGCACAGCAGAACCGAGATCACATTTGCTGTAGGGAATTTGTATTTGTTCATGGTTTAACTTGACTCTTTTTTCCCCATTGCTTTACTTCCTTCAATCCCTTCTCCCCTTCCCACTTACAAAAACTTCGTTTCCATTTTTTCCCTTCTTTTCTCATTTATTCTTTTTTTCATTTTTCCCTTCTTGCCACTAGCAGCCACATCTGATCGCTATCAAGCATTAGGCACTGTGAGTCATCGTTGAAGAATTGAGCTGTGCTTTGTGTGGCCCGCAGGGCAGTTGGTGCATGGTCACCAGCATCGGGACAGACACGTAGCACTGTGACAGGGACACAGCTCTGTTAGGCTCTCAGGAGACCATGGCCATGTGTGTGGTGCATGGCATCCCCTAGAGGAGTCCAGTTGGTTTTGATTTGTGACAGCCGTGAGGCTGGGCTGTGTCCATGCTGCCCAAGTCCATTCCAAGCCCTCACTCGCAGCTCTGCATGTGTGAGGGCAGCTCC
The DNA here is from genome assembly GCA_004027455.1 of Hydrochoerus hydrochaeris. Taxonomy (NCBI): domain Eukaryota; kingdom Metazoa; phylum Chordata; class Mammalia; order Rodentia; family Hydrochaeridae; genus Hydrochoerus; species Hydrochoerus hydrochaeris. The sequence goes on from PVLA01000705.1 coordinate 71,644, forward strand.
CCTGAGCCACCTGCCACTTTCCATCCTTGGGTGACATGACTATCTACAGGAGCACCCCCCCCTCCACCGGCCTGGGCAGAGGCTGGCATCTTGGTGCCTGGCTTCTGCAGCCCTGGGCTGGGCTATTTCTGTCATACACTCCACTCTGTTGCCTGGTGTGCAATGCATGGGCATTGTGGCGACAGTGCCACAGCTGGCTGTCTCCACCATTCCTCTCCTGGGTCTTGGGTCGCATCGCAACTGAAACCCTTGCCTCAGGGGTTGCTTCTAAGCAGGTCTCCAAACTAAGACAAGTGTTTCACATATGTCAGGCCACATGCACAAAGGATGGCCAGTATTTATCAAGCATGTACTATGCACTTTTAAAGAGCATCATGCAGGATGCTGCTGTCACCTCTGGTGTGCAGTGGAAGCAGGTGAGCCTCGGAGCAGGTAGGCATATCATCCGAGGTCACGCAGCTAGGGGGTCACGAAGGATTCCAACTGGGACTCTAACTCAGATGCCCACAGTTTCTGTCACCCTATGTCCTGTCCTATGAGACAGCATATCAGGTTACTTCAAATATCCTCCCTGGTGCATATTTAAGAGACTCATGAGAGAATCTTGCTGATAGATCAGCTAATCTCTTCATAATCTTCACAATCTTTGAGCAATAATAATGTTGCATAATCAGTTGTCTGCATTCACTCCACAGAAATCCAAGTCACATAAGAAGGTTTCCTTTTTCCAGCCACATCAAGAAGTTCAGATTTCTTTCCTCCTGGCTCTTCTAAAACACATGTCTTTTTGCAGTAACCACTGTCCCTGCTGTTTTTGTGAAACCTTAACCTCCCAGCTTCAAATTTATCGCATGACAAATAAAGATGACTGTTTATGCCCCAATCAGTGGTCAAGTGGATCATGGAGGGTTTTGATGTGGCTGGGGGCGGGCTCACCTCTGAGCTGGAAGACAAGCTGTCACGAGTTGCAGGTGACCCGCATGTGAACTGAACTCCTAGCCTTTTCCTAACTGCTATCCTGTTCCAGTTTCTCCTTTGTTACATGGCAAAAAATATTACGTTCTCCTCTTATTTTCACTGTGTGCCTTCAGAAGGAGTAAAACAAATGTTTTGTGGTTCTTCGTAAATGTTATAAAATTGTTTCCCAAGTTAGGTCACTGCAGTTACAACATGTTTGTTTTGATAGAAGACGTGGCCAAAAACAACAGAGCAAATGGCCATTTTTCAAGGAGAAAAAAAATCTTGAAATTAGCTGGGGATTGCTGTCTCTTTTCCACTAAAGTAGACACAAATTCCTCCAGCTGGGCCTGAACTATTTTTGAGACTCTCTCCTCAATCTCTTTCTCTCCCCACCCTCCTTCTCTCTCTCTTAGAGATATACTTAGTTTGTTGGCTAACTTCCCCAGGTTTTGAAATTTCCCCACAAACTTTTGGAAGCATTTTAGCTTTATAAGGCAAGATATCATAAATTAATTTTCAGAAACTTCTTGAGCCAACTTGCAATAAAAACAAGCCACATTCTCAGGCAATTGACTAATTTTAGTCTTATTATAAAAAACTGGGCATTTAAATTTAGGGCAACATTTAAAATAATATACCTGGGAGGACTGAACCTCTTCTCGGAGCTTGCAGACACCAGGCAAGAGACCCTTCAAGTTTCTTCCGGTTGTCTCAGCCTGCAGGGAGCTGATGCAGGTTCATGGATAACACGGATGCCAGTAAGTGTTTAACAGCTGCACAATTGACCTACAGTGTTAGTCACTTTGCAGGGTGAAAGACCCTCAACTATGACCCAGCGTGGTGGTGCATGCCTGTAATCCCAGTCTTTGGGATGCTGAGGCAGGAGGATTGCCTTGAGTTTGAGGCCAGCCTGGGCTACATAGTGAGACTGCCTCACTGTGGCTGAATTCAAGTGACCAGTGAGGCACCAACTAGCTGGCAAAATCCCTGAAAGCCTAAAAATGGGCTCCCATGAGTTTCTAAGAGGCAGCTAGAGGACAACACTGCAGGAGAGTCTACTGAACAGTGCCACGGTGTAGGCTGGGGACAACTGGGCTGTTCTGTGATGTCTGCAACTGCCTTAGAGGTGGCGAGGACTACATGTTGCAAACCCTGTCCAAGTGGCACATTTAGATCCAGAGTTCATTACTGACTGTCTTAGTCTGTTTTCTGTAGCTGTAACAGAATACTTGAGACTGTGGAATATGCAAAGAAAAGAGCTTTATTTTGACTTGCGGTGACATTTTTGGTTTGGTTTCTGTTGTTGTTTACCCTTTTGGTTCTGGGGATGGCACCAGGGCCTAGGGCCTGCTAAGGACATGCTTGGCTATTGAGCTATGGCCCGGCCTCTGACTCACAGATCTTTCATTGTTTGTGTTATTACTTTGAGACAGGATCTCGCACCCAGAACCCCAGGTTACCCTGGGAAAGTAACGTACCCTGGGGGACGTCTGTTCCAAATGCCCCCTCTAATTGCCCGTGGCGAGCCAGGCAGTTAGGGTTCCTGGGAATGGTGCCCAGGCGTTTGAGAGACAGGGGCCTCCCAGCTCTGTGGCTGGTTTCAGACTGCCACAGCAGCAAAGACCACACAGCAAAGACCAGCTGACCGCAGAAGAAAATAAGCAGCCAGAGTGGGCCTGGGCGCTGCCCCTCGGGATGGTGTTGCTCCAGGTTTACACGAGGCTGCCTGGAAAGCCTCTTCATTTCCTGTCACTTAAAAACATCTCTTATTGTCTCCCATCTTCTTAAAATAGAAAGCTCTTTCCCAAGGAATTAATTTTTCCTTTTCACGTGTGTTGTAACTACAGTTGTTCTGCTGCCTGGCAGGCTGTTTATTTTTTTTTTTTTCTTAAGGAGTGTGTTTTTGTTCTGTCCCTACAAATTTCCTCTAACGATGAAATATGGCCCAAACTCACCATCACGGCGGACAGCAAAGAAAATTTTGGTTTGGGGTTGGTGCTAAATTCGCCTCTTCCCTTTGAGACAGCCCACTCAGTGAATATGGAGTGAGTAGGCCAGGCCTGCAGAAGGCCACTCAGTGAATATGGAGTGAGTAGGCCAGGCCTGCAGAAGGCCACTCAGTGAATATGGAGTGAGTAGGCCAGGCCTGCAGAAGGCCTCGAAGAATCTTCTCAGAGTTTCAATTTTGGTCCCTCAGTATCTAGTTTCTCATTTAAAAGTGGCACGATGAGAGACAGGTGTGGTGCACACCTGTAATCCCAACACTCTAGGAGGCTGAGGCAGGAGGATCACAAGTTCTAGATCCACCTGGGGAATTTAGTGAGACCCTGTCTCAAAATAAAAAATAAAAGGGCTGAGGGTGTAGCTCAGTGTGAAGGCCCTGCGTTCATTCTCCAGTACTGAGGGAAAAAGTTGCAAGAGGAACCTCCCAACACTCACGCTTCTATCTTGTGTCTAACTGTAAGTAAATGGCAAACCGAGGAGGACGGACAGTCAGGGTGGGGCAGGACAGGCGCTGGCAGGGTCAAAGCAGGGAAAACAGCGACGGCAGACGGTGCCATCGCCCTCCCTGGCCCGTAGGTGCAGGAGGAGACTTGGAGGAGCCCTTACTCCTAGAGAGAGGAGCCTCTCAGCCCTCCTTCCTGGGACTCCCTCTTGCCAAACTCAGAAACTCCCTGGGAGGGAGGGAGGTGAGGCGCCTGGGGGTTCCTGCTGTGTAGAAGAGGGTGGAGGACAGATCAGGGGACAATGACCCCCGTGGAACAGCTGCATTAATGCCAGTCAACTAAGGCCAGCCCTACGTATGCGTGCAGGCTGGGGAGAGGGGACCCCTTGGCCAGAAGTGTGTCCCTGTCTATGAGGACTCAAGGGCACAGAACTGCAGACCCCCCTAAATATTGATTTGCATACATTAATATGCATGAGGGGGCAATGGATGGGGCGGAGGAGTAAGGAAGAAGATATTTGCTGGGCAAGAAGAAAAGCCAGATGACATGAATTTTAATTAAAGGGAAGGGGCAGGTGTCAGTAGCAGTCAGACTGCTTCAGGGCAGACGAATAGGGTAATAGAGTCTACTACAGCCCACTTCCGAGTGAGCCAACAAGATAGTTGGACAAGGTGGTTTGTTGCTGGAGTAGATAGTCCTTTCATTTTAAGGAAGCCCTGCCAAACCATGGCAATTTTCTTTCTTTGTTTTGTTTTTTGAGACAGGTTCTTGTTATGTAGTTCAGGCTGTCCTTGAACTCACGATGTAGCCCAGGCTGGCTCCAAACTCTAGGAGATCCTCCTGCCTCAGCTTTCCAAGTGCTGGGATTATAGCTGCACCACCACACCCAGCCATCATGGTAACTTTCTGTAAACCAGCTCTTGCTATTTCATTAGGGAGCCTCCCATGGAGTTGAGGTCGGAGAGCTCAGGTGAAGGTTCAGGCTTGTAGACTTCTCATCCCCACTGCACTGGTATATTGTGTGCAGAATTTGAAAATTCATGGTAACATGGCTTGGGCTTGCATCCCTCCCAACTCCAGGTCAAATGGGAAGCTGGCAAACTTTGGAAGATGGAACTCATTCTTTGCGAACGATAGGGTGTGATGGTAAAGTGTGGGGAATGCTGCTGCTCAGTGCCCCAGAAAGGCAGGTGTCTTCAGTGTTGGACGCTGGTGGCTGAGTGACAAGCTGATACTTGCTTGTGATACAGTTGTGAGCCGCGCTGGAGAGACGGTGTGCTGCTGAGCATGCAGCGAGTCACGGACCATAGCCCACTTCACCGGTGCTGCACAACGCTGCTGCTTCAGATTCTGGGGTTTTAGGCAAGGTCATCCTGGGTGATGGGACTGTGTTTGTGGAGTGATTCTGGGAGCCGGGCTCTGGGTCTCCATGGAAACCACCCAGGTCCCCTGGGGCCAGAAAAGCAGTGAACCGGGGCCCAGCACTGAGGTACTGTGGCTCATGCTGTGTGACCCTGGAACGGATCACATAGCCACCGTGCAGGCAAGTTCGTACCCAGGAATGCTCGGGGACTCTGACTGGGGTGAGCGATTATTATTTAGGAAATGACCTGTGCAAGAAACAGCCTGAGAAACAGCAAGGCTCTGTCACAACAGGGCTCTGAGTCAGGCACTGCTTCCATTGCAGCAATTGAAACACTGTGAGGTGTCCTTATCTGCCTATGTCACTAGACTGATGCGGTGCGGCTTCAGGCTCCTCTCCAAAATCAAAATGACCACGAAAAGTCGGCATTTTGAATTGATGCAGGACATCGAGGCAGCCATGGCAGTGCAAGTAAAGACCCTTAGGAAAGAGGACTCCAGAGCTGCTGCAGGAAGTGGCGAGGATGATGAGATAAATGTGATGACAGGAAGGGGGACAATGTGTCTGTTACTGTGAGATGTGTATGTGTGTGTATTTTTTTTTGTACCGGGGACTCATGACCTCTCTCGCTTGCCAGGCAGGTGCTTATGCTGCTGAGCTAAATCTTCTGCTTACTGTGATACATTTTTTAAAAAAAATTTATTTAAAGAGAGGAGAAAAATAAAGCAAAACAGAAAAAAGTATAGAAACAATACAGAATTAAAAAAACTGAACAGTAAGAAATCACTAGTTGATACATTACATATTGTCTTCCTGGATGTAGTTGTTCAAGTTACAAAATCAAAGCATACAAAGTGGACATTCAAACAGTGAAGCTGTAAAAAGCTCTGTTCTCTGATCCAACAAAACTTAGCAACATAATTATCATTCCTACACCCTTAAATATACATGCAGTTGTATCCTTTAGGGCACCTGCTTTTCTTCCCTTTGCTTTTTAAGTCCATTATCTGTTTAGTTATATGGTGTTTCAGGTTGCTCGGTACCTTGCTGATCTGTTTTGTTGTTGTTATTTAATTTTTAAAAATTTTTTCTTATTTATTATTATTTATTTATTTTGAAGGTAGTAAAACACAGCAGAATAAGACAAGACATAGCCAACTGAGGTGGTGCAGTGAAACTGGCACAGAACCTCACAGCAGGCCACTGGGACAACAGCAATAGGCACAATAGCACATCTGGTTTTCTTCACAATAGTTCCTTCAATCAGGCAGAGCAATATCGAAGGAATTATTGAATTTACAAGAACAGAATATTGAATAGAGCAATACCATTGATCAAAACAGAGCAAAACAGAGATAAAAATATTTCCCTCAAAGAGATGGCAGAAGAAAATCCTCCTTATTTGCTATATCACCTATAGTCAAACTCGCTCAGATCTCCAGCTCTCACTTGCTGGAGATGGTGGTGGATGTTTGATTCTTAGCCCGACCACCGGTAGGCTCATAGCCGCCCACCAGAGGGGTGAACTGGCTGCCTGTTTTCCCAGCACCCCAAGGTCCAACATGGCGCATCGCGGATCTCAGGAAACGCTGATACGGTTCTCGCCCTGGGGCGGCCGCGGCTTGCCAGGCCACAGCCACTGACCAGAGCGGCATGCTGGCGGCTGCCTGTTTTCCCAGTGCCCCAAGGTCCAACATGGATTGTGATATATTTTTAAGAATTTAGACATTTGCCATGTTTTTCAGCCCTAGCTTGTCATTCAGTCAGTCCCCACTGGTGTCACAGGAAAGCAGATCCGAACTGTAAAGCAATGTACTTACCGATTGTCTGTTTAAATCTAAGAACATAAATTTCTACCTGAAATGCTTTTGCTATATTTGTGCTTGGTGCCTTGGGTCCTGCTACTTGCTGGAGAGCAGCACGGGCAATGTATCTTTTTAGGGGAGCTTGGCCAGTTGAAAAGAGGCTATGGTTCAGATGAAGGCTGAACCTACGTGAGCTTTTGGTTTTTGGAGAAGGGTCCCATTACGTAGTTCAGGCTGACTCGAACTTGAGGTTAGCTTCCTGCCCTAGCCTCCTAAGTGCTGGGATTCTAGGCATGTGCCACCACCTGCCAATGATAGAACTATTTTCTAATTATCATAAAGAGAATTACAGAGCAGAAACTTGAACACATGGCTGGATTTGTGTCCACAGAAATGACAGCTGTGAAAAAGACTTCTCCCTTTGAGCCTGAGGCTGTGTCCTGGGGCACTGACTCATCTCTGCTTTCTGGAGGTCACCACTGGGCCACTTTTCATGCACACACAGCGGGTGTGACGCATGTGGCCGTGATGTGCGTGGCCCTTGCAGGAAGGGTCGGGGAGCTCCTCTGTACCCTTGACCCAAACCCGCCAGTTCTTTATATTTGTTTCCATTTGCTTTCCGGGGCCATTGTATTTATTTATATGTGCGTCAACTCTACAGTGCACACAGGTAACTTCTTCTATGAACCACTGTGAGTGAGTTGAACACTGCCTCTCGGTCCCTGAACCACTGTCTATTTCTGAAGAACAAGGCCACTTGCTCACATGTCATAGATCAAGCGTCAGAATCAGGCACTTGAACCCGGTCGCGGCCACGGCCTAATGCGTTCCATCTTGTGGTTTCATCAGCTGTCGTAATAACACGCGTCCAGCTGCTCTGCATCTGGGTCTGGAATCCAGGTCAGCGTCCAGCCTCCATTCTCATTGTCCCGCCCCCTGCTGGTGCCTGTCACTGAGGAACCAGCGGCGCACCGCTCTTAGTGGACCTTTGTCTTTTAATATTTGCTTCAGTTTCTGTACCAGACCTGAGAGGAGCAGACCGGATGCTGGTGTCACCTGCCTCTGCTAGTGTTGGAATCTCAGGCTTCGCTTCCCGGAAGCTGATTTCCAGAGTCCTCCAGTGTGTGAGTCTCACTTAGGACTGTGTGTCCACACTGTGTTCCCTTTTGCTCACACTGAGCACATGTCTTGGTGACTCTTCTCTTCTCTTCTCTTCTCTTCTCTTCTCTTCTCTTCTCTTCTCTTCTCTTCTCTTCTCTTCTCTTCTCTTCTCCTCTCCTCTCCTCTCCTCTCCTCTCCTCTCCTCTCCTCTCCTCTCCTCTCCCTTTCTTTCTTTCTTTCTTTCTTTCTTTCTTTCTTTCTTTCTTTCTTTCTTTCTTTCTTTCTTTCTTTCTTTCTTTCTTTCTTTCTGGTACTGGCAATCGAACCCATGACCTTGCATTTCCCAGGAAGGCGCAGTGCCCTGAGCTGCATCCCCAGCCGCCCGGTGACTTTGGAGACCAGGCCTGATGGAGAAGTTCCCACGCGCCGGGGCCAGGAGCCCGCGGCTTCCTCCCGGGTCATCGCCCACCCTGCTCACAGCACAGCCTTTTATTGATCCAGCTTGCGGGACAAGCCGCGCCCACACGTCTGTCCACCTCTCTGCTGTCCTGCGGTCACCTCCGGGACCCTGGTGCAGGGCGATCATTTCAGTGCAGTGGGGCCCCCTCGTGGCAGCAAGTTGCGTGCTCAGGAGGAGGCCCGGGTGCCCGGTGCCGAAGGGAGGCGAGGGCTGCGGAAACTGCTGCGGCAGGCAGGGCCCGCTCCGGAGACCAGGAGGCTGGAATCGTGGTGGTGGCCGAGCACTTGGCACCTGTCGTTGGCTGTCTTCTCCCTGCGTCCCATGTCCTATCCCCTCCATGCGTCTGTGGTTCAGGCTTTTCTTAGGAGGACTTGGTTATATTAGCCTGTACCTCACCACGTCATCTTACCCTAAGGTCTGTCTTCCAACGCAGTCAGGTTCTGAGGAGGCTCTGAGTTTTGGGGTGATGCAACTAGGTCCATAGCAGCAGTACAGAGCCAGGTGTGGTGACGCACTCTTGTAATTCCCGCATTCAGGAGGCTGAGGCAGGAGGATCATGGTGAGTTCAAGACCAGCCTGAACTACGTAGAGACTGTCTCATTCCCCTCCAAACGAAAACAAAAACAACAATATAAGCTTTGTCAAGTCTCTCTCTCTTTATTTTAGGCCTCTTTTAAAAGGGCACAAATCCCTATGTCTCTGCTATATTTTGCTTAGGGAATAATGCCAAGAAAGGAGTCTGGGTGCCTTGACACATATTTTTTCTTTCTTTTAAAATTTATTTAAATGACTAGGAGGTCTTGTTATTTAGTTCAGGCTGGCCTGGAGGTCATGACCATCCTCCCTGCCTCAGCCTCCTGAGTGCTGGGATTATAGGTTTGTACCACCATTCTGTGTGTGGTGTTTTGTTTTTTCCTGCTAAGTGCTTTTAATCTGTGTTTGACTGGATCTGAAGACATGGAGCTCACTGTTAAGAAAGACCAGCTATGTCTACATGTTGTTATTGGGTTGTTTCTAGGGAGTTTGAAATGAAATACACAGAAGTGAAATCTGATGCTGGGTGTGGTAATGCATACCTGTAATTCCAACACTTGGGGAGGCTGAGGCAGGAAGATTGCTGAGAGCTCAAGGCCAGCCTGAACTACAGAGTGAGACCCTGTCTCAAAAAAAAAAAAAAATGCAATTCAGGTATGGATGTAGCCTGGGTCTCATGCTTTTAGAGCTCCATCAATTTAATGTCTTTCCTTATGGGACATGAAAAATATTAATCATAGCAAAATACTTACACTTTAAGTAGCATCAGTAGATGGGGTCATTGTCCTGGTGTAGGACAATGGAAATTACATAAATCATAGTGAGTCTATGCTTTTTGGGAAAGGCATTAAGTTAAAAAAAAGTCTAAGTAGAGAACCCTTTAGCCGTTCCTCTGTGCAGCAGTGAAGTTTTGCTGTGAAGTGAGCCGTGGCCAGGGGGTCGATGGCTTGGGTCTGTGTCTCCTCGGTGCACACAATCGGGTCCAGGCTGGATGGGGCTGAGCCGTGACTCTTCCCAGTCTGGGAGCTGAAGAACTTTCTCTCAAAGCCATGAGTTTCCCTTGAGGTTTCTTCTGCATCTTCCACAGAATTCCCTCCTGAAGGTTCTTGATATTTTCTGTCCACTGCAATCCTTTCTTCTAGTCTTTTGTGGAGTTTTACTGTAAAAACACTCTTATTTATTTTTTTTTTTTGAGGTAAGGTCTTACTATGTAATTCAGGTAGGCCTCGAACTCATGAAGATCCTCCTGTCCCAGCTTCCCAAGTACTGGGAAAGAAATTCTTCGCTGCCAGTTTTGAGTGAGGTTTGGAGAAGCTGCAATCACGTGGGGGTTCAGCTGGTGTGAGGCCTGCTGCCCTCATGATCTGTATCCTTTGAGAGCCTGGAGTCAGCCTCACTGGGTTCACCGTGTTGCCGCCCCCACCAGCCCCTTGGCGATCCTTTAACTTCAGGGACCTGATGCTCCTCACTCAGGTGTTAACTTTGCTTCCCTTTTCTTTGAGCATAGCATTTTGTTAAAATCTCTATATCAGTTTTTCCTGATTTTTGGGGGTGTGTTTTAATCAGTTGGATAAGAATTTATCTCTTGCATCCCAAGAGCAGGAACTTGATGTGTTCAATAATTCTCACCTGGTGTTGGAGGTGCAGGCCTGTCATTCCAGCACTCTGGGAGGCTGAGATAGGAGGGTTGCAAGTTTGAGGTCTACACAGAGTGTGTAGCAAGCTTAAGGCTGGCCTGGACCACATGAAGAGATCTTGTTTCAGAAAATAAAAAGCAAAACAAAAAAATGAACCCCCTGAAAGTATGCTTTGTAAGTAGGTATTTTCTAAGGGTTGGTCCCCGTGGATTAAAGGGAGCAGCTCTCTTCCCTTTGTTCTGTTTCTGGGGGATGTTTGTCTCCAGGGGGATGGCTTTGAGGGGTACAGCAAGTCTTGTCAGATGTCATGGCCTCAGGGTGAGCTGGCCTCCCCCCTGGCTCTGGACTCTGGCTGTGACCTGTCATCTGGTCTGCCCCACAGGCTGTGAGCAGATGTGAGCACCAGAGGGTGAGGACCCGGCTGGAACAGACAGGAAGCCCCGCCCTGGGCCTGGGGTTGACCTTGAGTATTGCTCTCATCATATGACACTGAGCGTGACCCTGAGCTTGGGTGGTTTGCTCCGCAGCAGTATCCTCGATGTCAGAGGGGCCGTGACTCACAGTCCTGTCGGCGCGCCCTGTTCTCTCTCCAGAGAGCCTGAACCCGACTGCCCCGCGCCCCCGCCCCCGGCTTTCGCGTGGCCCTTCAAAGAAGGCCCGGGAAGCCCTGCTGGATTTGACCAGAAAACCTATTTTTAAACCGCTGGGAAGGAAAGGGAACAATAGCTCCCAGCAGCGTGGTTTAGACCTTGAGTAGCTTTTTCCCTCTCTGAATCCAAGGTTTCACAGGCACCTCGCAGGCATAATACACTCAGCGAAGATCCCTGTAACTTTCTCTGTCTTTGACAGCTATGACTTCAATTTGTAGTGTAATTATGTGCAATTCATGCAGCTACTAATTACATGGTCCTGCTAATCCTTACTTTTAAGAAAACACTTCTTTTGATAATGATTTTCAAAGCCGGAGATATGACAAAATATTTATAGTCAGGGACTTTCTCATCAAATGGTATTAATTTCCTTTCATATTCACTGCAATTTATTTTCAGATTTGTCACAGCCTGGCTGTTAAATATTTTGTGTACATGAGCTTGTCGTCAAAATCCATTATTTCCATAATAAAGATTAAAGTGTAACCTAGTGGCCAAAGTCCAAATGAGAGTTGATCAATTTATTATATTTATCTCACTTTATTCTATTTCTTTTTTGGTTGATTTGAGACAGGGTCTCCCTATCTAGTTCAGGCTAGTTTTGAACTTGCTTTGCAGCCCAGGCCGGCCTTGAATTTGCAGCAGTCTTTCTGCCTCTGCCTCTCGAGTGCTGGGATTACAGGGTGTGCCACACACCCGGTGCAATTTATTAACTTTAGAGGGCAACAGGCTTTTCTTTAATGGAAAGACTCCATTTGCCTTGTCGTGGGTGGTGTTTACTTGTTTAATCTTTTTTTATTAGTCTGCGTTCGCAGTGCACAGTGATCACGTGCATGGTGGGGCCTTGGTACATGCACAATAGACGTCTTAATTCCCTTTATTTCCCCTTACCGCTCTCCCCTTCCATCTCTTGGTTCTTTTACAGTTGTACTTGTTTTTTCCACTGGAGAAAAACATTGAAATCCAGGAGAGCCAAGAGGAGGCCTAGGCAGCCGCTCACCGCGCATGCCCCACTGAGTTGCCTGGCCAAGCCAGGGGGTGCACGGGTGTGCAGGCAGCCCCCAGGCTTTCACCCCTGACTGGAGTCCCCGGCCTGGAGGGCGCCCCACACCAGGTCATCATCGCGGACAGGGGCGGCTTACACCACTCGGAGGAAAAGGAGAACAAGACACGTCGTCAGGGGCTCTCACAGGGAGAGGGGCGAAGCCCCGGTGCCTCACGCTGGGCTGGGTGCCCGTCGCGGCTGCCAGGAACCGCCGGCCTCTCGGGTCCCATGCCCTCCACACCCCACCCCTGCAGCCCCGGGCCTCCCAATCAGGAACAGAACCCGGGCGCCTGCGGCGACCTCCCCACCCTGGTGCTAATCCGCTCACAAAGCGGCAGCTGCCGTCCCATTGTGCGCGCCCGGGCACGAGGGGCCAGCGGCGGGCAGGCTCTGGAATATGCCAGGCATAGAGGACCGCGGGGTTTATATAGGAGCCCAAGGCCGCGCCGCGGCTCGCACGGAGCCATGTACCGCCGCAGCTACGTGTTCCAGGCCCGCCGGGAGCGCTACGAGCGCGCCGCGGAGCCCGAACGCGCGGTCTGGGACGCGATCGCCGCGCCCCCGAACCCCGCGCCGCTGCAGGGCCTGGGCGAGCGCGTGGCCGTCCAGGTGCAGCGCGCCCGGGCGCTCGAGCAGCGCCACGCAGGGCTGCGCGGGCAGCTCGATGCCTTCCGGCGCCTGGGCGAGCTGGCCGGGCCCGAGGACGCCCTGGCGCGCCACGCCGAGGCCAACCGGAGGCGCGCGGGGGACCTGGCGGCCGAGCGCACCCGGCTGCAGCACCAGGGTGTGGAGGCGCAGCGCGCGCTCGATGAGTTCCGGAGCAAGTAAGTCGCGCGCGGGGGAACCGAGGCACCAAGGAGGGGACAGTCGATGTGATCCCAGCACGCTGGGAGGCTGAGGCAGGAGAATCTCGAGTTCAAGCCCAGCCCTGTCTCCAATAAAGGAGAGGGTGGGGAATGTAGGGCCTTGAGAAAGAAGGCCCAGGGTTCAGGCTCCAGTGCTGGGATGAGGTTGGGAAGTAGCCATGCTTTCGTTTCGATGCCCATCACGGGGTCCCTGAAATAGAAGCACTGGCTCCTCATGCATGCTGAAGTTTAGGTGTAACTCACGTTGCACAGACCGTAAGCTTGCAGCTCGGCGAGTCTGGGCAAACTCATCTGTCCCGTGCTGGCGCCCACACAGCGGGGGCATTTCCACTACCCAGCTTCCCTTCTCCACACGCCCCAGGTGCTGTTTGCTCATTTCTGTCACTGCAGATTAATTTTGCCTGTTCTAGAACTTGTAGCCACATCTACTCTTTTATGCCGGGCTTCTTGCTGCACAGTGATTTGGGGATGTATTTAACTCTCACAGCCCCATCCTTACGGCGTCATTCTACACAGCAGATCTGAGGTTTTCATGGGGAGGAGGGGCAGGAGGGTACTGGGGGTTGAACTCACCGCTTTTGTCTTGCATGCTCAGCTCCTTTAATTTTTTTTTTTTTTTTTTAATCTTGAGACAGGGTCTTGCTAAGTCATTGAGGTGCCCAGGCTGGGTTTGAACTTGTGATTCTCCTGTCTCATCCTCTCAGAGTGCTGATATGACAGGCATGTGCCCTGATGCCTGCTTGAGACTGAGCCTTAGACACTCAGGGATTTGGGGCCGGCGCCCCAGCTGCCAAACTATTGCACAGGAACTGGAACTCGGGGTTCGGGCAGCCAAGTGGCAGCAGAGGCCATACGGGACAGGCTGGTGCTACTCAAAGTGTGGCCCTAGCAGGGTGGCATCAGCCAGCAGGGAGCTTGGTGCTGGGCAGCACCCATGTCCCAGACTGCAGGGTAGAGGAGCAGCAGGACCGCTGAGGAATACGCAAAGAGCATCTACAGTGTTGCCAACCAGGAGTCCTTGGAAGCTGCCACCCATAATTTTGCCTTCCTTCTATTGGCCAGGACTTAGTCACATGTCCATATCTCGCTGCAAGATCTGCTGGGAAATGTAGTTTTTCTTCTAAACAGTCTAGAAGCTGCCAGACCTCCAGAGCTGTAACTATATCGGGACAGACTACAGGGAACAGAAGACAGGTCCTTTGGGAAGGGTTCTTCTCTTTTCAGGGTTAAAATTCCCCCTGAGGGAAGCCTTTGCTGACCAGAATAATTTCTGGCTTTCTGGCCTGGTGGCGCCAGGAGTGCAGGGTGCCCTTAGCCCTCAGGTTTTGTTGTTCAGTCCTCTCTTTCTTAGAGGCCTCTAGAAGCCAAGTGGGACACAGGGATTCTGGGGCCAGTTGTTGTTTGGGGGGTGACCCCAGGGAGCCCTGGTGTTGGGTAGAATGGTGAGAGGGTGGGGGAGGTGGCCAGTGGCAGGCACCTTTCAAGCACTGTCCAGGTGCCTGGTGCTCCGCCCACGGGTGTAGAAAGTGCCTCCCTTGTCTCTGCTGAGCCTGAGGGAGCTGGAGAATTTTTGCACCCACCGCTTCCATCAGAGTTGAGGGCATGGATGGTGCACGGCCTGGAGAAGGCCTTTGCTGGGCAGGACCAGAGCCAAATGCTGGTGGCGTCAGCGCCATCATCATGGGCATAGCAGTAACTGCTGTCTTTCAGCTGCTATGAGGAGTAAGTGACAGAATCCTCACCTGCCTCTGCATGCGGAATGGGCAGTGACAGGCTAGGGCAGTGGTGATGCTGCCGCCCCTGCCTGCTGGCCTTGCAGGTGGTGCTAGGCTGTGTTTGGGTTGCGCTTCTGCCAAGCTGGAATCCTTTCACCTCGGGCTGGCTGGGTGGGAGGTGGTTGGTGGACCATTAGGGTGACTCCTGTCCCGTTTTCCTTATCCCATGGTCCTCTGCAGTGTGCAGATGTCACCTCTTTCCCATGTGCCATGACATGTGAAGGTCTGGAAACAGTGGTCAAGGAAGTCCAGAAGTGAAAGCCAGCTTCTCCTACAGGAGAGTTGTCTCAGACGGACTTTTGTGCTTACTGCATGGAATCACCAACTCTTGCTTTTGTGTCCATGTGCAGGTATGAAAATGAGTGTGAGTGTCAGCTGGTGCTGAAGGAAATGCTGCAGCGGCTCAACAAGGTGAGTTGTGCCTGCCTTTGGGCTTCGGTAGCATGGTTACAGCCCTGATCTAAATGCCAGAAGCAGTTGTATTGCACACTTCCTGTTTGTGTTTGCAAGAGCTGCCTATTTCTTTTGCTGTCCTCTTCTTGAGTTTCCTAATGTCAGCAGCCTTTGTGCATGAAAATCATGCTCATTTCTGCACCATTTCACCCTAGGATGCTCAGTCTCCTGAGACAGACATAGACCATGGAGCTTCTATGTTATGCTTAGGTGGACTGGTCTGTTTTCTATTACTGTAATGGAATACCTGAGGCTGGCTAATTTTGTAAAGAAAGAGGCTTTCTTACTTTTATGTTTGGAGGCTGTAAGTCCAAATAGCATGGTGCTGCATCTTGTGAGGACCCCTAGCTCTGTACCTCATGGTGGGTGACGTCTTTGGGGGAGGCCATGAGGAGGAGAGATCACGTGACAAGATAGGAAGCCAGGGCCCAGGGAGCCAGAAGTGACCTCCTCCCACCCATCCCCATGTCTTGAAGGTTCCCCTGTCTCTTGCTGTCACCACCCTCAGGACTCAGATCCTGGATCATGAACCCTTGGGGACCCCATGTACCAGTGTCACAGTGGCCAGCTGCCATCTTCCTACTGAAACACTGATCCACACAGCAGATTGAGGAAGGGACATGGTTTAGGGCAGTGGTTACTTGGACAGTAATTCTGCTGGTGGTTAAGGATCTCAAGATTGCTGTTCCAAGGGGAAAGACTCAAAATAACAGAGGAAGAACTTTCCCTTTCCCGTGAAGCCCCCTCTTGTTGGAGTGTGGAAAGAGAATGGTCTGTGGGTGAGATACTGGCCGGGAAGCTCAGCTTCTTCCTGGAGCCATTCCTGCAGGGTTGTGTGGGGCATCGCTGCGTGGGGCTGGTTTCCTCCTTCCCGTCTCCCGTCATGAGCTTGATTCATTGGACTTTCTGAGACAGCTAGGAGAGCTCTGCTATTGATAGCAGAATAATCCTAGACAAAAGGGTTGCACAAAACCAGCTGTAGCAAAGAGCTTTAGGGTTGTTCTTTCTGGTCTCACTTAGAGCTGCTCACTTAGAGCTCAGAGGCTGCTGCCGCCCACCTGCTTCAGGGCCGAGACTTCCATATGGTGTCGATGAAATGCCAGGCTCTTCTCCTTGTGCCCACGAAGGCCTTCCAGTTCTTCTCCACAAGGGACATTGCCACGGACAGTCCCGCTTAGCTCAGGGTGTTTTCTGTGTCTTTTTTTTTTTCTGTCACTTTTTTTTCCCCAGGGTCTTGGTGCGGCCCAGGCTGGCCTTGACCCACTGTCCTCCTGCCTCAGTCTCCCAAGTGTGAGATCACAGGCATGCTCCACCAGGCTGTTTTGGAGTCCTTTTTACCCTTGGTGCCTCTTCTCTTTTTCTTATCACAAGAGCAGTATGTACTCTCAGTAGAAAAATAAGACAGCACAGACAAGGCCTCTCTCCACTTAGCAGCTCCAGCGCCTGACGGAGGAGCCTGCTGAGACACTGTGCAGGTTTGAAGCGTCCGCCTCACAAGGGCGTCAGGAGGGTTTGGTGAAAGATGAAGCCCCTAGAGCGCCAGTGAGGACCAGGACAGGGATCTGTGTGACCGTTTCCCCCTGCTCACAGGAGGCTATGCTGTCTAGAAGTGGGGTGTAGCCTGCTAACACCACAGCTCTTGTCTCTCTGAGCCTCACCTCCCTCACCTGTGAAATGGGAACCCGAATGGTCCCTGCCACCACTGGCATGGAAGGACGTCTATGAGCCCAGTGCCCATGAAGCGACACAGCTCTGGATGAGCATGTGACTGGCCTGTCCCATGGTGGGGGGCAGCCTTGATGTGACGGGCACTGGTTTAGTTTTCCCCAGAGGGTGCCATGCCCGACCCTGGTGGGTGGGACAATGAGTTTAGAGGGTGCACAGAACAAGGTTATTTTTTTGTACCGGGGATGGAACTCATGACCTCGCACTTGCAAGACAGGTGCTTATGCCATTGAGCTAAATCTCCAGCCCTAGAACAAGGTTTTTGATAGTCACGGATATTTATGATTACCTTTTATTCATGGTGACTTTTATAAAAATATTCCTTTTCAAATCAAAGTGAGAGGGATTCGAACTACAGAAAAATGCAGAGTGGCTAACAGAACAGCTGGCACTTAGATGCAGCAGAAATTGTGGTCAAGTACACAGATGCCAGCCTCAGGAGGTCCCTGCTTTCTTGGGGGAGCCCTGGAAGGGCACCTAGCTGTTGGCAGGGCAGGAGTCTCCCACACCACACAGTCCAATGCCTTCTAATCACTAGTGGAGTGATTCAGCCTTGAGGGTCAAAGGCCACACCGCGAGGCGAGTGTAGACAGGAGTCTTTTTTATTTGGGCTCCTCTCTCTCCCGGGGAGACCAGGGGCAACTGCGGCCCTCAGAAGCGGGATGCAGGGCTGGTTGCTGTAGGTTACAGATGCCACCATGCCTCCCAGAGCCCCTACCCCGGAGCCCCACGGTCACACGGCAGCCTGCCCAGCTCAGACCCTCACGGGCTCGGTTCCTATCCCTGCCTCTCTACGTTCCCAGCCTCTCGGTGGAGCAAGACCTTCCAGATGATGCCAGTGGTCTGGCCTGGTCCACCTCTAAAGCCTTCTGTCACTGAGCACAGACATAGGAACTTACTGGTTGCCAATGAGGCCCACATTTGCTTTTTGTTTTTTTGAGATGGGTCTCACTGTGCAGCTTAGGCTTGCCTTGAAGTCACTGTGGAGCCCAAACCAGCCTCAAACTCATGGCAACCCTCCTGCCTCAGCCTCTCCAGTGTTGGGATTATAGGTGTGCACCTTCAGGCCTGACTTCTAAATGTGCTTATTTTAAGGAAATCACTAGAAGCAGACTTCACAGCCCTCCCCACTTTTTATTTTTAAACCTCTAGAATGTTAGTGATGGAAATTGCTTTCACTTAAAAATGACTCATCCACATTGAGAGGGGGGCACAAGTGTTTCTCCCGCCATCCGGGCATCCGTGGGAAGGAGCGGGGGCAGGGAGGGCAGAGTGTGGTCCACGGGATGCAAAGCCTCACATGTGGGGGCTTCCTGTCGTGGAGGTCCCGAGGCTGGAAATGAATTCCAGAGACCAGGAGAAGAGTCTGGGAAGAGGAGGGGAGGCTGGAAAGGAAGGAAGGATGGAGGGAGGGAGCTGAGGGCAGAGAGCTTCCCACACCCAGGGCTGCAGGTGAAGTGCTGCTGGGTTAGCCCTTAGCTAGTCAGTCACTGTTGCACACTCCAGGGCTCATTCTGTAGCAGTGGGATTTTTAACGGCGACATTTCTAGGTCCCCTGAGCAAGCTCAAGGCTCATTTTCAAGGGCGCCTTGCACTCCCCTCCTTTCTCTGGTCCTTTTCTCACAAGCGGGAGTCCCTGTCGAAGAGCAGTGACTCTGAGACACCACTGTGCTTCCGCTTCACCCGGGGAGGGTGCCAAGCCTGGACTGCAGGTCCCAGCGGTTCTGACCCGGCAGTTCCGGGGTCCACAGCTTGCAGGTGGTGTGATGCAGAGACCACACTCAGCACCCCTGTTCTAGATCCAGGGCAGCCACAATGCCAGGGCTGGATTGTTTTCTAAAATTAACCCAGAGTATCAATTCAGAAAAATCTCGAAGCTCCGGCTGGTGACACTTTGGAAAATTCAGCTGACAGCGTCCCTGATATAATAGAAACACCGGCGTCTACACATTTCTGAATTCGGGGCAAACAAAAGAAAGTACTTCTAGAACATTCTCCCCAGCAGGTCAACAGCTGCCGTCCCTGTGGCCCGGCTCACCTTGGGGGCTTTGGGGGACATTATCAGGAGACCTTTGTGAAAGCAGGAGCCCGAGAGTGGGTGGCAGAAGCATCGAGACTGTGGGGGCCTCTGATTGGGCCAGTGGCGAGGACCAGCATGGACTGGCCTGGTCAGCAGCACGAGTGGCTTCCTGTTCTACTTGTGCGGCTGGGAGGGGAATGGGGGGATCCGGGGAGGAGGTGGGGAAGGACATGGGTGCTCTTGTGTGAGAAGCCTGGGATTCTCTCTGCGGTCCCATCCTCCCCGCACAACAAAACAAAGCAAGACCCAGCTGTCTCTGCTTGCTTTTTTTCTCTTTCTCTCTCTCTTTCTTTCTTCCTTTCCTTTCCTTCCATTTTTATTTTGAGACAGGGTCTTGCTGTGTAGTTCAGGGCTGGCCTTGAACTTGCAGTGATCCTCCTGCCTCAGCCTCCCGAGTGCTGGGATTACAGGTGTGTACCACTACCCCCGGCTCCTGTTTTGATTCATCCATTGGCTTCCGTGGGATCCTTGGAAGGATGGCACCTGTGATTTAAAAGCAACGCTTGAAGACCCATGACCTCAAGGGTCCCTTCTATTTCTAAAATCTGAATGTTTGATTTCTGAGTAATAACAAAAAAGGGCCCCTAAGTCTCCATTTCTGGTTCTTCAGCCCCAGTCATTGCTGATGGGTCTTGAGGTGCTTGAGAATTCTCTGCCCTCCCCACTCAGGGTTACCCGGGGCAGAGGGCAGGAGGAAAACACCAGGGGAAGTGGGCTCCAGACTCCCGCCCAGTGCCCCTCCCACTCCCCTGGCCCAGCTGCACCTCTGTGAGGGGCGCCCCCTGCTCCAGCGTGGAGTCCCTGCTCAGCGGACCCTGCTCCCACAGAGTGGGTGCCCATCCCGGACAGCGCGGGTCCCCAGAGCTCAGCAGAGGTGTCATAGGAGCGATGCTGGCTTGCATGGAGAGCCCGCTCGAGAGCCCCTGTGATGGTCAGCATTGCCGTGTCCTCATGGTCAGCATCGGTGACCCGAGGTGTTCCCAAGGCAGGAGCTTCTACAAGAGTGATGGGGGAATCAAGTGCTTCCCTGAGAGCACATTCGAGGCCTGGCCATAACCTACCCGAAGTTACATGTGGCAGGTCCCAGCACAGCGAGGTCAGACCTCGTGTCCCTCCCAGGGTGGACGGTGCCCTCAAGTGTTTAGCTGGGCCCCACATCCATGTTCATTAATAAGAGGCCACTGCTAATACTCATTCTGCTACTAACATGACATTGATACGTCAGTGAGACCCCTCTAGCGAATCTTCAGGTTGGCAGATGTACATGGCGCAGGTGTTGGGGTGAGGGGTCCCCCAGATCCAGGCTGCACATGCTCCAGCATTCAGCCAGTTCTGGGTGTCACAGTGTGATGTGAAATGCATGAACACTTTTTCTTGTTTGTTTGTTTGAGACAAGATCTTGCTATGCAGTTCAGGCTAGTTTTGCACTTGCTGTGTAGCCCAGGGTGGCCTTGTACCATTGGAGATCCTCCTGCTTCAGCCTCCTGACTGCTGGGATTATAGTGCTAGCTCAGACATTTTTATACCTATGTGATCTATCCAAACAAGGCCAAAGAGATGAATGTCTCAATCATCAAAAACTTTGGTGAGAAAATTCACTCTTCTGTGATGAGTGTCATTTCTGATGTTAAAGGAATGGATGCTCTTTGTGACAGTGCTCAGTCTAAAAAAACGCATTTTGTTAAAGTTCTGTCTCCAGGTGAATGTTGTCAGTTATTGGGAGAAAACTTAAAATACAGGACTTTATGGCTGGCAAGCTTGAGGTCATGAGTTTGATTCCCAATACAAAAAAAACAAAAAAACCCAAACCAAACCAAACAAAAAAAAACCCCACAAAAACAAAAGCACCCCAGGATTTTAGTATTAAGGGAAATGGTTTTTCTGAGTAGCCTTAGGAACTCAAGTCACTGATGGTGAGATACAGAATAAATCCAGATGCTGTGGTCACTTGGCTTATAGAGTCACCCTAACTCTCAGATATTTCTAGATCAAGTTTTTGTTTGTTTTGTTTTTTGGTGACAGTGTCTTAACTGTGCAGCTCAAGATAACCTTGAACTCACTGTGTAGCCCAGGTTAGCCCGGAACTCACGGCAGTTCTCCCGCCTCAGCCTCGGCAGTGCTGGGGTTATGGGCACGGGCCAACACATCCGGGCCAACACACCCGTCATTAGATCAGGGTTTCCACACAGGAACTGCAGACATTTTAGACTAGACCATCGTTTGAGGCCTTGTGGCGTGCGTGCGTGCGTGCGTGCGTCGGGTGACCTGTGGACTGCAGGGAGCTTAGCTACCTCCCGTTCTCTTCTCACGAGCTGTGAGGGGAAGCACCCCACGACGCAAGCAGATATTGCCCCGTGTCACTGTGGGTGCTCAGTCACCCTCGTTGGAACCTCTGTTCTGCGCCAGGTCCAGGGGCTGAGCCGAGTCTTTGGGGGCGCAGTCGCAGATGCCCTTGCAGGCCTGTGACTGAGCAGGAGCCCGCATTCCTGGTGGTCTGCGTGCGCAGGCGCCCGGCTGACTTTGCTCTCCTCCCTGCGGTGCCTGCGGCCCGGATACGTGACTGTTTCTCCTTGCAGGAAGCTGACGAAGCCTTGTTGCGTAACCTGCGCCTTCAGCTCGAGGCCCAGTTTCTACAGGATGATATCAGTGCGACCAAGGACAGGAACAAAAAGGTGACTGTGCCCCCCGGCTGCCCTTCCCAGCTTGGGCTTGCTGTGTGAGCTCAGACTCTCCTAGCTGGAAACCAGCGGCCGCCTTCGACATGTTTTCCTCTGAGCCAGATGGGCTGGTGGAGGGGACAGGCTGGTCACTGGCAACACTGGCTGAGCCAGGCGTGACACAGGGCAGTAGGCAGGCGGCGTGCATTGGGGTGGTGATGTTGGGAACTCATGTCTGAGGGTCCACTTCCTCCTGTCACCACTGTGGAAGTCATTCCTGGGGACAGAGGGTCCCCAGTGCCTCCTCATGGGACAGAGCAGCTCCAGGTGCTGGGAGGAGCCCTCAGAGGTGCAGAAAGTGGGTGCAGGAAAGAGGAACCCTAGGTCCGTGCCCTGTGGACCCCACTGCTGTCCCGGAGGGGGAGGCTGCTGTTGCACTGGAGGATGGGGAAGTGGCCTGAAGAGGTTGGACCACACACCCATGGCTCCAAGGCTCCAGGATTTGTTTTTTCCAGCACCGCGAGGGCCCTGGAGTCCAGCCTGGAAGGCTGGAGAGCAGGTGGGGGCCTGGACATGACCAGGGAAGAAGCTCCTGCGAAAATGCGAAGCGTTGTAACACTGTATATATTTTTCATTTTCTTTATTTTATTTATTTTTGGTACTGGGGATCGAACTCATGACCTTATGCTTGCCAGGCAGGCACTTATGCCATTGAGCTAAACCCCCAGCCCTTATGTTTTTGCACATTCTGCACTTTCACATTTTGTGGGCTGAAAAAAGTTAACTCTTCATATTATGATTTAAGAACATACCAGTGACGGCGAACCTTTTAGAACTCCCAGTGATCTGAAGAGCCTGCTGTGGCACGCGTGACATAGGTTCGCCACCACTGGCCTGCACTGTAGACTATACCGCAGACTGACTGTAGACCTTATAGCTTAATTAAGACAGACTGAAATGATTTTGTAGATGACAGTGATGCTATATGAGGTGTAATGGTAATACATGATGAATATTTAAATTCAAAATATTTATTACAGTAAAAGGCACATTGCCATGAATCGGTTTCCAGATGCTCACCCTTAGTGTGAACACACTTAGCCCATTGTTCTGGCCACTTTTTGTTTGTTTGAGACAGAGTGTCCTGTAGTTCAGGCTGGCCTTGGACTTACTGTGGAAGAGGTTGACCGCATGCTTGTGGCAGTCCTCTTGCTTCAGCCTCCCACGTGCAGGGATTGTAGCAGCGTGTCGCCAAGGCCGGCCCATTCTTGGTGCTTTCTGAAGTGGTTCTGAATGTCCTCTTTCATGAATGTCTTTAGTCGCTCTAGTGTGTCTGCCGTGGTGTCTTCAGCTGATTCAGAATTTTTACTGTTCTTGGTCATTTTGACTTTGTGAAGGAGTCAGAAGTTGCCCAGTGCCAGACTCAGTGAAGACAGCAGCCCAGTGGCAAGGTGGCTGAAGGGAAATGGCAAAATGAGCCAAGCCTCAGTCTACCCATCTGTCCCACTGTCCCCATGAAGGTTAAGGACCTGTGGAGTGCCTGCTCCATGGGGGACATGTACCGGGCTGACCAGTGGCAGCCCACCCCCACCTTGCTTGGGGTCGAGAGAGAAGATGTCAAAGACCCATCCTTGGACTCTGACGAGTGCTCTCCCTGCCCCACAGAATCTTCTGGAAATCCAGACCTACATCGGCATCCTGCAGCAGATCATCCAGGCTGCACCTCGGGCGCCTGCCATCACGCGTGGGATGCGGGAGGTGAGCATTGGGGTTTCCCGGGAGACTCTTACCTCACACCCCAGGACCTCGCTGAGCTTGGGGTGCCCTGGGTTGGATGCCTGCAAGGCTTCAAGTCTGGATTTCCTCTCTTTCTTTGTTTGCGGTGTGACGCTGCTGGAGGTCCGAGGCCCAGGCCCACATCTGTTGCAGAGCCCCAGGATGGCGCCGGGCATGGCTGCCTGTCCCACTGTCCTCTATTGCCCGGGACTTCCTGTTGCCCCGCAGCCTTGCTGTGTCAGCCTTCGCGCTGCCGTGTTGTGCTGCTCTGCTGTGGGCGCCTTGAGCCTGACAGTGGTTTGAATTTGTGTCCCCAGTGACAAACATGGTGGGTGTCGCTTCCTCTTCTTAAGGGCTCCAGTCCCCTTGCGGGTTCCCCTTCATGACCTCGGCTGACCCTCATCACTCCCAGAGGTCCTTCCTTCTGATACCACCCACTGCACCCCGGGCTTCCCACACGAGCCCCTCTGGCCCTGGTGTTTCCTCCTTATAACCTGAGCATGGCATTCTTTGGCAGGAGAAGATCCTGACAGAGCGGGAGGTGGCCTCGCTGCAGAGCCAGCTGGACGAGGGGCAAGAGGCATTGTCTCACCTGCAGGCACAGCGGGCGGAGCTGCAGGCCCAGGTATGTGCCCTGCTCAGGGCCTGTAGGCTCACATGCTTCGCTGAAGGTCACGAGTGTGCGCAGGTGCCCAGCTCTGACCTGTCACCCATCCATCACACCTGTGTCCAGCAAAAGGAGCAGGTGACGGATGTCCAGCTTCCACCACTGAGGTTCTTGGATGCACATGGGACATTCTGGGTCCAGCCTGGGGGTGTCCTGGGCAAGAGGGGCAGGTTCGGGGCCACCGTGGTCCCAGAAGCCACCTGCTGTCCCCTCCCTGTCAAAGGCGAGGCTGTCTCGGTGTGAGCAGCCCCACAGGTCCACTGGCTCCCTGTGGGTTTTGGTGGAAGGAGGAGGATTTCCTCACAGCTGTGAGAGCACAGGATGGGTGTGTAAGGGGCAGGCTGCTGAGCAGCTCCCAGCCACCTTCCGCCCTCCCTGCCCTGTGCAGGACACTGGGCCCCTGGCTGCCGTTTCTAGGAGCAGCAGGAGAGTGTGGCCCTTGATCCCCAGGCTCGGTGGGTCACAGGCATCCCTGGCCCCAAGGCGGACAGCCTGATTCTCAAGGCCCCCGCTGTGGTGCTGCCCACAGGACTTCGTGGTAGATCTGTCTTGCCAAGTTACACGTGTCAGGACTAGAGGGGCTGGGCTGAGTGTGTACCCCGCTTGGTCCAATCTTGCTTCCTGTGTCTTTCCTTGGGGTCGGTTGCTCCTCTGGATGTGACCTGAGCCTGGTAGAGCGGGTGGGCAGTGTTTGTTTGCTTCCTGGGAGGTCCCATGAGGTCGGGCTGTAGGCCTGGGCCACCTGCTGGGCGAAGGCTCCTTGGAGACTCAGCGGCAGAGAGAGCACAGTGTGAGGTGTGTGTGTGTGTGTGTGTTTAGTGTGCCTGCTCCGTGCATGGCCGAGGCTGTGGGTGTGGGCTGGGTCCCCATTGAGGCTCTGAAGAGGGCCACTGCTCTGCAGGGAGGGAGCGAGCCAAGCACGTGGTGCAGGGCAGGCCTGGCTGGGAAGCCCTTGTTTCGGCTGTGCACACACGTGTGTACTTTGCTCAGCACCCTCGTACTTCTGAGGCATGTGGCTTGCGGTGTGACTGAAGTGTGTTGCTGATGCGGAGGTGTCTGGCGCGGGTGAACAGACTATGTTCCTCCAGGAAGTGTGGAGGACCGGCCACTGTGGTCGCGAGTCCCCTCCTGGGACCAGTGGGTGTACGGTTGCCCGGGCTGCCTGCATCACAGCGGCCCGCAGCAACTGCTCTCATTCTACAGCTTCTCAGCCTGAGAGAGGGGGCTCTGAACACCGTCAGTGCAGGATGGGGCCTCAGAGAGGGGACATCGGGCACTGTCCTTGCATCTGCGGCTGACACCCAGCTCCAGGACCATGGCATTGGATTTGTGCATAACCTAGGCTCGGCCTCCTGTGTCCTTGAAATCATCTCTGGGTTACTTAGAATACCCAAGACAGTGCAAATAGTTGCCATGTAAACAGTTTTACTGCATTGTTTAGGGACTAAATAGTGACAAGAAAAAACGGTATGGCATGGTGCACATGCCTGTAGTCCCAGTACTTGGGAGGCTGAGGCAGGAGGATCTCCTAAAGTCAGGGGCCAGCCTGGGCTACATAATGAGTTAAGGCCAGACTGAGCTACATACTTAGTGAGAGGCTCTGTCTCAAAAAACCAAAAAACCGAAACAAACCAAACAACCCCCCCCAAAAAAAAGGGAAGAAAGAAAATGACTACATATTCAACACAAATGCAATTAAAAAAACCCATTTTTTTCAGTTCTGGTTGGCTGAACCCCTGAGGAGGACCCTGAGGGCAGGGAGGGCCGATATGTTCACTGTCAGGGTCTACTATAGGGCCCGTGAGACCCAGCTTTGCCGCCTCAGTGACCACCGTGAGAGTCTTGCACCTCTGTCTGTGGGGCCCACCCCAGCTCCGTGGGTGTCGAAGGTCTGCAGGGAGGTGCGGCTGCCCTGTGTGGCCATTGTAGTCTCTGGTCAGGTGGTCGGTGGCACTCAGTTCTGTGGCCGGGGCCAGAGGATGGCAGTGGCCCGCGCCCTGCACTGCACCCCTGCACGGCCCACCTGCCCTTCTCGGGTTTCTTTGCTTCTGTGCCTGGGCGAGAGTGAGTTTGGCCAGTGGGTCAGGCACCATGGTGTCACGTCTGGAGTCCCCGCTCTGTGTGAAATACGGTGGTCCCAGCTGAGGATCCCCAGATCAGCTCTCGGGAGCTCAGCCGAGGCCGGGTCCACGCAGGGGCTTGGGATGTGGTAGTGGGGGCCAGAGGTGCGCCTTTCATCTCCCAGGTGACCCCGCGGGGTGGACGTTTGCACCTAATGCATCCCGGGCAGTGGCGTCCACCACTGGGCTTTGCTCGTAGAGGTGCTGGGCTCCGGGGTCTCGGGGGTCTCTGGGATCTCGGAGGGTCTCCGGGATCTCGGGGGGCTTCGGGATCTCAGGGGGCTCAGTTGCAGGCATCTGGCAGAGGCCCGGCCGTGGACACCTAATCCTGCCAGAGTGTCCCCGGCAAGGGCCCCACAGTGATGTCCTTTGCACAGTAGCACCCCCGGGCACCCCTGGGATGTGGCTGCCCCGTCCTAGCCTCTGTTGGTTGGCACGGATGCAGTGAGTCCATAGATTGGCTTCGGGGCGGGTGGAGGAGGAAAGCAGGGACACCTCGGGCCCGCCTAGGCGAGCAAAGCAGGGCTGTGGATCAATAAGCCAGCCTGCACCGCCCAGGCCTCCGTGCAAAGGGGCGCCTTGCGCCATCTGGTGGCGAATCTTGGCACAGCAGCGCCGGGCCTGAAGGGCACAGACTTTCCTCTTCACCGGTCCTGGAAAGGACACCCAAAGGACCCCTCCGCGTGGGAGAGCGCCGGCTCCTTGGTACCTCGAGATCCAAGGGACGCTGTCAGGTCCCTGGACACCAGTAGGAGTCAAGGCTGCCCTTTAAGCCCCCGGTCCATCTTCTGTCATGAGAGAGAAAGAAGGTTTGTCCCTGCAGGCAAGAAAGACTCCTAGTGAGCTTCCCGGTCTCTGATTTCTCACTCTTCACTTCCCTTGCACCGAAAGGTTTGCTGGTGAACAGGTAGGGTCTGCATGCGGTTCTTACAGTCCGAGTCTTCCTGCAGCAGCCATGTGTCTGCCTGTTGACTTGTGGCGGTGGCCGGCTCTTTAGGACCGGGGTGCCTGTGCATGTACCTCTGTGTGTGTGTGCACACGTGTGTGCACAGGGAGATGTGTGGACACTGATGGGCTGGGCTGAAGAGGACCACACTTGCAGGGAGTGGGTGTCTCACTTGGTGGGTGCTTCCAGGCAAGTCCCTCCATCCACGTGCCTCAGTTTTCTCATCTCTGACGTGGGCATGTGAGCTTGGGGAGATGAGTCATCAGCTTTGACAGGGCCAGCACAAACCCAGGCTCCACTGTGGGCTGTGGATCCACACCCCAAGGTGCAGAGATTCCGTGCAAGATGTTTTGTTTTGCACTTTCATCCAGAATAGCCCAAAGGCATGGGAAAGTGAGAAACTCATCTCTTGAGCCCGTTTGTCCCTGACCCCGAGACAGAGCTGCTGCTGTGTCATCCCTTCCCCCAAGGGGACTCTGAGGTTGCACTGAGATTTGGGCCTCTGGGGAGGGGTCTTTTCAGTCCTCTTGCTCCTTGAAAGCATCCTTGAAAGTGTGGGCACCGGAGTGGCTAAGAATGTGTCCCTGTCACAGGAGCGGCGGCTGTGCCGTGGGATTTGACATTACAGGAGACTGTAGAGTGGAGGAACAGAAACCTGATCAAACCACCTAAACAGGAAGAGTACTTTGTTATTCTGAAATAATTTTAGACTTCTGAAAAGTTACAAAAACAGCCCTGAGGTTTCCCACATCTCCGCACCAACCTTGCTCCAGGCACGTTAACATAGCAGACCCACAGGACAGCCTCGGAGACCGGAATTTGCGGTGACACAGCGGCCCCGTCACGTTCTCTTCTGGCCGGGCCAGGCATTGGCCTCCTTGGTCCACTCCAGCCTGAGCCCATTCCGGGGCTTTCTGTCTTCCTAAGCCTGCTGCCCTTGAAGAGTCCAGGCCAGCTGCATGTGGACCGCTCTCCTCCACATGGGCCCCTGTGCTTCCTCAGGATTAGTGTGAGGCTCTGCGCTTCTGGTGGGGGACCTTGGAAGTGTCCTTAGTGAACAGGTCTTCAGGGGGAAGATGCCCCAGTGAGCCCAGCACCTGCCCCAGTGCCTGCTCCTCGGCAGGACCCTTTCTGAGTCTCCACCCCTAGCCCAAGCCATGGACAGGAGGGTGAGGTCACACTGCTGTGGCTAGCCGTTTGGGGTGGCAGGGCGGGACAGACATCCTCCCACGTGTCTAGTCCCTGTACTCCCCTGCCTCTAGAATATTCCTGAGCACCTTTACAAGAGAAGTTTCCAAACAGTGTCACTTCGTGGGTGTCACTGTCCTCAGTGCAGACTCATGAGGGAAAGAATCAGGTTGTGATGGGAGAGATCCGGCTTCCAGATGCCCACACGGAGGCAGCCGGGCGTTGGGGCTGCTGTGTGGTCTGGTGGGAGGTGCACGCTCTCCTGCCCGACTCGGGCCGGAGTCAGAGTCCAGGTCACCCCTGGGCCTCCTGTGGGTTGCAGCTGCTCCAGGTGGAAGTGGTACTTTTTGCTTATTTCGTTTTGTTTGAGGACTTGCATGTCAACTGTTTTCCTACTTGAGGGCGAGGTTGTAAAAGTGTGGTGACCACAGGGTGAGCTTGTCAGTGGTGCGTGTTGGGGACCTTAGCGTGGCTAGAAACTTTTTTTTTTTTTTTTTGTCTTTTTGAGACAGGGTTTCACTGTGCAGTTCAGGCTAGCCTGGAACTCACAGTGATCCCCCTGCCTCAGCCTCTTGAGTGCTGGGATTACAGGTATGGGCCGCTATACCTGGCCTAGAAGCTCTTAAAGGAGTAGAAAATCACTTTCCTCTATTTTCCTACCTTGGTTTTTGCTGGCTCTTATTACTGTGCAGATGGTGTTTCCTGTGGCATTGTTATTATCATCATGTGACTGGGGCTGCAGGTTGGATGTGGGGCTTCCTGGGTGCTGGACGTCTAACATTATTTCATATGTAACAAGTTCTCACACATATTTTTGCCAGCAAAGCATCAGTGTAAATTCTGCTGATTCAAAGTCAGGAGAAAAATTAAAACACCGTAGTGGCTGAAAGAGAACCCAGAAGTGTTTTCCTCTTAATTATCAGTGAAGATACATCTCATCTCTTTTGCATGTGTTCTTTTCACATGTTGCTTTGGTGCCCGATGGATGCTGTCCCGGAGTGTGAAAAGCGGGCATTATTGGATACTAACTCATGGACAGAAGGTTTCTTTTTATTTTTCGGCCTCACCCCAGAGGGTGGCCATGTTGGTTCTAGGTGCACGGTTTTCACACTGCCCTTTGGTGCAGATTCCAAAGCTGGGCGCTGCTTGCCGCTCTTCTGTTCCTAGCAGAGACACCAATGAGGAAGAGAAGTTCGCACCCCAAGGCGGGCGGGCTGGGGACGGCCCAGGGCTGGAGGGGCGGGCGGGTCCTCCCAGTGTCTGTGCCTACAGACTGCCGCCCTGGACCAGGCCATTAAGAACGCCCACCAGTGCTACGACGATGAGATCCAGCTGTACAACGAGCAGATCGAGAGCTTGCGGCGGGAGATCGAGGATGCCGAGCGGACGCTGGAGAGGACTTCCTACGACTGCCGGCAGCTGGCCGTGGCCCAGCAGACCCTGAGAAACGAGCTGGACCGCTATCAGCGCATGCTGGAGCTCGAAGGCAACAGGTGTGGTCACCGTGTCCCTGCGGCCCTGTCGGCCAGGTCTCTTCCCACAGATCCCTGGTGTAGGCCGAGCATGGCTCTGGGCAGTGGGGAGGTGGCAAGGAAGGGACGCAAAATCCCTGACCTTGTGGAGCGCTGGGGGACCTGACAGAGACTGGGTTTGAGCCGAGCGGTGGTGGGGGTGATGGCAGATGCTCAAGACCCTACATACAGGGTCAGAGGTGCACACTGGGCCCTGGGGACACGGTGTGGCCGTGCTTGTGGGGTCGGTGCTGTCCCTGTCTGGCTGGGTGCCCTGGCTGTCACAGCCCAGTCTGTCTCCTCCATCACGGAGCTGTGACTTGGTCCTTACTTATTGAGACTGTGGGAAATTCCTTCCCTGGAGCTGACGTCTAGATCCACATCCAGGCGTCCTCAGGGAACAGTGGGGTGAGGCTTGTGCCCCTCCAGTTCAGCACCCCCTGAGTTTTGGGGTTTGGGTTAAGAGCAGACCCCTCCCCTGCAGAAACCCCAAAGGGTCCTCTCCTCCTCTGCTGTGTGAGTGCTCGACGGAGCCGCAGGAGAGCAGGGTTTTCTGCAGCTATAGCCGCGTGTCTTCCCTGGAATATTTATGTGCTGCAGTCGCTTTATAAGCACATTGATGAAATCAAGCCTTGATCTGCTTTTAAATGTCCTTGTGGAGATTTTGGTTTGGGAGGCAGGGTATCCCTAAAAGTTAACAGGGTTCTCCTGGGTGGGCTTGTTGGTAACTTCTGACTCTGATACTATTTCAAATGGGAAGAAATATTGCAAGAGGGGGAGGGGGAAGCCATGAATACTCTACTGAGATTCCCCACTTGGGTACATTTTATTTCAATTGCTTAAACATTTTCCTTTCTCCCTCTCTATTTATATGACTTGTATTATTTACTTATTTTATTCTTTTTTTTTTATATATATCTTAGGGATCAAACTCACAACCTCATGCTTGCCAAGCAGATGCTTATGCTGCTGAGCTAAATTCCAGGCCCATATTTTTAAAAACAGTTGGAGCTACCGTATCCTCTTGGCTCTAAATGCTTCAGCCCGGGGTTGGCTGCTCTTTTAATTAGGAAAAAAAAAAAAAAAAAGCTAGCGTCCCGCAGAGCAGTGGCTCTTTACGTTTTAAGTGTCTTTGCAGCCAGCATCCCCACAGCTGCTCTGCGGTTCAGACCTCAGGCTCAGAGCAACGATTATTTGCGTCCTGGTCCAGGGCGTAAACACGCACGCACGCGCTCGCAGCTTGCAGTCGGAGGCCTTTCGCGAGGGCTCGGTCCCGCCAGAGCCCCTTCCCCTTCACTCGCGCTCAGGGAGCCATGCTGCCCCCCCCCCCACCTGGGGGTGACTTCAAGCTGACACCACCCTCTGCTTCTTTCCCCAGGCTGAGCTCCGCATTCATGGAGACCCCGACCCTGTTCACCCCGAGCCACAGGCCCCCGCTCAGCGTGGGCGCCGGCGGGAAAGGTACCACTATCCCAGCCCCCCGCGATGCTCTCTTCTCCTTGGGGAAAACACGGGAAGAGCCAGTAGTCCGGTTCTGGCCCTGACGCCCATGCGCCTTCTGACCCGGCTGGACATCAAGGGCTCTGTGGGGGCCTCTTCCTCCCGCCCCTCTCCGATCAGATCAGGTCCCTCTGCCACTCCGTGCTGAGCTGAGAAGTTTGGAAGGAGGGGCGTGGCTGGGGAGCAGCCCACCCGGGGAGTGTCGTTCCCAACCCGGGGCGCTCCCTGGGTAAACTCTTCTGTTTTCACCTCCTGCTTCTTCGCTGTGCAGGAGTGGGTCCCCTCATGAAATGAACTCACTCTCGCACAGCTCAGAAATCCGGTGTGTAGGGCAGAGGAGGTACGCAGTTACTGTTCCTTCTCCCTTCCTTTCAAAACTGAGCAGAAGCTGGGTTTGCCTGCATAGTTCAGCTCCTTGGGAAGCTGAGGCAGAGGGGTCAGTTTGAGCTCAGGAGTGAGACCTTGTTTCAAGAAAAAAAAAATCAGAGAACAAAAAGCCAGCGAAGACAGCCTGTTTGCAAAATGTGACTCAGCTTCTGGTGCCCGGTCTCTCTGGAATGCTTCACCCCGCCAGGAGACGTCTCTTGGATCTGGACAGGTGTGGCGTTTAGGGAGGAAAGAGAATGCGGTAACACAGATGCTCACAAGGCTTCTATTTACTTATTTATTTTACTTTTTATTTTAATTTATTATAAGTTGGTAATTTATGGTTGCATAAATCTCCGGAGCACAAGGTGATGTCACAATCTATGAGCAAGGTGGAATCATTAGGTCAAGCCTGTTACCGAGACTCCACAGATGGGTGACACCTCCTGCGGGGAGAACATTAGCAGTTCCACCGCGGGACCCTGTGGCCTTTGTCTCTCGGTGCCTAGCTCATGCACTTAGCTGACGTTCAGTGATCCCATCCACGTGTGTCATGCAGTAGTGTTTGCCCCTCTCAGAGGCTGCCTGCTTCCGTCCTGCGTGTGTACTCTGCCTCTACCTGCTCAGGAGCTGCTGGGCTCTGGGATGGCTCTGTCCTGGCTGTTGTGGACACTGCTGTGTTCACACTGATTACCAATCTTTGGGGTCAGTGCAGTCCCATGTGGTCTGCACTGGGGAGGGACCAAGCATGGCTTGGTGCTGTGCCATCCCTGTCCTGAAATGAGTCTGGAGCAGGGGGCCCTGCGTTTTCCTTTTGCTGCGGCCCTGGGTTCCACGACTGGCCCTGTGGATGCGCCCCTCTGGGGCCAGCTGTCCTCTGACCTGTGCCTCTCTGCTGCTGTGCCCCCTTCCTGGCTTCCCAACTGTTGCTACCCCTTGGGGCTCCCCTGATTGGCCCCACGGTGGGTCAGCCCATGCTGCCAAGGGCTGGCGTTCTGCGTGTCTTACTCTTGGGTGCATGAGTGATGTTCTCATCAGTGGGACAAAATACCTGACACCCACAGCTTAAAGGAACAGAGGCTTATTTTGAATCACGGTCTCAGAGTTCCGTCCATGGTTGGCTGGCTCTATGGCATGGTAGCAGGGCATGGCGGAGGAAAAGCTGCTCAACCCGTGACCACCAGTAATCGGGCAGGGAGGGGAGAGAGAGAGTGAGTAGAAGCTGGGACAGGAAGACAGATGTCCAGGCCACACCCCAGGGACCACCACCAACCAACCCCACCCCCTAACGGCACATTCCTCCCAAACTGATCCATGGGTAAATGGCGAGTGCAGTGCATCCATGATTCAGTCTCCAAGTGCACGAGACTTTTGGGGAGCACTTTAGCTCCAAACCATAACACGGGGTGACTGGAGGGAAGGGCTGAAAAAGACCTTTGGGATGAAAGGCTTCCAGAATCACCGTGTGAGAGGAGCTAGAGAGCCCCAGAGATGAGGCAGGGTAAGATTTCTGCGTGTTTTCTTCATCTTCTAGTTTTTCCTTTCAGCTAGGAATGTGAGGGGAAGCACAGGTGCGTGGAATGGAGGTTCCTGTCATTCCGGAAGCAGTGGCCTCCCTTTTCCCATCGGCCTGGGAGGAAGGGATGCTGACTGAGTCGGGCCATGTTTGTTTAGGTTGCCAGGGTGGAGGTGGTGAGGGAGACACGCTGTGGTGGGTTCCATGGCAAAGCCGGAAGCCGTCTGAACATGTCAGAGGCTGGGACAGCTCTGCGTCCCTCTGTGAGGAGTCAGAGGACAAGCTTGGTGGAGTGGGTTCCTGGCTCGGTCTGTGGCTCCAGATGCCCTCCATGAGCTCCACAGCAGACTGGAGTGTCACTTCCACTGAGGTCCTGCTGCAGGAGCTGCAGTCCCCTCAGCCTGTGTCTGCCCAGCCCTGGCACTGGACACTTGGTTCAAGAGCCATCAGCATGGTTTTCAGCAAATACATTTCCATTCCCTTTTGTTGACCGGGACACTGGAGTTACTGCCTGTGTTTCTGTGTTTGTTTTTTGTTAGATCTCACCAGGGTCATGCAGGATATCGCTGCAGCTAAACCCAGACAAAGAGGCCTCCCCAAGAACGCTCCTCGGAGGAAGGAGATCATGGCTCAGGACAGAGCCGGGGAGACTCTGGACGATGCCTCTGCGAAAGATCCGGAAGACCCGAAGCTGGGGCAGGGGGTGGCCACAGAGAAGGCTGAATCCAGGCATGAGGCAGGGGGTGGAGAAGCAGGCTCCCCAGCCTGGGAAAGGGGTCCAGAAGATGTGCCAGATGGGGGACAGATAAGCAAAGCCTTCAAGAAACTGTGCAAGATGGTTGAGGGGAGAGTGAAGGCCCACAAAGAGCCCACGCCCGAGCCCCCTGCACCTGAGCCCTCCGCACCTGAGCCCCCTGCGCCCGAGCCCCCTGTGCCTGAGCCCGCTGCGCCTGAGCCCTCCACACCTCAGCCCTCCGTGCCTGAGCCCCCTGCGCCCGAGACCCCCACTGACCTCTACACCAAAGGGCACCACGTGCTGGTCACGGGGGATGGCAGCTATGAGGACCCCGGCTTCTGTTCTTCCTCCATCCCTGTCCGTGGTGGGGTGGTGATTTCCACTGAGGACAGCTCTGTGCATGGTGACAGCTCTGTGCGTGGTGATGGCTCCATGCATGGAGATGGCTCTGTGCATGGTGATGGCCCCGTGGAGCCCTCTCCTGAGCAGCCCATGCCAGCTTTGGAGAATGGACCTGGGGGCCCCCAGGGGGGTGAAGGGGAGCACACAGGAAGCCAGCAGTCTGCAGGCAAGGGGAAAGAGGCAAAAGCCCAGGAAGCAAAAGGCCCTGGGCTGAAGGAAGAGGAGAGCCCTAGGAGACCCCAACCTGTGATCGTCCCGGGTCCAGAGGAACCATCTGCACCCCTTCCTCCGGGGCCCCGGCCCACACAGGAGGGAGCGGAGGGGAGGAGCCGTGGCCGGCCTGAGAGGAGCCTTCCCAGGGCCATGGCGTTTAAGAAGGTGGAGGTAGTGGAGTCCATCGAGCAGATTTCCACGGAGAGCATCGAGACGTACGAGGAGACCTCTGTGGTCGTGGAGACCGTGATGGGGAAGACGAAGGCGAATAAGAAACCGGGGGAGAAGGGCTCCTAGGACAGCGGGCTCCGTGGGGGCGGCTGTGGGCACTGTAGGGGATGCTTTGACACCTTGGGGTGCTTAGTGAGTGAGGTTCCCGTGTGGCTTTGATAACTCACCGGCGTTGTTGGGGAGCCTGCATTAAACTGTGTTCTTTGCTTGCACCCTGTGGCTTGTGTCATCCCTTGGGGCTGTGGGAAAGTGGGGTCACCGTGCTCAGGGCAGGGGTGCTTGGCCACCTGCCAGTCCCGTACTCTTTCTCAGATGCATGTTTCGTGTCAGGGTCTCTGGGTTTCACGTGGAAAGATGCACGTGACAACCTTTGCCCCTTTTGTTCCGGTTCTACAGGAGCCCGTGCAGTGCACCTTGTGCTACCCCAGAAGTTGGCTCTGATGCGCAGGGTGGGAGTGCCCAGGTTGCTGTGTGACAGCAGAAGCGCGGGGCTGGATCACTCTGCTGGGACTGGGGAGCACATGCCTCAGTCCCTCTGGGCCGGGTGGATGATGGGGCTTGGGCGTGGGAGGTGTGGGCTTAGGGCCCCAGCAAAGCCCTCCGGTGCAGAAGTCCAGGTAGCAGCCTTTGGAAGTCAGCATGGCAGTGCGTGGGAGGAGCAAGGTCTAGGGGACCAAAGCAGGCAGGTCACGGTGCCCTCTGCCCCTGCGTAGGCACTGGGGTGCTGTAGGTTGAAACTCTTAAAGCTTTCTCACTCAGAGCATCAGTTTCCAAAAGCAAACGTGAGTGTCACCATGTCATCCCCAGGTTGGTGGTGAGTGGATTGGTCCAGTGAGCGTTCTTTGGGTCCCTGCTGTGTGCCGTGCAGTTTGGGGACATTTCTCAGGTGTAGTGATGAGTTCCGTCGGGACCGCAGCCCCATATTGTGGGAGCATCCAAGCACTTACTGTGCCAAGTCCTGAGAAACACAGGTGACGCAAAGCCGGGGTCTTCAAAGACTTGTTTGTTGCTGAGGATGGAGGCTGGCTTGTACCTGCTCCGCAGGAGCCCTGCCCAGAGCTCCACCCCCAGCCCACGGAAGTGTTTGCGGCCCTCTAGCACCCACTTTCCTCCTGACAGGCGGGAGCCGCTTTTCCCTGACCCCAGCTTTTCCCCAGCTGCTGCTTCAGGAGCTGCTGCTGAAAGCACCAGGGACCCCGAGTCTGCGTGTGAAAGCAGGTTCCTGCATCGGCCTACGAGAAAGCAGCTGGCAAAGTGACTGTGGGTTGTGAGGGAGAAGTGACAGAACCTCTAGTGGCGCTGTGGTCCTTCGTTATGAATAGCAGGGTGCTAAATGGAGTCACCTGTCCTTTCTACTTAAGGCCCTAAGTCATCCTGTTCTGAATTCCTTTGAGGTTCTGATTTCAGGAAAGAAATATGCATCTGTTGTTCTTTCTAAAAATCAATGGGGAACCTGCAGCTTGAAATATTTATAATTTAAAAGCATAAGTGAGAATGGGGGATGCCCGTGAGGCCCCAGGACGTAGGAATTCAGGCTGGTGCATCTGTCCTATTCAACATCAGCAGCACTGCACACCTTTTCCCGTCTGGCCTTTTTAGTTTTGAGACTGTGTGCTCAGTTATCATTTGTATTTTAACAGACTGGGTATCGTTTTGGAATGAAAGGTCATTTTTCTATTGTATTCAGCCAATCAAGACAAATGGATGAGGGGTCTGTAGTGTGCCAGGCACGGTGCTGGACACTGGAGGGACAGCAGAGGTGATTGGTGTGGCTGTGCACCTGACCTTCGGGGAAGGGGAGAAAATGTACAAGCCAGCAGGAAACGACATGAGGAAATTAGAGACCTGACAGTGAAGGAAAGCAAAGAGGGTGACAAACAGTGGCCAAGTCTACTCTGGGCTGGTGTCCAGGGAGGATCTAATGAGTGCTGGGATTATAGACGCGCATCACCACACCCAGCGGATGAGAGCCAATGGCTTTATTGGGAGGTGATGGGAGCAGGAGACAGGGCTGGGATGAAGGGAAGGATCTTGGGGGTGTGACCATGGAGACTGTGTCTGGTCCCCAGCCCTTTTCTCTTTGGCTCTTTCCTTCTGCTCCTTGGGATGCCATGAGGTGAGCAGTTTCCTCCTCCATACCCTTCCACTATGCTGTTCTGCTTTGCCATAAGCCTAAAAGCAGTGGAGCTCGCTGACCATGGACTTAAACCCCTGAAACCGTGAGCTAAACCTTTCTTCTTTTAAATCATTAACAGATATTACCACCACAGAAAGCTGACTAACACACAGGTACCATGTTGGAGGGCAGAATATACAGGGTTAAATTGCAGAACACAGGGACCTCTGGTTGTGTTGGAAAAGCTCATATGCATAGTGCTTTGAAGTCCAGGTAGCACCACAGTTGGGGCAACTGAGGACATGGGCTACTGACACTCCTTATTCCAGAGCAATAAAGCTGCCAGCCTTAGACATCAAGCAGTCCTCTTAATTGGCAAAAAATACTGTTTGGAGAAGTCTTTAAACTGACTTCCAAGGTCCTGCTCAGTTTCCACCTTGCCTCAGCATCCCCTTCCTTTGTTTGAAAATCAAATAAATATAGGCTGTCTGATGGAGCACTTTGTCTTTATGAGACAGAGAGAGAGGGAGGCAGAGACAGAGAGAGAGAGAGAGAGTGAGTTGGTTTGGACCCTCTTGGACCCTCCAGAATCATACGATTGGTCTCTTAATTTAAGCTGTTTGCTCTCCACTTGTTTAGGAGATCAGGGTTGGGCCAAGACCCCACAATGACAGATCTTTTCATTCAGTGTATGAGGCCCACGTCAACACAGGCCACCAGGTGGGCATTGGGGCTCCTCCCCCATCTCCGAAGAGGCTAAGTAAACCATCCTTCACATCGTTCCGACCGAAGGTGAAGAAGTTGAGATCTCTCTTCCCCAGCTTCCCTCTGTCCCCCATGGAAGGTGGCACCTCAGAGCTCATCTGGTCCTTGACACCTTCTGACAAAAGGCATCATCGCTCAAGCACTTTGATGCCCTTTTGCCCACGTGCCACACACAAGGCCTGGTGCAGCTCAGCACCAGTACAACAGCCACTGGCAGAGACAGAGTGGCAGCAGTGAAACCCTCAGGGGGGCCCAGCAAGACATAGGCAGAGGGTGGGGAGTTTCCCCCTGGAGCCCCCACAGCCCCTTCCCTAGCTCCTCGACTCTGCCACTGGGACACGGTGCTCCAGTACGACAATGTGCGGTCGGCTGTGGCTGCTTCCAACTCAGCTCTCCTCACAAGACCAGGCTGGCTGGGTCTGGCCCAGGGCTGTTGTTGGCTGACTCCCTGATGGGCCAGCGGGGTCTGCTGTGAAACCCGCTTCGCACACAGGAAGTTGCGTCTCAGCTGGTGTCCCTGCTGACTTCCTCCTGCTCTCCTACTGGGAAATGGTGCTCAGTTCTGTCCTTGACCTGGAACCTTCAGGGAAACATCTGGAAGCAGTCATTACAGCAGTCAGGTTCATCCTACAATTCCCTGGCATAGGTTCCTTGTCATGGTAGGGACAGGCTGTTGCATGAGGTCACCTCAAATTCATATGGCACTTGGCACCTTAATGACATAGGGCATTGTCATTCAGGTATGTTGGTAAGTACAAATTCTTGGCTTTGGATTCTCAGGCTTGGATAAATGTGCAAAAAAAGCCCCACTGACTTAGGTTTTATTTCAGAAGTGATTTATTCCCGAGTCTATAACCTCACTCTGCAGGGCCTTGATAGTTACACTATCCCTGCAGCCTTGTGTGGGGAGTTTGTTTACCAGGTGGCTTTCTGTCGCCTGTGGCCGCTTGGCAGTCTTAGGACACGGGGCCAGTAGAGGAATAAGTATATTTTCACCTCCAGCTTGGATGAACCTGGGGGATGTGCCTGTGGGATCAAGGGGCTTCTTTGGGACAATATGAGGTGTGACTCGCCGGGTCTGGAAGGGCAGATGGCATTGAAGGCTCCTTGGTGGAGATCGGTGACAGTTGACATTAGGTGAGGCGGCCGCCCTGGGCTCTTCTGACCCTGGAAACTCTGTGTGCTGGTTTCTGACCACCTTCCCTCGGGGCTGCAGTGCAGGTCACACAGTACTGAGCGCTGGAGACTCAGCTGCACGCATTGCCATCGCTTGGGGCTGAGTGTGTTTCCCACCCAGTTCCTTCTGCCCACACGCTCGCAGTGCCTCGCTTTTCTAAGAGAAATACAGAGCTGGCGCGTTGGCTCAGAGCCTTAACCCCAGGTCAGACTTTGATTCTTGGTTCTCTGTAAATCCAACCTGAACCCAAATCTGATTGGAGTTTTTTTGAACACCAGGAAAGGGTGCTGTGAACTGCACCAGAGACCAAAAACCCAAGTACTGGCAGATTAACTCGCAGTGTAAAGGGAATGTCCATTTCTGTGGACCCTCGTGTGTGTGTGTGTGTGTGTGTGTGTGTGTGACTTAGGCTGGCGATGATATTCCCGGGAGGCCTTGGGCGGCTGCCGTCTGGACCCTCGCAAGGGAAGGCGCAGCCCATTGGGGCTGGGTCACCCCATGCATCTGTCTCTGTCCTTGACAGACTTTTTGCTCCTCAGGGACTGAGTTCTGTGCACTACCTCTGTCCACCAGCTTTTGCCATCTGACTCTGCCTCCTCAAACTCCTCAGACCGTGGAGTGGCTTCCTTCTTCCTTTCTGGTTCCCATTCTTTCTCTGTAGCTAGAAAACCACATGCCGGCTGCAGCCATGCCAGCTGGGTGGCCCGGGGCACGCTCTGTGCTGACAGGGTTTCAAGTTCCTAAAGCTTCTAGGACTGTTTAACCTCTACCCGATCTAACCCTCTACCACTGTCCCTAGGCTTTTCATCCTAATCTTTAGAAATTTCTAGCAAATTGGACTCTTTGCTTCTAGAGACCTATTCTGGTTATGAGGTCAACAATTTCTTCAATCAGCTGTTCTCTTTTCCTAAATATAAGGTACTTGATATAGGTCCTGAAGGTTTGCCTCTCTCTCTCTTTCTTTCTCTTTCTCTCTCTCTCTCTCTTCTTTCCATCCTTCCTTTTTTCCTTCTCCCTCTTTGGCTTTTATTAGCACACATTTTCAGTGTATAATGATTACATTTGTTGCAGGGTTCTGGTGCCTTCGTGGGCTGCAACTTAGTTCTTTTTAGATCCACCCTCTCCCCTTCCTTCCTCTTCCCTCCGTCTCTCGGTCCCATTCCCATTTGCAAATGATCTATCTCCCTGTTTCCTATAATATCTTCCATATTGTGTGGTTTTCATGTAATCCTTCTAATCAATGAATGTATTGATCCCATGAAGGCCCAGCATTAATTTATAAGTGTAATAATGATGACATGGAACAATAACCTCATAAATTTATTTTTTAAAAAGTTTAATTTTTGGGGAATCGATCTCTGAAATTAAGTATTGAATAGAAATGTCTCTGTGCCACTTTGGGGCTTACTTATAACCTTCACTATCTGTTTTCAGTCAGAGACTTTCTTAGGATTTTAAGAACTGAAATTGATGAATACTGTATCAGAGAACAAAATTATAAAGTGTTTTTACAATAAACTGTTGGACCGGGGATTTAGCTCAGTGGCTCAAGCACTTGCCTGGTAAGTGCAAGGTCGTGAGTTTGATCCCTGGTACCAAAAAAACCAAAAAACAAAAAGCAACAAACCAAAACCAAAACAAAACCCCAATGAACTATTAAGATTTTTCTGGACTAGCATGTGGTCCACAGAGTAGGGTGTAGCTAGTCTGTAGCAGTGCTCACAGGCCATCCATGATGAGGTGTTACCATGTGTGGTGGTTACACTTAATTATATACACTTGATTGGCTTGGGCGCTACCTAGGGGATTAGTAAAGCACATTCCTGGGTGTATCTGGGTGGGCCATAGAGGTGTGACTTCGGTCTCTCTCTGGTCTCTGGCCCCTTCTTCTCTGGCACTATTCCCCAGAGCTGCTTCTGGGACACCATGAGCTCAGCAGCTTTGGTATGCCATGGCCTTCAGCCATGAAGTTATTGCCTTGGAGCCAGCTGGCCATGGACTGAATCCCCTGAAACCATGAGCCAAGTGAAATCTCTTTTCCTTTTTTTTTCTTTTTTCTTGCATCAGGGATTGAACTCTGACCTCACATTTGCCAGGTAAGTGCGGTGCCGCTGAGCTATATCGCTGGCCCAAAATGTCTTCTCCTTTAAGTTGTATCAGGTATTGTGTTCTGCAACACCATGTTGGTCAGAATTTAAGGATATGTTTGAAGGCATTGTCCAGTACTTTGTGGCAGTGACAGAAGTGCTCATCAAGTATCATCGGTCACCTGACATTTCCCAGTTGCTCTGTGTTTAAGCAAGGTCATCACCTCCTTCAGGGTGACTATGGATGAGGGTCTGCCATGGGCTCTGGAGCAGCCTCAGTTGTGATTACAAACCACAGGAGGGAAGCACTGTGGATCTTCCTGGAGGACTCTGACCTCGGGGAGTTGCCTCCAGCTTCTTTAGAGTTTATGTGAATGATAAATAATCTTTCATTGAATTAAATCATGGAAAATTTGAGGTTATTTGTAACTAATATAATTTAATCTAGCTTGGCTAATATATTCTAAAAGGATGTTCCTAAAAGGTTTGTTTTGTTTTGTGTTGCAGCTCTGGGAGTTAAACCCAGGCCCTCCAGCATGCTAAGCAGGTCCCCTACAGCAGGTCTGCGTCCCCGGCCCTCTTTTCTTTTCGTTTGCCTCAGCTTCTAGAGTAGCTGGAGCTACAGGTGTATGACACCATGCCTGGCTCTGAAAGATTTTGACCATGACCCACAATAAGAAATATGTTTTACACTAAGACCCAGCACTCACACAGACACATACACATGCACAAGCATGCGTGTTCACACGCACCTTGGAAACAAATATTCCAGAAAGCAACACTTATCTTTAATACGCACCACCTAGCCCATTTTCTGCATTCCCCTAAGCTCTGCTCTTAAGAAAATGCCAGTATCAACTTCTAAAACTGATTTTACAATCCATTAATAGAAGTAACCTGAGTGTGACAAATGCTGCTGTTGACCATTATTTGTGTGTGATTTATATGCTAATTATGTGTCTCATCTATCTTTACTAAAGTAGGCCCTTTTGATCTCTCTTGGGCAACTTTTTATTATGTGCCCCTTAATGGACGGAAGTGCTTCCAGTAACATGCTACATCCCACAGAATTTCTGGAAGGTTATGTTTTATTGTTGTGCCTCCTAATTTACAACACACCTTTTTAAATTTACTTATAAAATTTTGTCACAGGGAGTAACAATATCAACCCGAATAATCGTTATTCATTTATTTCCATTTTTAAAATAAATGACTATAAATAGCTGTCTCTCGAGTTAGGATCAGAGATATCATAAAAACATCACCAGCTGGACATAGTTTAGTGTTATTAGTGCTGCAAAAAATGAAATAGAGACCAAATGTTTTTATATAGGGCTATATATATTTTTATATACTGTATACTCATATCAAAACTTGCTGTTTCTATTAAGAAGCTGATAAGTTACTCTATAATTTCATAAATTATACCACAACTGTGAAAATATGGACAACTATTTTATATTTTTGTTGCTTATATAAGACATTTAATGTTTATACAGAGAGCTGCAAAATTACAGAGGTGACATACTGAGAATTGAACATTTTCACCTGAATTTCCACCAGCCTTTTTCTTTAGCCAGAATTAGCTTGGTATTCTCTGAATATTCTTTTTAGAGATGACTATGGTATCTGTTTCTTCAATAAATACACACACACATTTCACGTACATGTGTGTATGTACATTTTTATACAAGTGTATATATACACATATATACACACATGTGGATAGTCTACATATGCATATATATTTCCGTGTGCACTTGAACATACATGCACACATAGTGTCCTTTGGTTTATTTTCAGACCATTAATGTGAAATGAATTTTCAGTGATTTCCATCATTATTTTTTTTCTTTAAATCTAAACTGGTTTAAAAAGACCTTTGCAACAAGTAATAAATTTCTTTAAAAAAAACCCATAAGTTGTATCACGTTTCAAAGCAGGATGCTGAGGGGGTCACAAGGTGTTGGAGAAGACAGAAATTCATGCCAGTGTGGGGCCGGAAAGAAAGCAGTGAGGTTTCAGGGTTTCTTTCTCAGGGCCGCACTGTTGGGATGGAGCAGAGCCCTGTGCTGCTGGCTTTGGTGAAGGGACTCTAGGCTGGCGGGAGAGGCTGAGAAGGAGTCATTTCGTGGGGCAGCTGGACGCTGGGGTTGGGCACAAGAGGCCAGCCTCAGGGAGGAGTGAAGTGACCACAGGCCACTGTTTGGTAATGAAATGGTGTGTTTCAGGTTGGCGACCCTAATGACGGGCTGCGTGTTGGGTGTTGTCGTGAGCTTCTGAGCTTCCGACAACGACCACAAGGCGACTGTGTGCTTTCCTAGAGGGGGCTTCCTGCTCCTTGGGGTGACGGGGTGCACCCTGCTGGCATGGGGAGGGTCCTGTCTCCAAAGGTGCTGCTCACCCTTCTGCCTCCTGCAGGGTAGAGGCTGTGACTCCCACCAGAAATCAAACCACCCCGTGAGGGGCTGCGTTTCTCTCCAGAGATACTTTTGGGAGATTAAAACCTGACTAGGTGTGTGTAAAGCTGTCAAAAAAATAATACTCATCTCACCTGTCACTGACATCTGATCCAGAATCCCAGAGCGACTTAGGAAGAGGAACATTTCTATTTTAAAAGCTAGCAAAGTGCTCACCCCAGATGTGTCACTAGACCTGCCTTAATTTTTTTCTTTTGGGCAGCTACAGGAGGACCCCGCACATTGACAGGGATGGGGGGGGTTGGCTCTATCCAAGGGGGCGGGCTGGGCTGCATCAGCAGACTTTACTGTCGCTCAGAGCAGCTGACAGCAGATGGTCTTGACACCAGTGCTGTTGGCTGCCTTCTGGGTGGGTGAATTACCATGTGGTGTCGGTGGAAAACTTGCAACACTCGGGCCTTTGAACCTCCTTTCCCCGCTCAGTGATTGAGGCTGTCTATGGAGAGCATTTTTCTCATGACGTCAGCGTCATCTCTGTCCCCGGGCAAATCTTTCTCAATTCCAGCCGTCTCTGTGGGAAGGGCTTCCGGTCCTCTTGGCGCTGAGACTGCAGAGTGTGCTGCCCGCATCCACTCTGATTTTCTTGTGACTCCTTGGACAAGAACACAGACGAATGTTCTCAGGGTCCCTGAATGTGGCTTTTTTCATGCATCCTTCTCTCAGAGGTGAAAAATGTCGGGGGGGGGTGCCCAGCTTTGCTGGGGGACACCACTCATTGGAACGACAAAAATGAAGAAGGCAGAGTCACACCTGGGGTGAAGACGGTGGGAACGCTGGCTTTGGGGCAGGAATAAAAAAGATTGCTTTCGTCATAATGAAAATAATGGTGGACGGCGGGCGGAACTGTGGACGGAGAGGACAGAGTGGCCCGGGTGGGGTGACAGTGAGTGCTGGGTGCCTGGCAGGCCGTGGCGAGGAGGCGGCTGTGGGGG
Source organism: Hydrochoerus hydrochaeris (assembly GCA_004027455.1). Taxonomy (NCBI): domain Eukaryota; kingdom Metazoa; phylum Chordata; class Mammalia; order Rodentia; family Hydrochaeridae; genus Hydrochoerus; species Hydrochoerus hydrochaeris. The sequence continues at coordinate 115,931 of PVLA01000705.1, forward strand.
ACACGGGGTGGGGTGGGGGCGGAGGAGGGGCGTCGCGGCTCAGTCCTTGCCGAGGATGCTCTTCAGGCTCCTCTCCACCGCCTCGTCCAGCTCCTCCTCCAGCTCCTGCTTCTTGGACATGGCCAGCTTGGACTGGTAATCCCGCACCACCTGGTCGATGTACGGGGCACTCTGCGTGCCGTGCAGCATGAGGGTCCACTCCTTGAGCACCCCCTTCTGGGGCGAGCTGCCCACGAAGCCCAGCTCTAGCGTCCAAGTCCCCCGGGCATCCTCCCCCCATGTGTGGGTGGTCATGAAAGGCCACTTGTCGAAGCCCACCTTGGAGTCGTCATCCCTCGGCCGCCGGCTCAGCAGGATGGACTTGGTGCCCATGGGCGATGTCATGTTGATGTTCAGGTCTCCTCTCCTGGTGGCATTGACCGTGATGACCGCCTGCACGTGCTCCAGGTAGCGCACGAAATTCTCCTTGCCCTCGCATGCAGCCGTGGTGAGTGTGAGCACCAGCCTGCCAGAGGGCGGGACCTTCCTGGGGGGGAAGAGGAGACAGGTGAGGGGGCACCGGCAGGCCGGGGCTTTGCAGGCAGCACCAGGAGGGGGCGAAGGAGCTGCCACACGGGGTGGGGTTAATCCCCGCAGCAGCTGTGTGGGTCAGAGGGGGTCCCTGTCCCCAGCAGGGCTGAGCCTATTTGTCCACCGTGGCATTCGCCCCCTTCCCTTCCTTTTTTCTCCCTTCCTTCCTTCCTTCCTTCCTTCCTTCCTTCCTTCCTTCCTTCCTTCCTTCCTTCTTTCTCTGCAGTACTGGGGATTAGACCCAGGAGCGTCACACTGAGCTACATCTCCAGGCCCTTTTTAGTTTTTATTTTCAGACAGGGTCATGTTGCCTAGGCAGGACTCCGACTTGGTGAGCCTCCTGCCTCAGCCTGCCAGAGTGCTGGAATGACAAGCATGTGCCTGGCTTGTTGGTGCATTTTTTGTTGGCCTTTCTCTTTTCCCTTTTCTCACATCTCCCCTTCTGCACTGGTGTTTCTTGTAATCGTCTCTCAAAAAACTCAGCAGGTTCCGCCTCGGGGCTGATTTTTGGAGCTGACGTCATCCCTCCTCGTGCAGTGCCAGCTACCTTGGTACGTGGGTGCTGCCACCCGGTATAATTGTTACTACGGGTTGAACATCTCTCTCTGGAGATGCTTGGGGCCAGAAGGGCTTTGGGTTTTGGAATATCTGCATACACAGAATGAGACCTCTTAGGATCGGACCCAAGAGGAAACACGAAGCACCCTTCCTCCCCATCGCCCAAGGGTAAGGCAGGACAGTGTGTTCAGGGCACCTGCGCTTGGACCGGGATCCATCGCACAGGTCAGGGCTGAAATTCTCTACCTGTGGCCTCTCGTTGGCATTCAGAGAATTCTGAACTTGGAGCATTTTGATTTTCAGATGAGGGATCCTGAACTTGTTCTCCATTAAAAGAAGCTGAAGTTGAGTTAATGATGTCCAGTGAAAGACAATCCTCTGGAGGGTCAGGAGAATTTGGGGGTATCTTGGGTCCAGTGATGGAGCCCCTGGGGGTTCGGTCTAAGTGTTCCCTACACCGTCTCTGTGCTAGCGTCCTCCAGAGCAGGATTCCTTTCCTTGTAAGAAGCTCGGAGGTCCCAGCACTGGGGACACATGTGACCGTTTGTGGAGCGTTAAGACTCTGACTCCAGGAACTCACCTCCCTGGGTTAAAACTCTGCTTCTATGCTTAGGGCGTGAAGTCTGGGTAGAGGATTTAGGAGCCTGGTTTTCACCTGCGTTGTGAATGATCTTGTGAGGTTAAACAAGACCATGTATAAAACCCCAGGCAAAATGCCTGGAGGGCCCCGGCCGTGCTCTTTCCCAGCCCCTGCCTGTGCTAACTACTCTCCCCCCACGAGGCTTCTCCCCGGAGCACAGAGTGGAAAATACAAGGTGTGATCCCAACATCTGATGAATGTTTAAGAAATTTTATGAGAGACTCATGGCCATGAATCTCCCTCAGATGACTCTCGTTCAATTCAAGCACACTCATCCCACTGTTCTTGTCATTTTCTGAAGCAGCTCTGGAGTCCTCTTTCCCGAGTGTCCTGAATCCATTCAAAACATTTACCTTTCATGGTCATTTTGACTTGGGGGAGGAGCTGGAAGTTGCACAGCACTAGATCTGACGAGTGAGGTGGGTGAGGACGCAGCGTTTATGAGCTATCTTTCCCTTGGGTGAATAAGTGTGTTCCAAATGAGGGGGAGACTTTGAGGGGGATTAATGACATTCTGACTTTGACCATGATCAATTTTTAAAAATATAGATACTACCGTATATTTGATCACACTTCATATTTTGAAATTCACTTAAAATGGAGAATTAGAGCTCATAGTCTTAAGGAGCTGCGGGAGGATTGAGCAGGGTGCACCTGAGCTCAGTACTCCCTGTAGCTCGGGCAGCAGGACAGGCCTGGAAGCTCTGCTCCTTCCGCCCTGCAGGCGCGGCAGGGGACAGCTCCCCTTGAGCAAAGTCATGCATCCTCTGGTGACTAGCTTGATAAAGCTTCTTTGGAAAATTGCTTTTTAAGTTGACTCCTTCTCTGGACAGATAAATGCCAAGGAAACCCACAAACCTGACAGTCGCTGCCCCCTGCACACAACCTTGTGTGGCGTGGAAAGTGGCAGTTGCTGGGCTGGTTCCTCTGTCCAGCCCCTTACAAAGGTGGATCCGGGGCATCAGGGTGCAGCCAGGCTGGGGCCCCTCTGAGTTCTCTGCCCAGCACCTCTGTCCCGGGCCTCTGAGGACAAGTTCAGGAGCAGGGCAGGTGAGGGGCACAGGGCACCAAGGGGAGCAGTGCTCTGGCAGCCCTGGCCGGGGGGCTCCTTCTGGCCCACTGTGACTGTGGGCAGCATTTCAGTCTCTTCCTTGTGCCCAGGGATTCTGGCTGTGCACTTTCACTCCTCCTCCATTCAAAGCATAGGTCCCTGTGTCTAAGTGTCTGGCACTGGAGGTGGCCCTGGGGTGGACCCCTTGCCAGCCAGCAAGGACCGGTCTCTATGGAGCCAGCTGGGGCCGGGCCAGGACAGCTCTCTGCTTCCTCTGTGTTGGAAGTGGTACCCACCTTCCCCTTGGACTTGGGTTATGTGGGTGAACAGGGCAGCACCTTCAGCCCCATGTCCACTTGCACAGTGGATCCTGGGTCAGGTGTCTTAGTCCTCCCAGTGACAGATGCTCTGGCATGGCAGTGAGGGACTTGGTTGGGCAGGTTTTCTGGAAGTATTAGGGGAGTGCTTTTCAGGAAAAGTCCCCAGGCCTTATATTGGGGTAAATTAGGTCATTCAAATGGTCTAATCATTTAGAAGGAAAAACCCTGCATCTTAATTTTTATAACCTAACAGGTATGTTCAAAATACATGATGAATGTTTAAATTTTAAAAATTTCTAGCTGAGTGTGGTGGCACATGCCTATAATCTCAGCACTTGGGAGGCTGAGGCAGGAGAATTGTTGCAAATTCAAGGCCAGCCTGGGCTACACAGCAAGCTCAGGGCCAGCCTGAACTGCATGGCAAGACCCTGTCTCAAAAAGACACACAGGGAAAATTTATTATAGTAAAAGATACATTGTCACTAATCCCCTTCAAAGTCCTTCTCCTGGCTTTGAGCACACTTAGCCCAACATTCTTGCTACTTTCTGAAGCAGTTCTGGAAGTGCTGTTTCATGAGTGTCTTAAGGTGAAAGGTCCTGCTGAGGGCCACCCAGGTGACAGGCAGGCTTGCCCACCTCATTCACCAGATCTGGCCCTGTGTGACTTCTGGCCCCTCCTCAGAGTTGAAAAGGCCATGAAAGGAAATGTTTTGAGTCAGTTCAGGACACTGAGGCAGCCCTGACATTCGGCAAACAGAACTGGAGCTGCTTCAGGATGTGGCAAGAATGACGGCATTGAGCGTTTGAAGGGAAGGAGAGTATTCTGGGGGATTAATGGTGATGTATCCTTTGCTGTAATAAAATTTTAAACATTTAAACATTCACAGATTTTTCAATCATACTTCATGTAGCGGAAACTTAACTCTGCTTTTGATTTGAATATGGGCCTCAGCTCAGAGTGACATTAGCACTTCCTCAAGCCTTGCTGCCGGAGAGCCTGGATTTTCATGTTTCAGCCCCGTCACTGCAGGTGTTTCACCGCTCTGGAATCACTGTGGCCACACGACCAGGCACTAGCGGTTTTTTCTAAGGCCTTGTAATTGAATGCATTTTATCTATTGACTACAAAAGCATTGTATTACAATGGGCCCATAGCTTTTCTACCTCTAAAGGAGGGCAGGGTGCAGAGCTTCAAAATTGCTGAACTAGGGAGTCAGAGAGGTCAAAAGCCTTGTCTACAGTGGTGAAGGCAGGATTTAAATTCAGGTTCCTGTAACTGACAGCGATGCAGAGAATCCCAGATCAAGGACTGGGTGTTAGATGGGTCAAGCTCACATGATCACTAGACACAAGGCAGTGGAGGGGGTGTCCCTTGAGACAGACAGGCACTGCCCCCACTTACTCGGGGTCCTGCAAGGTGCCTCCCACGCAGTGGAACCTCTCCGGCACGGTCTTCCAATCTTTGGCCATTTTCACCATGGCGCCGGCGTCCAGGACCCCGTAGCCAAAAAGATGGTTGAACTCCAGGCCAACCCCATTGCGCCGCCACTGGTGGACCTCATCATGGAGCTGGTTCCGCTTGGAGGTGAGGACCGTCAGGTGCTGCATGTCACGCCAGGTCAGCTCCAGGCTGGGGGCAGGAGGCAGAGAGGAACAGAGACATACAGCTAAGAGGAGGGACCCCCAGGACACCTCGGGACCCGGGGAGACTGTGGGGCATGTGCACGGTCCCTATCAGGTTAGGGGTTCATGTACCAGTTAGAACCATTGTCGGTGTCCAAGCAAAAACCTTCTTGCCTTTCTCACTAAACAGTTATTCAAAAGGACATTCTCATATATGTGTGCATGTGTGTGTGTGCACACACACACATACCCCTGGCTCAAATGAAGACTGGTGACACCAAGTGTGGACAAAGATGCAGAGTATCTGGGGCCCCTGGACCTTGGTGTGTGAATAACTGTGACCACTCCGCCTGCCACCTGAATCATCTGACGTTCTCCATATGCTGAGTCCACAGCCTAGAAATTCATCCCTAGATGTGTATCTGACCTAGATAAGTGTCTTTACCAGTCACCTCACAGCTGCAAACTGCAAAGCCGCCAGTGTCACCCATAGTAGAAGGAATAAAGCATCTGAGGGGTAACTGAGAGAATGTGGGGTACCAGGAGGCGACAAGAATGAAGAAACTATAATTGCTCCAAATACCAACAAATCCCAGCAACTCGATGTCGGCCTATGGAATTATCACGTCCTGGGAGGGGGGGGACTGCAGTTAGTCCTTAAGACAGGACTGTTAGAAAGGTGAGAGTCGGGCCCCTCCCCACTCCGGCCTGTGGGTCCTGCCGTGTGCTCGCTCCCTGTCCCTGCACGGCTCCCATGGTGCTGTCTGCTGTGATGCAACCTGGCCAAAGGGGCCAAACTCAGGACGCTGCCCCCTCCTGGACTTTTAGCCTCCATATCTGTGAAAGAGGGTACAACTAGAGAACATGGTGTCTGATTCCATTTGTGCAAAGTTTAAAATAGGAACGAGGAGGCCGTGTGATTGGGAGCTGGGTTCGAGGTTTGCTGCTGGACTCGTGATTAGGAGACCTTTGGGGCTTTAAGTAATGCCAGTGTTTGCTTCCTGGCTTGAGTGCTGCCCACGTGGGTCTGTTCAGGTTTTGAAAATGATGTATCGCCTTCACAGGCAAAGGCAGTGTCCTCAGCATCATCACATCCCAGTGTCCCTGGCGGTCCTCAGCACAAACCAGTCTCCTGTCGAAGCACTGTTCGCAGAAGCTGGATTCTGTTACTCTTCCATCGCTGGTTTCCACACTGCAAGTCGTGGCTCATTTGTGGGCTGAGGAGTGAATGTGCCACACAGGGCATCTGTCAAGGCTGCTGTTTAAAATCTTCTCAGGGCAGGGACAGAAAAACCCTCTGCTTTCCTCACCTCCAGTCCCATTAAATCAGGACGGCAGGGAGTAAGGTCTCACCATTGGAAATTATCACCACTTCCCAGATCATTCCAGAAGGTGGGCAAAGTTGAGAACCAGGGATTTTAAGAGTATAACTATTATTTTTTAAAAAAGGAAATGAATAGGGAATAATAATGGGGGCGTTTTTGTAATATTCTGCTCTGATATTTTCTCATGAGACGCAGGTGTGTGTGTGTGTGTGTATGTGTGTGTGTGTGTGTTTATGCGCACGTACGTGTGTGTGCTGGGCTTCTGTGCAGAGTTTATCTCTACGGGTGTGTGTGTGTGGGGAATCAACTGGCAAAACCCCGAATTGCTGTTCTTTTCAGAAATCAAACAATTTAAAGGACACGGGGCAACATAACTCACTTGATACAATTTCAGCACACGGAGTTCATTGGTTGAAGCTCTGAATCAGAGACACTGCCCTACTAATCCACGGGCACTGGAAACACAGATCTCTTTCTTTTAAGGAGAAAGGTCAAAGGAAAGCCAATGTGTATTTGATGCCATTCAGAACGTATCTAGGACCCAAGAGAATGATGTGAACCTTCCGGAAGCTGATGATGGCTAAAGGCACTGCACTTTGCTGGAACGGGGTCATGAATTCATAATCCCAAAGGTGTGGCCATATGGGGGTCTCAGTGACCCAAGGGCTGGCTAGCAGGACGGTGAGGCTTCAGGCTTGCTGTGAAACTGGGCTGTGCTTCCTGAAGGAGAGAGGGGGAGGAGGAGGGGGAGGGGGGGAGAGGGAGAGAGCGTCCCACCTCTGAGATAAATCAGAGTGTGGCCTCTGTATGAGGGTCCTGTTTGGGCCCATTGCCCGTGTCTGAAAAGTGAAACTGGGTCCTTCCTAATTGCCCCTTCCAAGCAACGTAAGAACGGGTAGAATGCACTGCTCTGCAAAAGTAGGTATTTCACCGACCAGCGTTAAGCCTTCACACGACCACATCACCTAGACTCGCAGAGAGTTACTGAGTAATAAAAATCCCACGTAGAGTATCTGCGACATCAAGGTCACCGTGTGAGAGTGGTAGGACAGGTCACATGAGGCGGTCTTCCCTGTTCTCCTGTTTTACACAACAGCCAGGAAAGTGAGTCACAGCTGTGACAGGCACTGCACATGAAGGGATTCCGAGGTGTCCTTTGTGTGTCCCCCACCTAGAGCCACACTCATTCTGAGAACGTCCCAAGGAGGCCCTGCCTGTGCAGAGCCTGCAGCTTAAGAGGCAGGGACAGCTTCTGTGAGAATGTGGGAAGACGGCAGGACAGCTCCAGAGGCGGAGAGCGCAATGGCGCCTCACTGTGTGGTCCTCAAGTCCCCGGTGAGCAGTGTGCACCCCCAGCCCTCTGAGCCAACATCCGGGGGTGTGGCCCTGGGAATTTACAGTCAGACCCTGCCCAGCTGTTTCCACTGCCCACGGACAGGGGAGCTTCGGTCTAGGATGGTGGCTCTCAGCCTTGGCTGCACTTTGGAACTCTCTGGAGACAGTTAAAAAAGTAATCACAGCAGGGCCTGGACGTCTGCATGCTACCGGCTTACTTTTGATTCCACAGAGGCAGTGTCTCTTTTAGGTCCAGTGGTCAGGCAGAGAAAAGATCCCAGCCCTGGAACCCAGCAATAGCAGGGTTCACATCCAGCCCAGTGAACTTGGACCATTGTTTTGGCATCCTGACCTCTGACCTCCGCGCCTTTAACACGGAGGATGTGCACATGTGGATGTGCTGTTCACACGTGGGTGTGCTGGGCTTCGTGCAGTTTATTTTTCATGGAGGAGGATGGGGAAAAGAATTGGCAAAACCTTGAGTGACCGTTCTCTTCGGAAGTCAGTTTGAAGGGTTGGGAGCAGCGTAACTTAGTTGATAAGATTTCAACCCATTCAGGGTTACTGGTGTCACAGGTTTGCTGAGGGGCTAAGAGTGGATCGTGTGTGTAAAGTACCGAGGGTTGGCACACAATAAAGAGTTTATTATTATCAGTAGTAAAATGAGTCTCAAGTATTGGGAAGTAAGTTAGAAGAGAATGTCCACCATTTCCCAAAGGAAGTATCGATTTTATATATATATATATATATATATATATATATATATATATATATATATTTTTTTTTTTTTTTTTAAAGCAGGGACTCACTTTGCAGCCCGGGCTGGCCTTGAACTCTCATGATTATCCTCCAGCCTCAGTCCCCCAAGTGCTGGGATTGCAGGCATGTACCATCATATCCAGTGTGGTTATAATATTTAAAAGTATACAAATGAACACTTTTTCATTTTTAAGACACAGACATACTTAAGATTTATCCTAGAGAAGTGATATTCCTGAAGCAGAGCAGCAAAATTATGAAAAGTCATTTGAACCTGATGGACAATATAACTTTCAATATTTTGCAGATAAGACAATAGAGACTTAGATACTTCTTTCCTTCCTTCTGTACTTATATTTCTTTCCTTCCTTATTAGCCAAACCTCAGTTTATTCAGAAGAGCAATATGCTCAGCTATAAAACTATATTTCCCATCTTCCTTTGCAGTGTGATCTGGTCATGTGACAGTTCTGGCCAATGAGAAATAAGAAGCCACTGGGTGGGGTTTCTTGGAAAGCAGGCATGTGCTAGTGCATGTGTGCTAAAGGCACAGTGAATAATCAGCACAGAACCATGAATCCCTTTAGGAATTCAGCAGCCTGGGCAAGTGACTTCTTTCTTGTCGGAATCCCAGGGGACCTGGCATCAAGTGTGGCCTGCTGAGGGTGAAAGGGGAGGTCTATTTGTGCTTACAGGCCCAAGATGAACAGGTCCATCTTCAGGAAGTGTACGTCACATGTGGACTTTAGTTTCTGTCTTTGATTGGTAAGTTGTGGCCAGGGTTTCTCTCTTGGCATCCTCAATTTTCCACCTCATTTTTGCTAGAATAATCCAAATTTTGACTGGCATCAAGAAGTCTTATCCGTGAGAGGAGAATAATTATGCCCATGTGCTTGAAGCCAGAGTGTTGGACTGGGTAGCCTTTCAAAGTCCCTTCCTGTCCTATGAGGTGACTGTTGTCCCTTTTGTGAATTGGAACATGAACTGTGTGCTTGGGGCAGAACAGATGGGCATCAGATGTACAGTTGCCTAGCAACTGTGACAGGGTGGGAAACCCAGACACTCCCCCCCCCCCACAGCCTGAAGCAAACCTCTTAGGAGCTGCCGGTGCTGCTTCTCTGAAGGTCCCTGCACAGCCAGTGGTGACATTTACAGCATATGGGCTGTATCCCAAGCCCATATGTTCATCCCCAGATTGCGGGGCTGGCCACTGGCTTTGCTGAGGGACCTGTGCAGCAGTGCGCAGGTGGCCGCATCAGTGCTCAGTCCAAGGTGTGGCCAGCAGGAGCCAAGATGGCCTCTCCTGGGCAGGAAGACCCAGGGAATGGTTGCCTTTCCCAGGAAAGCCCACTTGTTGGTCTACATTGCGTGACTTCCTCCTGCTTGTCGCAGTGTGAAGAAGTGAACACAGGCCAGGTACTAGGGGGCAGGAGTATGGTCAAAGTGCATTGTACATACACAGCTCCTCAAAAAACCCTGTGCAGGGTGAGTCAGGGGTGATGGGAACTATTAAAGCATGTTATGTGCACACACAAATCTGCCAGAAAGCGACCCGTGACCTGTCCAGCCAGTCCGCACTCATAAAGAGTGTGGGGAAAGAGAAAAAAGAAAAAAACAGAAGCGAAATCACCTTACAAATGAACAGGTCAGGAGTAGGTGCCTCCTGTTTGCCAAATGTTCTGAGGAGCCTTGCGTGACCCCTCGCCGGGCACAGGGGTGTCTGCCATTATCTGATTGTGAATATTCCTGGCTGATAAGGGCCAAGGAGTGGATAGAGGCTGAGAAACAGGTTGCTGGGCCCCGATTTGGTGTCTGAGCGGCTGACAGATGCAGTCTTCTAAGGAAGCAGTTTTACGGGGTGTGTGTCTAAGTGTATATGTGGATGTGTGTGTGCGCTTGTGTGCAGGGTGTGGGTCCCAAAGGCCATTTAGAAATATCCCACAGAGTTCATGGCACTCCCAGGATGTCACACCACCCTTCAGGGCCCTGAGCCGTAAACATACTTGGCCTCCAAAGCCAGCGCAAACACCCCAGCCGCCTCAGGAGCCGCTGCTGATGTCCCAGAATGCCGCAGGGTGCAGTTCCCGTACAGATCTGTGGTGGCCTGGAAGGGAAGATATTGAGTCACGTGTGAATAATCATACTATTTTGAATCCCCAAATGATGAGAACAGACGATCTTCTACTTATTGTATTTAAACTGTACCTCATTCTGGGGAAGATTAAGATGCAGCTAAGGATAAGGTTAACAACCATGTACCTGTCCTGTGTGTGAGCTTCCTAGCAGCCCATGTGAAAAGGGACACATAATTGATTATCATTATAGTGTTCAAAGAAGCATATGTATTCTTTGAATAGAGAAGAGAGGGATTTATTTCCTGAATCTGAACAGCAAGTACCAAGAGGTGGAAAGTAGCAAGTCACTGCCTCCATTTCATTAAGGCAGCACTTATTCATTTCACTGGGACTCCAAAGAGAAAAAGTTCATTCTCAGTGTTTGTAAGACCAAGGGGCTTCATGAAGATCAAGTACAAACCACAGGAATTTGCCTTCTCCTCTGCCCTAGGTGCTCAAGGGAGGCGATCACCTGAGGAACAGAGTTAGGGAGTTTAGAGGCATTCAATGGGCAAATTGACAATACTCTGAAGAAATTCAAGGCTCCTTCCCAGCCCGAGTAGAAAGAGCCATAGATGGAGAGGTCACACCAGCAGACGGGGGAGTGGCTTCTAGTGGGAGGAGCAAGGTATCAGGGGCTGTGGGACCCTTCCTGCCTTCTCCCTGCCCACCCTCAAAAGGGGGAGAGGGCTGGGCTGCTCTGCCTGCCTGCCTTCCCTAGGGTGGAGGTATGGGCAGAGCCACAGGCTTGGTGACAGCTCTGGGTGATCAACTTTACCAGCAGGTTGGGAACAGGACTCTCCATGGTACCTAGTTGCCAGGGAAGATGTTTTGCTTAGAAAATCATAGAATCGGGCCAGGGATTTAGCTCAGTGGTGTAAGGGTCTGCCTGGCAAGCGTGAGGTTGTGATTCCCAGTACCAAAACAAACAAACAAACAAACAAAATCAAAATCTAAGTGTATGATTCTTAGCTTTTTCATTGTTAAAATCCAGAATGGATTTTAAAACAGGAGGAGAATCACAGCTCTCTCCCTGGGAAGACACAGCAGTGTCCAGCTTTAGGGGGGCTGTGGACCCACAGAAGCTGATCTGGGAAACCATGTTTTAATCACTGCCTTATAAGGGTGGGTCTGGGTTGAGGGGTGCTGGTGTGACATCCCAACTCATGCAACAATTTATTCTTCTAAGTCGTGTGTGTGCCGGGGCGACTGGTTGCTAAAGTGGGTTCCTCATTCTTTTGAACCAAATCAACTCAAGAACCCGGGCAGGAACTGAGCTGGGAAGAGGTGACCACAGCTCTTGCCTTATCTGGCAGGTGTCATCGGTCTCCACACGGTCACAAAGTGTCACCCTCACTCACAGTATGTCCTCTGAGAGGGGAAGAGAGCTGCGTGTCACCCCCTCCCCGAGCCCGGCCTCTGGGGAAGGGGACCGGGGCCCACGCTCACCACGCCTGCCTCGGGGTTCCTCTTGCGCCCGTTGCTGAAGGTGGACGCCAAGGTGGACGAGCAGCTCTCGTCGTACAGCGCCGTCCTGCCGTCGTTGATGGCCGAGTTGATGGAGATGGTCCACATGCTCGAGGCGTAGCCATCACAATTGCAGTCGTCGTAGCTGCCGCCGTCCCCAGAGGCCCACACGTAGATGCTGCCCTTGCCCCCGCGGCCCTGGAGAGTAGGCAGATGTTGGCGCTTAGCCCGGGGGGGGTGCCCAGGTGAGGGCCTGGGGAGGGGCCCGGCCCAGGTGCATCCTGCCTTGGCCGATATTAAGCTCATCCCGGTGCGGTCCTGTCCCGGGCAGGTCATGATCTGGGTTTCTTCAGCGACTGAACTAAAAAGGGCTGGATTTGCTTCTTACCTGATGAGAGGGAAATCATACCCTTTTCTTTTCTTTCTTTCTTTCTTTCTTTCTTTCTTTCTTTCTTTCTTTCTTTCTCTCTTTCTTCCTCTCTCTCTCTCTCTCTTTTTTTTTTATATTGCTACCCAGGATTGAACTCATGACCGTGTACTTGCCAGGCAGGCGCTTATGCTGCTGAGCTAAATCCCCAGCCCCAATCATACCCTTTTCATGGGGTAATTTTTTTTCAGGATGGATCCAACATAAAATTCATCTGGGTTTACAATTTAGGCTGGGAATAATGAGGTAAGAAAAACCAAAAAAAGTCCTTAATATTTACAAGTGAGTCCCTTTTTAAAAAGGCTGTGGAGTAGCAGTTGCTTATGGTTAAAAAAAAAAAAATCAAAGTATATAGAAAGGAAAACGAAAGCTAAATCTCTCTAGAGATTATTTAATAAACACTACGATCTCACTCTTATATATCAATCTCAGCAAAAATGTAAGTATGCATATATGTTTGTACTTAACTATATATAAGACATATGCGTTTACATATATGTGTAGATATTATAAATATGAAGCACATATTTTTGCTCCAAAATATCTGAACAAACATATATATAAGTAAAAGTATATAACATCTCACTTCTAGGTGTGCATAGACACTAGCTTTTCTTTATTGTCCAGCCGGGCCACACACTGACCTCCTGTGAGATGCAGCGCTCCGCGCCATTTCACCTATACAAGGCAGGACACATAAACAAGGGGGTGTCACGGGACTGGGGTGCATGGTGGCAGCTCGGGGGTTAAGCACTTGGTGATGCACATGGTGGTCCTCACCATGCACTGCCCAGTCCTGGGGGTGAGCTTTGCCCTGAATACCATGCTTAGCACCGTCTGTGCCACCTTGTTCTTACTGTTCCCCTTGTGCTTTTCCTCCCCTGTCTTGGGGGAGCCCTCGCCCACCTGCAGTGAGAATCAGGACAGGGCCATCTGCCTCTGGCTTCTTCCTTTCCTCTTGGGAGGCAGTGGGGCTTGGGGTGTGGGGTGTGTGGAGGGGGAGCACAGTGCCAGCTCCTCGAAGGTGGAAGACACGAGAGGGTGTGGCAGGGAGAGTCCATCCTGCCTGGCTGCTGGGGCTGTGATCCTGACTGAGAGGTTTGCCGTGGAGATGCTGGAAGGAAGGGAAATGATAGGCGACCCCTAGGTCTCCTGACAATGAGAAGAGGCGTCTTAAACTGCTGCTAACAAGACTGGGAGTCAATTAGCCTCTGATCCACGGAGTCGATAAATCAACAAGTGTCACCTAGACAGCGTCCTCACTTTGCGGTAAATCTATGCCTCTGAAACACTCTGGCAGCAGCAGCTCCTATGGGACCCCGGACACAGTGAAAATGTCACCCCGGAAAGTGATAGTGAGGGATCCCAAGCCTGTCTCAGAAGCCCGCGTGCCCTGCTCTCTGAGGCTGCTGCCCTGTGACAGTGACCCTCTCGAGGAGCCCAGCTGGCTGATGCGGGACACGTAGCCCAGTCTGTCATGCTGCCCTCGGCCACACCCCCAGCTGACCACAGGAGTGAGACCAGCTGTGTCCAGGCAAGCCTGGCTCAGCTCAGCAGAACCACCCAGGTGACTGGTGGACCTGTGGACAAAACTAAATGGTGGCTCTTTAAGCTGCTGAAGTTTGGGTCAGTTTGTTATGCTGCCTAACTCAGTGATACACAGAGGACAAATGTCAGCCCCCTCCTGAGGGTTCTTGCCCTGTGCATACTGTGTCTCCAGAGACACCGGGCTTCATCGACCAGATGGAGCATGTGAAGCAGTAATTACAGTAATTAATGGCTGGCTTTGGTTTCTGCACCCAAGGGCCCTTGTCCTCTCGGCAGGAAGGGCCAGGAAGAAGGTTCTAGGGGCAGGGGCTCTGCGGAGGACCGAGAGCTCCCGGGGCTGGGCTCTGCCTCGCCTGCCATGTGTTCCTGCCTGAAACAGTGCTCTGACATCCAGCATGTCCCAGCGTCACCCCGATAGGAGCGGGGCAGAGACCTGGTGGGAACATCTGGGACCCACAGGCAACAGAGGCTCCGGTGGGGACAGAGCGGAAGAAGCTGAGGGTGATGCTCTTGCACACTTCTGGCACCTGCTACATCACGTGGGTCCTTGTAGCACCGTTTACAGTAGCCACGTGAAGGAGGAAACGGGAAGAAAATCCACTGTTCAGAAAACAAAACCGGATAAACAAGACTCCCACACACTGTTAATGAGATTTTGAAGCTCTTCGAAGGCACAGAGGAAGACCTGGCCGCGGGGAAAGACAGCTTCCGTGCTGGAAAGACAGCTGAATGTGTCCACTTCCCCCGACTGACTGATACGTTCAACGCCATCCCAGCGTATCTATCAGTTGTGAGTCAGTCACCCCAGTGTCACCACACTGGCCTTTTGCACAGCAGGAATTTATCCAGGGCCAAGTGGTTAAGACAAAGCCAAGCGGGACATGGGAGGTGGCACAGAGCCCAGGGATCTAGGAGTGGGGCTGCGTGGGCTGACTGCCGGGGTGCCTCACATCCAGGCTGTCTCTCTCCTTTGCTTTTCTGCCTCTTTTTCTTTTGCAGTTTTGAGGGTGGACCCCAGGGTCTTTACCTGGACGTGGAGGTGCCATGGATGGTATTTGACCCCCAAGAGTCTCAACTGCGGTAAGTTTTGCCCCCAGGGAGATAATTTTGATCATCATGATTGTAGGTGTGACCAGAATCACGGACAGAGGCCAGGGATGCTACTAAACCTTCACAGTGTCCACAAGTGTCCTCCCCAACTGAGGACACCACTGCCCAATGCCAGCAGCACCTGGCTTTCACCCATCATGGGGTACTTGCTGGGTGTAACCTAAAGCAGTGCTCACAAACCCACAATGTAAAAATTCATGCAGATTTTATATTTTGCTCTTTACAGAAAATCATGTTACAGATCCCTCACTACGAGCTCAGGTGACCTCTAGTTTGAGTCCGGTCTTGGGGGCCTCCTGCACCATAGCACACTGCCTCCACCTCAGAAGTTAGTTCCTAACCTGGTAATCATGGGGTGGTGTCCCAGTTAATGACCAGAGCAGGCCCTGTGGCCCAGGGATCTTGGGGTACTTGCCTGGTGGAAGCCTGTGATGGCTTCCTTTCCTAAACACTCAGTTACACTAATTTTTATTTTCTGGCCACTTCAGTATCTTAATGCAACATGGACATTCTTTAAAAAAAGTGATTCTATTCTTTATTATGAACATCACACTCATTTTAGAATAATTAGAATACAGAGACCTATGAAGAAGAGAATAAAAGTCTTTTATAACTTTTCATGAATAAATGATCTGTAGTGCTATTTTGTGGACTTGTGCCAGCTTAATGTATAAATGCAAAGGATAAGAACAGGCTTACAAGTGAGTTTAGGATCATAAAGTGTATACACTTTACTTGGCCTGCTGTGTTTGTCACTCACTGTTAGGTAATAAACATTTTCTCATGAACTTAATACTCTTCTGTATCATAGTTTTTAGTTTTATCAAGTACACCTTCCATAATTTAGTGCCCCATTTGCTTAGGTATACATGGAAAGTTATTTCCGGTTTTTAAAATCTTCTTTATGTTTAAAATGAACATAATTTTATATGTGTGTTTTCGTCTCTGTTTATCTCTTTAGGCAGAATTTCCAAAAGAGGCAATTTTGGATGAAAAAGAATGCTCGAAGATTCTGGATCTGTACGGCCATATCATCACCCTTTATAAAGACTGTTAGAATTTACATTTTCATCAGAAGTGCACAAAACTCCACTATCAGTCCATCTCAACAGGATTTAAGAATTACAACTTTTAAAAAGAGTTTTACTAATTTGCTGGACAAAAATGGGACCTCAGTGTTTTGCGTGAAATGATTTTCTCCCTGCAGGTTGAGTTGAATCTGCTTTAGTCTCAGTCAAGCACTTGTGTTCCTGCCTAGAGAACAGCTTAGCACGGCTTCAAGCCCCCAGAGAGGGTTTCCCGGGACCGATTCTCCTCATCCGTGTGTAAGAGCTTCGTAACAACACCTCACCGGGAAAGATGGGCAGATGGCAAACCAGCACGTGAAACCCTGCCTCACATCTTCGGCTTGCAGGGAAATGCGAGTTAAAGCAAGGTGACCTCCCCACCAATAAACCAGCCCAAACCCAGGACCGGAAGCAGTGCCCGCTGGAGAGGGGGGCCAGCGGAAGGGACTCTCGAGTTCATCGCTGGTACAAGTGCAAAATGGCCCAGCCTCTCTGGCAGGCAGCTTAGAGGTTTCTTAGGGAACTAAACACTTGCACTGTAGGATTCAGAGGCTGGTCTCCTTGTATGCACAAGTGCTGGTGATTTAAGTTTGCACAGCACCTGTGCAGACTTGCTCCTGACTGCCAGAAGCCAGAAGGGACCAGCATGCCCTCACTGGCAAGCGGTGCGTGTAGGTGATGGGTCGGTGCTCGGCATTGAGGACAAATAGTCTCTCAAACCGTGAAAAGACGGGTGGAGCTTTGAACCCATATTGCTAAGTGAAAGAAGGAATGAGAAGAGGCTTTGCGCTGCAGAAGTGCACTCTGGGCAGCGAAGGCTGGTCGAGGCCTTTTCTTCCACCTCTCCTCGTGACAGAAACAAAAAGTGGTACTGAATGGGCAGCAGCTGTCTCAGTGGCCGGCTGGGCTGCAGACCCCACGCTGTGGCAGTGCCTGCAAACCTTCGTCCGGCTGCAGAGCATAGAGCAGGGCTCAGGAGCGTCCCGGTGTGCTCCCCGGCAGGAGGCCCTGGCACCCACTACCCTGAGTCCGACCTGGTGCCGATTAAATTTTAGCAGGTGGCAAGGGGTCCTCGCCTAGCCCAGGCCTGGTTAATCACTCTCTCCCCAGCGGTCTTGTGCCCCTACTTCCTGGATGGTGGCTTTCACAGTCCCTCTCTGGCAAGCAGTCCCTTCTCCACATATCCTGGCTTGGTGATCTGGGGTCTGTGCAGCCCCATTTCCTCCTGGAGAAGAAACAGACTCGCGTTCACACCCGTCTGCCCTTTGGAGGGTTTCTGGGAGACCTGTTCTCATTCCTAAGATTTCCCCAGTAGTAGAGACATTGGCAAGTGAAGAATCAGGGGTTGGGGGCGTCGTCATCAGAGCCATCAGGGTGGCTGTGTTTCCTGCTGATGTGAGGGGACTTCGAGTCACCTGTCACCTCTAGGGTTCCCTGTGCTGTCTGAGCAAAGCAAGAAGTTCCATTTGCTGCCGGGTGCCACAGTGACTTGTCCTTGCTGTCCCATCAGTCGCCCTGCAAGGGTCACATCCTTTCCCTGATGGTAGATGCCCACCTTGCTGGTACTTTCTTTATGCCTGAGAACAGCGACTCTCAGTCTCTGATTGGGTTTTGCACAAAGTGCACTGGGGCTGGTGGTGGGTGTCAGCCATGTCCCTCGGGCCTTAGACTGTCTTGCATAGGCGTCTTCCAATCCCAGCGCGAGCATCGCTGTGCCCTGGGGGGGCTTCTTCCCCAAGGCTGCCCCGTACCCTCAGGGAACAACAGCTTATATTGGGTACCCTTGCCACAGGCTGTTTCTGGGAGACCCCAAAGTGAGATGTAAGTGAACCACTGGGCAGTCTGATCATTCACGAGTCTGTCTCTGCTCTTCCCATCTCGAATGTGAAAGATGCTTTAGTGGGAGACAACATGTAGACCGCTAAGTTAAAGAGGGAAATTCTGCCATCAGTGAAGGGGAAAAGGTTTCCTTCTGTCCTTTCATCCTTCTTGCTCCTTGCTGCTTCCTTCAGGTATACTGAGCATCAATGGGACACAGGAGCTCAGATCTCTAAGGGGTCAGGCAGGCAGTGTCCATGGGCAAGGCAGGGCCAGGCGATTGGGGATGCCCAGGTCTAGGCCAACAGCACGGCCCCTGCAAGGGGCTCTTCTCCTCCTCACCTTTATCCTCTTCCATTTTCTCATTGCCATTATAGATCAAATAAAACACAGGACCAGGACACCAAGGCCAAGGGATGGGTGGCAGAGCTGCTTCTGTGAGACACTCACCACCCATGCCTTTGCTTAGGCAGAGATGACATCTCAGAGGTGGTTCTTTCTTCAGTGCTGATGAAGCAGCTGGAACAACCAAGAGGAACTCTGCTCACGAGTGACACACTGTCAGTGACAAGATTCTATAATACTGTCCGAGAAGTATCGCTCTGAAACAAGGAAAGACCCATTCCTACAGTCTGGGAAAAGCCGCATGAAAATTCATGTATTTTTCATCTCGAGAGCTTTCCTTTCTAAAATATTTACAGGTTGTCGCCTGAAGATCAGCTGTAACAATTTTCCTCTTAAGTTTCAGCGTGCTTGGCATGCCCTGCGGAGGGACCACACGTTATCGGCACCCTGGGACTGTGGATGGAGTGGAGGAGAACACGGTACCAGCTTTGCCACCTGGCAGGGACATTCAGAGGCTGTGGAAAATGACAGTTCTGCCATGTGTTGTCTGCAGTATAGGTGTGGACAGAGCCCTGGGTACTGAGGGCCTGAGCCTCTTAAGGCTTCAGGTGACACGGAAATGCCTGGTAGTGAAAAGCCACACTGCCGGGAGAGGCGGCATCTGCCGCTGTCACCTGGTCCTGCATCTCAGCTGTCATCTCTCCTCCCCTGCCATTCAGGGAATGGTGAGTCAAGGGAATGAGCTGCCTGCCTGTCAAAGGTTCTGACCTTAAATGCTCCTTAAGGAATTTGGGCATCAGAAGGGGCAGCTGCAACACCACTGCTGCCTGCCGTTCACTGGTGGCCGTCCTCCGTGCACTGCTGTGTGTCACCACAGGCTGGTTTGGATGGGCTGAGTCTGCCATGGCCTTGGGATAGAAGCCCAAGACGCTATTTGCTAAGCAGGCTCTGTCCAGGTGTGGTTGTGATTGCTCCTCCGAGGACCTGATTCCGTTCATGCCAAGGACTCTGCCGTTCCCAGATGAGTTTCTGGGGCCCTTGATGGAAGGCGTGAGAGGTGACCCTCCCGAGGTGCAAGGTCTTGATGCACTTAGAAAGTTTCCCCTGCTGTCTTGGGATGACTTACAGCTGGATAGGAAGCTTGTCATTTTGGGGAAACTTAAGCCTTGGGGTTTCCGGCGCTTCCCCTTCCCCTTCCAAAAGGGATTTCCCAGCCCGGAAGAGCCTGGTGGCCTCACCAGCTGCAGGACGTGCACATTCAAACGCCGCCCTGTGAGGGGAACCGGGTCATGCTGCGAGCTCTCTGACGGAGCCCAGCTCTTCTCTATTTGTGCTGTTTGCTAATGTCTGTGTCTGATCTCAGGGTGCCAGTGTGAGGTCACAAGGAGCCATTTCCAACATGGCGCTGTCCCTGACTCAGGCACGTCCCTGGCTCTGAGGGTCCCGTCACGAATCTCTGCATTTGGCTCCCTGGAAGAAACTAGGTCAAAAATAGAGGAAGGCCCTGAAGGGCAGGGAAACAACTGTCACCAGATCAACTGGTCAACCACCTGGGCTGTAAACGAGAAAGCCAGGGGACATTCAGTGGACCTGGAGTACTGACAGACCATTTCCGTGGTGCTGGGGGCTGCCTGTCCTTCCTAGGATTGGTGGGAAAGGCGTGTGAGCTTCCCAGGGCCATAAGCCCAAGGGCACAAAACCCAAAAATGAATTGCTTTGAGGTTCCTGGGCCAGCATTGAGGACCGGCATGCCAACAGGGCTGGCTCTCTGTTCCGTGACACCCCAGCTTTGGTGGCATCTTTCACATCCCTTGGCTGGCACACGTTTTACATGATCTGTGCCTCCATCTCTACATGGCCTTCTGTGACCCAGTTCATTGTTCCTCTTTAGAAGGGAGGGTACTGAGCGTACTGGGTTAGGACAGTGGCGGTGGGTGAGGAGATCAGACACACTGGCTCACACCCCAGTCACTGCCTCACTTAGATGGTTACAGCCGCAATGATCCTCTTTCCAGATGAGGTGACCAGCTGAGTGCAAGGGCCAAGACTTCCACGGTGACTATCTGGGTACACAGTTGGACCCCATAGCAGAAGGGGGGCATAAGGTCTGATGTTTCCATTCAGGCCTTCAACAGAATTTTACAGTGCGAAAAGCACTTTTCCATGTGGGCTGAAAGCTATTCTAAGAGACCCTTAGCGTGGAAGCCTCATTTAGGGAGGATGAGGCTCTAATTTGGGACCAAAGTTTCCCGAAAGCCAGGTGTGTGGGGCATGACCAGGTGGGGACGTCACAGGGACAGAAGCCTCAGCACTGGAGGATGAGGCTAAAAGCAGAGATAGAGCTACAAGGAGCCAGGCGGGCAGGCGGGCAGCCCAGGACCGGGGTGCCTGGCAGGGACCCTCAGCTTCCCTGCTCCTGGAGGACCCGCTCAGATGCCCCCATCCTCCCATCCTCATAGGAGGCTGCTTCCTGGAGCGACCTGGTCCCCATTCTTGTGCCACAGACAGGTGTGTGTCTGGGTCACCACATAGTTCATCAACAGGGACATAAAGGTGCCACCACATCCCCAAAAGGCCATTTTCTTTTCATTGTGGAGGTGAGAAAGTCCTACCCCAGGCTCTTGGTATCTCAGGTTACAAGAAACGGACCTGCAAGCTCCTTTAAGGTGACACCTGGAGAACCTTAGTGGGATCTTGTTGAAATGTGGGGTGGGGCACACTTTGGGGTCAGGGCATTGAAGCGGCTTGTGCAGACGAGCAGCTTGGGAACTGGTGCTCCCAACTCCTGATCTGTGGGGTCCACGAGCCTGTGACAATTGTGGTTCATGTCGGGGAGTTTGAGAGGTGGCTCAAACTCAGCGTCAGTAGGGACTGAAACCAACAAGTGACAGGCAATGAAGCGGGGACTGCCCCAGGCCCGTCCTGCTCCCCCAGAGGGGCTCCTGTCTGTCTGACCTGGGGGCAGAGGTCCTCCTTATGTCCCTTGTCCTCATGCTGTCCCCTCCTGGGTTCCTTTTGGGAGCACTGTGGAGTCGCACTCTTGGCTGTGGCCCCCAGGGCCCTACTCCCCGTGGGCTGCTTTCCCCCTGGCCGTCCCCTCTGCACAGGTCAGCCTCGTGCGTCCCAGCATTGTCCTTCCCAGCCCTCTGCCCATTCCTGCTTCTCTATGCACAGCGTGGCCGCCCTGGCTCCCCCAACCCTGTCCCGCCTCAGTGGCATCCGGGGCTGGGGCAGCAGGGACGTCGTCTTTACCTTATTCACACCATCGGCCATGGCCTGCAGTGTGAGCTCTCGGGGCCCATCCACCGTCTTGCCGTTGTCCGTGGGGCCCCAGCTGGCACTGTAGATGTCAATGAGTTGGGGCATGTGGCTGATGGAGGAGGCCTCGATGACGTCGGTCATGAAGGGCTGGTCCAACATGCGGATGCCTGCGGACAGGTGCGACGGGGCATGGGGCTTTGGCACCCAGTTCTCAGGAGACACAGGCCCGGGGAAGAGTGTGGCTCTTGGGTGTGGCTGGAGAGTTGGCCACTTCATATGCCTGGGGTGAACCTTGGAGTCCAAGGACCCAAGGGATGCCCAGGCTGGGTACAGTGGTACAGGCCTGTAATCCCGGCTGCTTGGGAGGCCGAGGCAGGAGGATCGCAAGCTGGAGGCCAGCCTGAGCAACTTAGTGAGACCATGTCTCAAAGGAGAATCAAAAGGGTTGGGGGTGTGGCCCTGCACTCCCTGGGTTCAACCCTAAGTTACTGGAAAAGAAAAAGGAGCACAGAGACTCCTCACACTCCCAGTCTCACCTATCCTTGTGAGTCTGCTTGAGGGAAACCCTCCCCTAGCAACACTGGCGCTTCCCAAAAGGGAGGGCGGCCTTTGGGACAAGATTCCTGGCTGCAGTGCCACCCAGGACTGCTGTGGCTTGAGGGTTTCCCCTGAAGGTTCGGGTGCCGGGAGCTTGGTTGTGGTGTGAGGATGTGGGGTCCATTAGAAGGTGACTGAGGCCCAAAAAGCACTGTCATAGGGGGATGGATGCTGTTATTGGGGATCCCCCATTGGCTCCACCCTCAGAAGGGCTGGTATCATGTTACAGAGTAGAGGTTTCTGCCTCCCTCCCTCCCTCCCTTCTTTCTTTCTTTCTTTCTTTCTTTCTTTCTTTCTTTCTTTCTTTCTTTCTTTCTTTCTTTTTTTTTGAGACAGCATTTTACTATGTAGCTC
Source organism: Hydrochoerus hydrochaeris (assembly GCA_004027455.1). NCBI lineage: Eukaryota > Metazoa > Chordata > Mammalia > Rodentia > Hydrochaeridae > Hydrochoerus > Hydrochoerus hydrochaeris. The sequence goes on from PVLA01000705.1 coordinate 138,219, forward strand.
AGACTGGCTTTGAACTCAAGGGGATCCTCCTGCCTCAGCCTCTGAAATACTGGGCTTACAGGTGTGGGCCACCATGCCTGGCTGTGTTTTTGGGAATTATTAAAACTTCAAGTCTGTACCAAGATGCTTGCCAGCTGGCAGCGTTACTGGGCAGACACTGCTTTGGGTGAGAATGTGTGTTCCTCTCCTGCCTGGAAGGCGTGCAGAAGAGGTGGTGACCACTGTCTCCGTGGAAATGGGCTGGAAAGAACCGATTTCCAAGAGTCAGGAGAGCCCCAGGGCGGAGCAGGCTTGAGGGAAGGAAGGAAAACGGTTCTCAGCTTGGAGGTGCAGCTGGGCCCAGCCCACCTACCTGGGAAAGTGAGGGTCTAAAAAGATTGTTTTCTTAAATTTAAGGTAGGGTCGGACTAATTCACTAATTTGCCCAGGCTGGGTCTGAACTTGTGATTCTCTGGCCTCAGCCTCCCAGAGTGCTGGAGTTACAAGTGCACCCCACCGTGCCCCACTGGGAAAGAGTTTTTAAAAAAATATTTTATGAAAAAATAGGACAAATTTCATAACCAAATAACAAGAATAACAATAATTACTGCACTGTGAATTATCTTCAAAGTAGTTACTGAGTACAAGACATCAACTACAAGGATTCTAACAAGAAACAACTGACAATAGCACAGATTTTCTAACAAACTAAAATAAACTCTGAGTATAAATAAAGCAAATTAGCACGCATATGAAATGAAATGTTTTTAAAACAACAGAATATGTAATTTGGGGAAAGATTTGAGTTTCCTTCTACTACCTATTTACCTCTCTTGTATTTTCCTCTTTAATTTGTATCTATATTGTTTCTCATATGTGAAAAACCACACAGTCTTTGAGCTTGTGTGTCTGACTTGTTTCACTTAAGCTTCCAGTTGCATCCATTTACCTACGGATGTCTCCAGTTTATCTTTCTTTACCGTGGTGTAGTACTCCTCATGCGTTCACCTGTTGGTGGACATATAGGCTGTTTCCAAGTGCTATTATGAACAGTTGTGCCATAAACAGGGGTATGCATGGGTCCCCACCATATGATGACTTTAACTCTTTTGGGAAGATCCCTGGAAGGAGATTAGCTGGGTCAAATGCAATGTCTTTGGTTTTCATTTCATTTTATTTTTTTATTTTAAGGGTTCTCCACACTGGATTGGGAAAGTGTTTTTAAAGGATTCAGGTGCAAGATTATTCTACTGTTATGTGGCCTCCATATTTCAATTTTGTCCCCTGTAAAAGCAGGACAATACTGTATAATGATCCGGGTCTAGCACACGTAACAGCTCTGCCAGGACTGTACAGGGTGTGGAGACAGCAGGGTCCCTGGGGGATACCCGAGGTTGGGGCTGGAAAAGCAGCCAAGGTGAGCGTGCCAGGAGCTGAGGGTGTTTTGATCCCGGGGTTGAAATTCTGCTGGTGCTGGGGGTGCTGGGTCTCTGGACGTCACAGGCCCAGGAGCCCACTCCCTACGGGCCCTGATGCTCATCCCTGGTCTCCGTTCTCCTCCGCCTTTGCGGTCCCTGGGCACCCTGGTGAGGGCACCCTCAGTGGGGGTGGGGTGCGGTGCTGGGGAGAGGCAGAAGGGCGCTGCCTGCTGGGAGCAGTGAGCAGAGCCGGTTCACTGAGGTCTTCTCTACCCGGAGCCCCTGGAACGTACTGCTCAGCTGGGGGGATCTGCAAGGGTGAAGTGGGGGGCCCTGTCCTCATCCTGTCATCAGTCAGGGGAGCAAAGCAGAGTGAAAGCAGACCAGGTGCTCCCTGTCAGGACTGCAGGCCCTTGGCTTTCCGACCCAGGGTCTTTGGCCTGCACCCCAGGGCCACCGGCCTGCACCCCAGTGTCTCCAGTGCAGATGGATTGTTGTGAGGAGCGCCAGCCCCAAATTCCTGTCTCCTTACTGTTACTCATCTACCATCTACGTGTGCATGAATCAATTACCTACCATGTATTATGCACCTAGCAATCAGTCATCTATCATGTGCGCATGTATCTATCATCTATGTAGCTATGTAGCCATTGCCTGTCTTTTTATTAGCACTTGGGGTTGAACCCCGGGCCTCTGCATTGAGCTGTACCCCAGCCGCCTTTTAAGGAATATGCATTTAGAGTCGGGGTGTCTCTGGGTCACCGAGTTGACCAGGTGGGGCTGGGCCGCCAGCCGGCTGCCCCCCTGCCGCGCGGCCTCCTGGGGCGTGGGCTGCAGTGCCTGGCTGAGCTGTCTCTCCTAGCTTCTGCCTCCCTGGAGAAGCCTGATTCACACAAGGCACAAAAATGTACAAGGACCAGCACCAGGGAGGGCGGGAAAGTGGAGACTCAGGGTGCTGTCATCAAGCACAGAGGAGGTGACTGGTGGAGGGGCGATGTCGGGAGACGCAGCGGGGTCCTGGGAGCCGGGGGAGGAGGAGGAGGAGGTGCTGGGGGACACTGGGTGTACTGGGCAGAGGAAGGACCCTCGGGAAAGCAATGGCTGTGGTTTCTAACATGTTTGTGAGATGGTTTTATCCTAACAGGTCTTTACCCAGACATGAACACGCGTGTACATGGGGGTTCACCCACGGCAAATGGGGTGCAAAAGTCACGGGCACACAGTTTCACCGACCACTTGAGCTAGGCCTGCTAGACAGGGACCCCAGCACTCCACCCTGCAGCCCGCGGGGACGAGCGATGATCGAGGTTGGCCACCAGGTGGCGCTCGAGCCCGCCCAGCTCAGGACCCCTCCCCCCCCCGCCCCCAAAGGGAGATTCTTCCCAAGAGTTTGGCTCGTTATTGAGCAAATAATTAAAACCCAGCCAACTCCTGGACTTGTCAGCCAGTGAGTAACCTGTCTCGCCTAAATCTGTCAAGGCGCAGGCCTGGAACTCTGGTTTTGTTTGCAGTTCTTGGGCATGTCTCCACAGCTTCAGGCAGACTACACTGTGCCAGGGTGTGTACTGGAGGCCGAGGGAGGAGGGTTTCCCTGGCCTAGACAGAGGAGCAGCTCAGCTGGAGACCCAGCCTGTCCGGTGGGCAGCCCAGGTGCATTTGGAGTTCAAACAATAAGAGAGGAGAGAAAAAGAGACAAGAAGCCAAGGGGAAGGGGACCCTGTGTGCCCAGAAACCAGGGAGCCGACCCCCACTTGTTCCCTCTGGCCAGCTGTCCTTCCTTGGACCTCGTGGTTCCCCAAAGCCAGGGCCTTCAGGGTCATAATGAAGACCATCATGAGAACAAGACATTCAGGTCTGAGTTGTCCTGTGGCCCCTGGCCCTGCCCTGTGTGTGCGGAGCTGCCCGGCCCCAGGGACCCCAGGGTGGGTGGGGGGAGCTTGGCCTGTGATACACCATGTGAAGCTTTAACAGCGCTGCAGGGTGGAGGGATGAGGGGGCCAGGAGCTCCATGTGTGCATCTTGGGGACCCCGGCTGGGTTTTCTTGAGACCTTTTGTACCCAGCTCAGGGCAGTAGTGAAAGCTGTTCACACCCAGCTGGTGCAGGGTTTTATTTAGGCCCTGAAAATGCAAACCTCACCACAAAGTAGGTTTACATTTCCCTTCAATTGCTGGAGAAAAAGTATCAAGGAAGAAAGAAAGAAAGAAGAAAGAAAGAAAGAAAGAAAGAAAGAAAGAAAGAAAGAGAAAACTGGAAAAGAAAAAAGAAAACAAAACAAAAGAAAAGAAAAACAAGGTTGGGTGACTCAGCCTGAATAAATTAGGAACCAATTTGATGCAAAAGTTGGAACAGGCCCGGCACCAGTCCATACTTGGGCATCTAGCTCAAAGTTTATGAATCTCTGTCTCTCTCTCTCTTTCCCTTTTCCTCTTCTTTCTCACTTTTTTTTGGAGTGGTGGTAGTGCTGGTTTCCAACTTTCCTGGGACACATCACTACCATGTCTAGAGCCCCGATGAAAGGAACTTGTTAACATCTCACCCAGTGAAACTTCGGAAGAAGTTCTAGGTAGTCTAGGTCTCCCCAAAGATGTGATCCACTGCGTACAATATTCTGAACGGCTCTGAGAAGTTTTACAAAGGGTTCACACACACGCTGTATTCTAAGGTCTCTGAGTCATAGTCAAGTGTTAGTGAGGCTGACATAGAAGAGTAGGGACAGTGAGTTCATCTGTACAAAGTCAAACACTGGAAACGACCAGCTTTTGCTGTTAGAATAAGACAGCTGCTGTTGGGTGAATGGGAAGCAGCTGCAGGGCAGGGAGAGCTTGGAGGGGGCCGGGTTTGGCTCTTGTTGGTAGCAGGATGACTATTGGTGACAATCCTTGGGCTGTATGCTTCTGATCTCTGTGTTGCTATATTTATCTTATGATTAAATTAAAAAAGTTAAATGCATTGATACTGCCGTGTGAGTTAAAATTAAAAGTTCTTCTCACCCGTGAGTGGCGTGGCAGGGCCTCTTACCTGCGACCTTGGAGTTGTACGCCACCCCGACCCCGCAGATGTTGTTGTTGGCGGCTGCTGACACCTCTCCTGCACATCTCGTGCCATGGCTGTGGGGAGACAAAGGTGAGTGAGACCCAACATCGGGAGTGCTTGGTGGACAGTCTGGTTCTGTCAGTGGGAAGCAACTGATGCTCTGATGCTTATTTCCGAGGGTGGCTGAGCACACTGGGGTGCGGTGCTGTCTGTAATGGGGTTGCCACCTTTCCAAGACTTGCTTCACCTGAGTTCCAAACAAGGCCTTTCCAGAGCTCATATGCTAGACTATGGCCCGGGAATGTCCCTAAGGGCTATGTGCTAATGGACCCAGGGTGGTGCTATGGGAAGGTGGTGGAAGCTTTAAAAAGTGGAGACTGGTGGGAGGTCTTTAGTTACAGGGTGAGGGGTGTCCTCGAAAGGGATTGTGGGGCCTCATCCCTTCTCTCTCTGTTTCCTAGCTGCTCTCAAGCAAGCAGCTGTCTCTATCACACATTCCCTACCAGATGCTTTGCTTCACCATAGACCCAAAAGGAACACAAGCCACCAACCATGGACTGAACCCTCTGAAAAAAGAGCCAAACCAAACCTTTCCTCTTTATAACCTGATTATCTTAGGCATTTTGTTATAGTAATACAGAGTTGACAGATACATGATGTTCTAGAATATTCTCTGCAACAGACATTGTAATTCTTCATTTTGCTCATTCTGTTCTTTCTTATGCCAAGGGCTCCAGATGCTTCCTGTTCTCCTGCATGTACTTCCCCTCTTCCCAAACTGGCTGGCTTGGTGACCTGAAGGATGAGAGGTGACTTGACAGGACTGACAGCATTGGGTTCCATTCCTGGAGCTGTGTAGAGGCACCAGCTCACGTGGGAACTCTGGACTAGTCTGGGAATGTTGTTGGGCTAGGTTGTCAAGGTGCAAGGCCACATGGAGAGAGGGAAGGACAGCAACCTCCTCAGATGAGGTGACAGAGAGCAGTCACTTCTGTCTTCCAGACCCCAGCAACCACAACCCACCCAGCCAACAACAGATAAGAGAGGGCTGCTTGCTGCGCTCCCCCAGGTTCCAGCCTTGGAGCAAACATGCTCTTTCCCAAGTGGCCACCCTCTAGGTAGTGTGTGAAACAACATCAGGGGAAGGGACAAGAGTGAATGCCACAATCTGAGCGCAGTGTCTTCAGCCCGAACAGCTCTCTGGATCTGGCAGATCCCAATCCTTGATCCAAGCCATCAGGAAATATCAGCCTCAGGGTGGAAAGTCTCTGGGGCAGAGGGATGGGTGGGCAAGTGGGCCAGGCCTGTGGGGCAAGGCCTGCTGCAGGGAGGATGACAGGGCGGGGCAAATACCAGTCAGGCCATGGACCAGCTGCAGAGCCTAGAAAGAGGGACCTCTGCAGCCTTGGAGGGACTGCTGTTGGGGCCAGGGGAAGTATTTGTGGGGGGAGCGGAAGTGATGCCTGGGGGGGCACAGGTACCAGCTAGTGAGCGCCAGGGCTGTGAGGGTGAGCGGAGCTGCTGCCCAGCCTTCAGCCATCACGGCCGGGGGTGGGAGAGACAGCCTGCAGGGCTGTCACCTCGTACACATGGGTGTAGGAGTACTGTACACCCTGGTGAGATTAGAAATCCTGTGCTTATGGAATGTGTGCAAATATATCATAATAATATAAATTAGTATATTATAACAGATTTAATCACTAATGATATTATAAGCATAGGATTTCATATTTACATTTAATATTCCAGTAATTTATACTTATTTAAATTATTATGTTATACAAATACACAGAACATAAATTATAACATAAATATAAATTAAATATTTAAAGAACATTGCATATTTATATCATAACACAATCTATGATATATTAATGTATTAACATGTTTACATTTATAAATTTCTGTAATTTATAGTAGATTATTATATAAGTGATATAAATGATAACAAAACAGTACTTTATCATGTATATATTTATAAACACATATATATTCACTATATATCTTATCAATATATACTGTATACATGTGAACATATATATAAAATACTCACATATAACATACACGAATTGCTTATGTTAATACTATATAGAATATATACATGTGTACACCTGCACACACCTGCACACACAAGTTTTCTTTACCTACAAGAGCCCTACATGAGCCCTCCTACAAGGAGAACTCATTATTCTCATCAGTTCTCCAAGGAGAACTGATCATTTCTTTATATTGGGAAACTTCGAAGTCTTCTCCTCCAGTTCTTTATAAAACATAGAGGGGAGGGAAAGGGACTGAAAAAGGAATGGAGATAAATTATGTCCATGTACCAGGGCCCCCAAGGAATGTGATTGTCATGTAAACGAATTACTCATAGACACATTCATAAACATAAAAATGGAAACAAAACAAAACACATAACTCAGGCTGTAGACTTAGCCCCTTTGGCCCTGTGAGCCCCAGAACTCACCCTTGCTCCCCCCCTGCCACTTGGGCCCTGTCCCCCAGCTCCTGCCCCTGCTCCCTGCTCTTCTAGCTGGTTAGATGGAGCATTAGTCTCCTTGTTCTTTGACCATCAACCCTAATGACATCTTCTTTCCACAGGCCCAGTGTGGATGAAGGCCTTGCCGGAAGCCCTCGGTTCCTTCTGGGACATCAGTGAGCAGCACAACCCCACGATCGGCCACATCTCAGAGGCTGTGGTGACTAAGGACAGAGCCTATGTCTCTTTGCCAGGGCCTGCAGGGACAGGCCTACCCTACAGTGCTTCTAACGTGCAGTGCCCACTCTGCACAAGTATTTCCCTGCAGGCTGGGGACAGTGAAGGCCACTGAGTGCAGGTCCAGGTCTGCAGCCCTAATTCTGTCCTTTCACGGGGAGAGGAAGGGCTCAGCGCTCCCAAGGAGCTGGGGGAGGACTCCTGATGGGGACAGTAATTAGAATAAACAGCAAGGCTCCTGCAGCTGCTCATGGCCTGTGTCACTCACAGTCTGCGCCTCCATGAGCTCTGTCCCCGTGTTCTCTCGGTGCCTTCCCGATGGTCTCAGGATCCCCTGAACATCAGGAATACACTTGTTCAAACTCGTTTTCACTTGTTTCACTGTGCTTTCCTAGGCACTTCTGTTCTCTAGCACTAACCCCTGCTGTGCAAGACGGGAGAGACGCCTGGGGTGTGCCCGCCTCCTGAGCAAGGTCACTGGGGACACTATAACTGCAATTGCATTGAATCAGCAGCTGAACTTGGCATCTTTAGGTTTACAGCAGCACAATCTGTAACAGCCACATCTTGGAAACAACCCAAGTGCCCCTCCATTGAGGGCTGGACAAAAATGATGTGGTATTTATATACAACGGAGTACTACTCAGCATGGAGGTTTTTATAAGCAAGTGGATGCAACTTGAGACCGTACTCATAAGTGAAATAAATCAGACTCACATGTGTAAATACCATACTGTCTCCTTAGTGTAAGAAATTGAAAGAGCAAATGTGATCCAAAATCTTCAATAAATATTGTGTAAGGATAAGAAACTTCTCAAAGAGGAAAAGTAACTGGGACAGGGGAAAGGAGGAAGGAAGGAAGACACAAATTTGTATACATATACATAAGATAGCTAAGAAGAACATACTTCTAACTGTGCTAGTTCTTAGAAAAGAACAGTTAATACTCATGATCAATTTTGCATGTCTATATCTGGTAATCTAAGCAACCCTTTTGAAGGTAACAATATGCAATATTACAACCATTGTTAAATTCCTATCATCTTGTTTTGAAAACCTATACTGTTATTATTTTGGGTTTGTTGTTGTTTGTCTCTTTTGCTTTTTTTTATTCTCTTAAATAAAAAAAAACTTGGCGTCTTTATATTCTTGTTCCTTCCTATCCATGGACTTGGTATTGTCACCCTGTAATTCAGGGATGCTTGCATGTCTTTGCTAAGTTCTCTAATTTTCTCACATCTTATGTATTTATTTATTTATGGTACTGGGGATCAAACTCACAACCTTGCACTTGCCAGGCAGACGTTTATGCCGCTGAGCTAAATCTTCGGTCCTTTATTCACATCTTATCTTAGATTTATAATTATTTGATCAGCTCTGAGCTGTAGCACGGTGTCAAATAAAAGAAATACTTGGCAGCAGTCTGTCCTGTGCCAGGCTGAAAGAGAAAGCTGCTGAAGTGTTGCCATTAGGAATGATGTCTGCTATAGGATTTTGATAGACAGACTCTATTATTTTCAATAATTATTTCTCCAATTGCTTCCACATTTTAGATTATATCCCATTTATTGAAATTTTATTGGAAAGTATATTTTTCAACTGAAGTTGGTTCTTTTTGCCTGGATGTCTCCTGTGACTTACTTTTCTTTTTAAGTGGTTGTATACATTTATCACTCTGAGCAAAAAACACATAACTTACTTGAAAATTTTTTGTAAGATTGCTCCATGAAATAAATTTCCCCTGGAATAAACTCATGTCCCACTTTTTAATTTTCTTTTTCTTTTTGGTTCTTTGAGATAGGGTCTTGCTGTGTTGTTCAGATTGGCCTTGAACTCACTGTATAGCCCAGGGTGGCCTTGAACTTGCAGGGATCCTCTTGCCTCAGCCTTCTAAGTGCTGGGATTACAGGCATATGCTGCCACCCCTGGCCGGTTTTTAATTTTGTTGGGTGTATTTTTTCAGAATTTTTGAATCTTGAATTGCAGCCTATTTTTTTAGTTAAATTTTTTTTTAAATTTTAGAAACAAAACAACAACAAAAAGTGATAGAAATGATTCAGAATTTTAAAAAAAGCAGGAAATTAACACTAGTTAATATATTTCATATTGCTATCTTAGAAGTACTTGCTCAGATTGTAACATTTAGGCATGAAAAAAAAAGTCAAACAATCAAACAATAAAAACACAAATTGTTCTTATTGATGAACTTACAGAGATTACTAGTATAGTTATCTTGTATATTTTCTCTCTTGTCTCTCTCTCCTCTTCTTCCTTTTCTCTTTTCCCTATCCCAGTTGTTCTTTCCTTTTGAGCATTTTCTTTCCCTTTCATTTTCACAATATCTATTGTACATTTTGGATCTTATTACTCTTTCAGTTTTTTTAACACTAGGGAGAAAATATGATATTTACATATATGAGTTTGATTTGTTTCACTTATGAGGATGATTTCAAGTTGCCTCTATTTACCTTATAAAAACCTCAAGTTTATTCTTCTTTATAGCTGAGTAATACTCTATTGTATAAAATGTGGCATCTTTTTTATCCATTCCACAGTTGATGGAAATTGGGTTGTTTCCAAGATTTAGCTATTATGAATTATGCTGCTATAAATATGGATGCTGTGGCATGATGTTTTCAGTTCTTTTGGGAAAATACTCAGAAGGAGAATAGCTAGATTGAATGGGACCTCCAATTCTAGATTTTTGAGGAATCTCTACACTGATTTCCACAGTGGTTGCACCAGTCTACCTGCCCACCAATAGGGGAGAAGGGTCCCTTTTTCCCCACTCCCCACCAACATTTGGTATTGTTTGATTTCTTGATGGGAGACATTCTTTCTTGAGTGAGATGGAATTTTACTGCTGTTTTAATTTGCATTTCTCCAATAACCAGTGATATTGAACATTTCTTCATGTATTTCTTCATCTGAGAAGTGCATATTCATCTTCAATGCCCATTTTTGGATTGAGTCTTTGAATTTGGGGGACTGATATTTTTCAATTCTTTATATGTTCTCCATAGAAGTCCTTTGTTTGAGGGACAGTTGGCTAAAATTTTTTCTCATTCTATGGGTTTTATTTTTACTCTGTTGGTGATTTCTATTGAAGTACAAAAACTTTTTAATAAGTTGAAATTCCAGTTGATGGTTCTTTGAAGTATTTCTCTTGCAGTTTGTGTTTTGCTCATAAACTCTTTGCCTACCCTTATGTCCTCAAGATTTCTATCTATCTTGTCTTCCAGTAGATTTAGTGTTTCTATTTTAATATATAGCCTATTTTGGAGATAGATTTTTTTCCTCTTCTTTTTTCTTTCTTTGTGTTCTTTTTCTGGATATTGCCCAATGATTGCTTTAGCTGACTCTTTAGTTTTGTATCCTGGATCTTAAATTGAATTTCAAACCTCTGAATTCACAGAGGCACTGGGGAGAGGCCAGATCAGCCAGCATGGCAGACCCTTGCTACTTGGCCAGTTTACACAAGACTGTCTACACCTTCCAGTCACCCTTGGTCTACACACTTTTAAAAGATATGGTCTAGAATTACAAATTCTTGAAGCTGGTGAGTCAGCAGGGGCTTTGCTGGTGAGGGAGAACCAGAAAGGAAGCTACATAGCTCCCGTGTACCAGCAGTGGCCCTATTGTCTGAAGAGGACCGAGAAGGAAGCTACGCAGTCCACTACGTGCCACTAGTGACCACTAGGGATGGGGTGAACCAGGAAGGAACTATGCAGACCCCCATGCACCAACAGCAGCTGGGGAGAACCAGGAAGGAGCTCCCTGCTCACTGTGAGCAACTGGCTAATTTGGAGGAACACAGGCTGAGATGATGGCAACTGAAGTCAAGAAACATCCTAACACTTGTCTTGTTTGATTGATTTTGCAAGCCCAAAGCCAGTTGTCTGAGCAACAATTTGGTCAACAATATGTAATATAGTAATTACTATCAATTTCCTACTGCCTTATCACTGTTTTGTTTAATTTTATTGTTCTGTTTTATTTCTTTTAAAATTAAAAAAGGAAAAAGAAAATCAAGGTCTTGCCCGGCTTGCTGCAGACTTTTCACTCACAGCTTTAGACACAGAAGTTCCATTGTGACGTCTAGCAGAGCCAAAATTTAGTGACTGTCCAGCTAGTTTGGCATGGGCTGTGTTTTCTGGCTGATGCCTGATGAGCTCTCTTTCAGAAGCTACTGGTAAGAAGGGCTGAGGATGAATAGGTGAGGCAGGATGAGTTAGGACAGGTGATGGGTCAAACTACAAAAGCTGCCTCCAGGGAGACCTGGGCCCTCTGATAGCTTCCCAGTGCCTTCTGCAGAAATGAGGAGCACCCTCCTCATCTTCCTGAGACTAGACATTAGGTTTTTCAATTTTCCTACTCAATTGACCTGGCCGTACATGTGCAAGATATCTTTGGGTGAAACTCACCTTTTCCACCAGCAATGCAGGATCAGAGGCACTAGATTCTTTCCAGAAAGTCCAACCCTGCACCAAGAGAGAGCTAGTTTCTGCTGAAAGTTCAGATGAGAGAATATCTGTCTGGGGGAGATGGGTGGACAACCAGGATACTCCTTGACTCTTTCTGCATAATTTCTCTCACTTTCTAACTAGTAGGGGAATCTGGCTTAGTTCCTGTAGATATCCTTGTACTGAGATTCATAGTCAAATCTGCTGCTACATAGGGGGTGTCTCCCCCATGCCTTGCTCTCTGTATCCATATCTCTGATCCCCAAGTAAAACCTTCTGGGTGGGAGAATCACTCCCATTGTCTGGATATGGAAATTGACTCAGGGCTCACTGATTCCATACCCAACAATCCACACAATCCTACATTTATCCACCACTACTCACCCTACTTTTCTCTCTTGAGAAAATATTCTTTTGCCACTTGAAGACCATGAAATTCCCCTATCAGGCGTACACGGCACTAACTTTCAAAGAAGAAATGATCATGCCCACATCTTTATTATATTCTTTTACAATATTTATAATTTTCTTTATAATTCCTTAAATCTGTATCTCTGTAACCCATTAAATTTGTCTTTTAGCCAAAGGGGGAATTTTAATGAATACCAGATAGAGGAATTTTAATGAATCCAGATAGAGGACTAGAAATAAAATAAAATAAAGACTATGGCTTCTCCAATGGCTCTGCACAGCTAACACATTGGTACTCTGCTGGGAGCTCACTGAGTTCTGGTGTGGATGGAGAGAGGCTTAGTAAGGCAGTTACAAGCAGCAACCTCTAAGCAAAATCTACCTTTAAGGGAGTCTTGAAGCTCACATGAAAAAAATGTTAGTTTAGGTCTTTGAAAACCATCTGAGTTTTATTATCCAGGAGGTGATTTCAAAATTAGTCCTTAAAGACATAAGGGAAAGATGTTCTCTCTTCCTGAGCCATTGGCTGTCACCAGGGTAAAGTGTCAGTTTATATCAGCGTGGAAAGAGAGCCAGGGAGGCCATCTGTCTCGCGTCCTCTTCCACGGCTTGCTGTGTAGGTTCTTCAAAATGAAATACGACTTTTAATAAGGAACAAAAAGTTAATTCCCAGAGATGTTTCTTATGTGAAGGTTTAATCACACCATCAATCACATTAGCTCCTGGGGAGATAAATATTTTTTCAGCATCCATTTGTCCTTCTTCCTTCCCCCCATTTCAGTTGGTGGAATAATAAATGTCTTTCCTCTTCCTAAATTTATAGTACACTTTTTACAGTCAGGAATCACATCTAATCCGGAATCTCTTACTCTTTAGGGCCTAATAGAGAGAGTGTGCTGCACCCTTGAACGCTCCATAAATACTGCCTGTGGCGGGGTGACATTTCTGCGGGGAATGCCTGTCAAAGAAATGCTATGCACTGGCGATTTTATGGACAACAGCACAGCGATGGAATACAGAGCTGCAATGTGTCACCCAGCACTGACCTGCAACTCAGCAAGGCTGCAAGACTATTGACAAATGTGGGCCTCAAACCCTGCGAGCAGCAGGCAGCTCTAAAATGGACAGATGTCAAGGCCACTCAACATCATTGCACAGCTGAAAAGGGGGGGCCACCCCTCCTTTCAACCAGCCAATCAATACTTTCCGAATGCCAGCAAGCAAAGGGATGTGATCTTAGGTCCCCATGCCTCGCAGCCAATCGATGGTATCTCTTCTGCTCATTATTGATGCTCATTAAATGTGATATTTCTTACCTTGTTGCAATTTGGGTTATTATTTTGTTTAGCCAAACAGATATCTCTGATTTCGAACGAGGAGAAAATTATACTCTCTTTGCAAATTTCTTGACTGTGTTTCAAATATATCCCCAGAGCTCAAATGCTGCCTGTAATTATTAAATGCTTCACCACAGAATTAATACACTGATTCTGTGAAAAAGGAACCGGCTCACAAAATCGAATCAAACCCGGGGCAGGCCATTCTAATGTACACACTCCCTCAGAGCAGGTCTGCAGCATCTCAAGTTTGTTTTCCTGAAGAGTCCTTGGCTTGGGGTTTTAAATGTGTTCTTAAAGCAATGCCAACCGGAAGGAAGACGAGGTGAGGCGAAAGTCCGGAGCGCTGCTATGATGGTTCGGCACTGGACACCCAGGAGGAGGGAGGGGAGCGGCGCTCCCGAACTCAGTTTCTCATCCAAGGGCGCTGCTTTGTTACTGGCTAGAGGGTGAAATTGCTCCCTGCCTTCCGCAGCAGTGACGGAAGCCGCTGCCGATTCCACTGCTCCCACAGGCGGCACACTTTTGTGTGGGCCGCACGGTTGGAGTGATGTGTAGCAACAGGCTCCTCCCTGGGCAGAGGTGGGCAGCCCTTCCTGGAGTCTGGAGGCCAGACGTGATGCCGTATCCAGAAAGGATGCCGTAGGTCCCAGGCAAAGCTCTGTGGCCTTGCAGTTGCGAGAGGCTCCTGTGTCATCAGCCATAGATCCTGCGTGGGCCACGGGCCATGCTGGGCTGGAGCTTGGGCTCGGCGAGGTGATGCTCCTGGAGCATGGTGCAGGAGGCTCCTCACCTCATGCCCCTGCCCGTGAAGTCTCTCGGTCCCCTTTCTCTTGGGTGAGCCGTTCTTAGGACGTGGTCCCCTGCGCCAGCCTTTAACGGCCAGGCGAGTCACCCAGATCACCTCCTGAGCACACCTATATCTTCTTCACCATCTTGGCCACACTCACCCTGGAATAGACTTGCCCTCCAGCCCCAGATCCACCTGCTGCTGTCATTCGCATCCTGGACCCAAAACTCTCACACAGGGCATCAAAACTGCCTTTATCACTCAGCAGTGGTGTGACCTTGCACAGCTGCTTAAGAACTGTGCCTCAGTTCCAAAATGAACACAATTTGAAGGTTTTTTTCAGAATTAATTGAATCAGTGTGAGGTGTGATAGGAAAATACGGTAGATATTTAAATTAAACCATTACAGTAAAGGACACATAGCCATTAATGGCCCTTGCTTTGAACATACTTGTCCCATTGTCCTTGCCACTTTCTGCAGCAGCTCTGGAAGTCCTCTTTCATGAGTGTCTTTGATTGTGCTGTTCTGGCTGCCTCAGTGTCTTAACTGATTCAAAACATTTATGTTTCGTGGTCATTTTGACTTCAGGGAGGAGCCAGAAGTCACATGGTGCCAGGTTCTGTGAATAAGGTGGATGAGGACCCAGTGTGATGTTTTTTCGAGCCTACCTTTGCATTGGATGGCACTTGGCAGCAGCATTCACTGTGTTTTTGATCACCTGTCATAAAGACATTCATGTAAAAGGACTTCCAGATGGACAGGTGTGTTTGCAGTGAGAGAGAGGATTCTGAGGATTCATGGCATCGTGTCTTGTACCATAATTTTTAAAATGTGAACATTCACCAAGTATTTTGATCTCATCTCATACATACAGCGACTCAGTCCTGTGGCTTGATGACAGTGAGCCACACATAGTGCCTTAGTTCTTTCTGTGTTGCTGCAACTTTGGCCACATTAACCCTGGAGGCACCTGGGCCCAGGCTTCCTCCTGGGACTCGGACAACTCTGTAGACATCTGGACACCAAATCGAGTAGTGTACATGGACAGCACTCAAGTCCCAAGTCTATTTATTGCCTTTTTTCCTGCCTGATTGATTTTAAGTTTACTTTTTCTTGTAGAAAATAGCAAAGACATAAGAAAATAGAGTGAATTCTCATGTACCCATCTCCCAGCTTCAACAATGATTAACTCAGGACCAATTTTATTTCCTCCACACACCAACGTGTTCTCTCACCTCTTTCCTCAAGATATCAGTAATACTGAAGAAAATACTAAACATAGTATCATTTAATCCTGGAGAGACAGTTTGGTAAACATAGTCTAGACTCATGGGAAAGATGCTTTAGTCAAACCAAGCAGGAATCATCTCTAGGGTGATACCAACCTTTGGACCAAGGATTCTCCCCATGCTGAACCTTGAACTTTGACCCATCCTCCTCCCATAGCCATTTACAACAGCAGTTATATTTTGAGATGACATGAGCTAGGTAAGCCTACCCAATCTGTGACAATGTAGCTGGCTGTGGTGGTGCACACCTATAATCCAGCTACCTGTGAGGCTGAGGCAGGAGGATTGCAAGTTAAAGGCCTGTCTGGGCATCTTAGTGATACCATGCCTTAAAAGTAAAATAGAATGAATGCATGCAGTGGTAGAGCACTTGCCTAGCATGCATGATACTCAGGGTCAATCCCTAGGATGGGGGTGGTGGTGGTAGAAGAATGATACTCAATCTTTGAATAACAAGCCATGGTGGGGCGAGGATCTGTGAAAATGAATTGATAATTGGGAAAAACTCATTTACTGGTCAAAGTGCACACTGTCTTGAGTAGTTTGCTTCCCACAACATGGGGATAATGCCTGCTGGGAGTCTCCTGTAAATGGATATTGGGGAATTCTTACTGCTGACAGCAATGAATTTTTATTGCACTAAACACTAACTGGTTCTAATTAGAGGTTTTCAGCCAGTTTAAAATTATTCTTTCAAGAACAAGTTTACAAAAGAAAATATTGACAGGAGAAGATAGCTCCTTGGTGTTTTTGTTTTTTAGGAGTATTCTTGCAGCAGAGCATACAAGCATACAAGCAGATTTGGTTGGAGGAGCCTGTACTTGAATTTACTACAAAGATTCAGCAAAAACTATTCCTTTGGCTTATGTTTTTGTGCTTGGATCAATCCATCAAAAATTAATTCAGTGCCCATTAGTCACAGTGAGATAGCTGATTGGTCCATGCATTGCACCTGCCCTTTCCGATATCCATGGGGAAGGCTGGCCATCAGTTCGGGTGAAGCCAGAGCCTCTGCACATGGTGTCCCTCACTGCCACTGCCAATTACGTCCAGCACAGGACTCAGTGACATTTGTTCTGCAGCTTCATTTCCCTGCTTCTGAAAGTGGCTCCTTTGCTAAGGGTGTGCTAAGCTCTGGTGTTGGAAGTCATGGGAATAAGTGGCGCCTCCCGCTCAGGGTTCTCAGACCTGTTTAATACAGTTTTCCCCTCCAGACACATAGCTGCCGGCATTGCATGGTGATTGTCAGGCTGCAGGTGAGGTTGGCAGAGTGATTACTCTACAGGGCATCAGCAATGATCCTTCAAGAGCATTACAGATTCACATTTTACTTCTTTATCCTTTTCTTCATTTTCTGCAGTTTCCACACCCTAATACAGGTGCTGCCATAGTGAGCACAGTTTCCATACCCTAGAATCCATGTTCCGGTATCCCTGGTCAACTTCCATGCTGCAAGAACCAACTCTAAAGCCGTGGTCCACCAAGGAGCTTCCCTGGATACACTGGGCTGTTGCACTCCTTGCATAAGACATTAAAGTAATACTTACAAAAAAAATAGTACAGGGCCAGGATATGGCTCAGTGGCACGGCGCCTGCCTGGCAAGTGCAAGGTCTTGTACTAATTCAGATTTAGAAGCAATTTAAGCCATGCGCCTGCTGTTGGCTTTGTTTTGAGTACTAAGTAATAATTGTTAGACCAAAGAAGCTATTTAACCTTGCTAAGCCCATGTCCTCATCACTAAACTGGAAACGGTAGCTTTTGTTTCATGTACCACTTAGGTTGCCATGAGAAGTAAAAGTTATGATGAAATACCACGGATATGGCAAACTGAATTCCCTATGTTCATGAACTTCACCAAGGGCGTGGATAATAGGGAAACACTACATTTATTTATTTATTTAAATTAAGATAAATGTATTTTAAACCGATGCATAAAAGCACAATCACTTATTAATGGCCACCACGTGATGCTTCAACATAAGAATGCACTGGGGAATGTCAAGTTAAACCTACCTGTCTTCCCACCATTTAATCACTGTAGTGAAAATATTCACAAATCCTTTCCCATAGCATTTTGAGATATTCAGCAGTCATCATTATCTGTGGGTGACCTACCATGCAGTGGTACCTTCCTTCCTGTCTAACTCTAACTTCCACCCATTGATCAACCTTTCTTCATGTGACAACTTAAAAAATTACAGTGTTCTCTCACTGAGCTAAGTAAGCACAGTCACCTTAAGCATCTTAATTTCTCTGTATTTCCTATATGCAATTAACCATGTGAGCAGGATATTTACTCAAAAGAAAAAATAAGAGAGTACGTTTACAGGTTTAGTAACAAAACAAATTAAAGAAAAGTGGTGCCTAGAGGTGGGGCATTTGAATCCTTTCACGTAGTAGGAGCTTTATCCCAAGCATTCCTTCAAACCCCTGCTGACCACACTTGCTCTGCTTGAAAGCGAGCTGCTGCTATACCCTTATAGCAGAAATGCTTTTTCAAAAACATAACAGACATAGACCCAGCAGGGAAAATTTCCCTGCAATGGTTTCACTGGATCAAGCAAAGTCAGCATCTAAAGAATTATCAATCACCCTGAGAAAGGATTTCTTATTTTTATTTTTAGTTTTAGCAAAGCAGCAAGTAAGTTGCTAGTTCAACAGAACAAAAACAGTTAAAAGACCATTCTTGAGTACTGTAATATTTTTAAAAACTCATGAATGTAGAGATTGTAGCCACCAAGAAGGAAAATCGCAATGACCAGTGAAGCACTGGGCTGATTTTGTGGGTGATGGTCAAGCTTTGAAGAAAATGGCAGAAAACAGAACCCCAGCGCCCCGGCACATACTGCCCTGGCCTGGCTCACCTGTTGAACCAGTCATCGGTGTACCGAGGGTACGCAGAACCCCAGCGCCCCGGCACACACTGCCCTGGCCCGGCTCACCTTTTGAACCAGTCATCGGTGTACTGAGGGTACACAGAACCCCAGCGCCCCGGCACACACTGCCCTGGCCCGGCTCACCTGTTGAACCAGTCATCGGTGTACCGAGGGTACGGGTAGGGGTCGTTGCTGCTGAAGTCGTAACTGGCTTCGGCATTCTGCAAAACACAGGCAAGGCGTGAGGTCAGGAAAGCCAGAGGCAGAGTCAGGGACAGCGCTGGGGGACATGGTGTCTGGTGCTTAGAGGGCTGGAGACCTTAGGGTCCCGGAGGGCAGTGTCAGAGCCCTGTCCTGGACCTTGCGTCTTCATCTTGTCTTTAGACTCAGTTTCCCCTGTGGGTTCACTGAGTTCACTCAGAACCCAGGGTTTACTGCGAGCTTCCTCCATGCAGCTGGACGGAAGGCCTGAGCTTCTAGTTTTCATGTTATGCTGAGGTGGCCTTTGGCTTCCTGCTTTACGAGCAGGGCCCACTTCTCACTCCCTACTTCAGCCTGGCTGAGGCTGTCTCCTTTTCTCTTAAGGATGCCCTAACTTGGTTTATTCACTCAACAGATATGGACAGTCTTATGTATGTCAGAGACTCTAAGATGGAGAAAACAACAGTGGTGTCCTTTTCCTCAAGTGACTTACAGCCTACTTGGAGGAACAGACATGAAACATATGATCAAACCAGTAAATACACAGTTGCCAATCCTGACAACCACGCACGTTCCACTCTGCGGTAGACAGCCAGGAGTGTAAAACTGTAATTTTACACTTCTAATTTTTCCATGGAGAGTCTTTCCCCATGTACATCACTTATGTTCTCACTTAAGTGATTTCATGTTTGTTTTTTTTACAGTTTTGTCTTTAGTTGGTCTTTTATTTGTGCCAGTGACAGGAGGTGACCTTCTATCCCTTATTGAAGGGTTCATTCCTTCCCCATTGCTTCCTCTACTTGCCCGTGGTCTGGTAGCTGGGAAGCTCTCTGGAAGTTCCTCTCTTCTCCTGTCCTCTTTGTTTCTGGGTTCTGCTGTAAAGAACTCAAATGGCTCCTTGGTCCACAGCATACATGGGGCAAGGAGTTGTGGTGTTTCTCAATTTCCCCAGACCTGTGCCCCTTTGTGAGGTAAGATACCTCAGTTCGTGACATACTCTGATTTGCAAATATAGTGTATTACTGGCATAATGGCTTAAGAGCAACTTGATGAATTGCATTCATTTTTGTGTGGATTTGTTGCATGACAAAGGGCTGCTAGTCAATAGAATTTGCAATGATCAGAACTATAGTACAGGTCAAGCATCCACCTGAAACCTGTAATTCCAAAATCACAAAGTTTTTGAGTGTTGATGTGACACTAAATGGGAAAATTCCACACCTAGCTCCATAAGACAAGTCATGGTCCAAATGCGGGTGCACTCAACATATTGCATAAAATGACTCTCGGCCTAAGTGTGCAAGATATGTGTGACACATGAAGCACTTTCATGTGTGGACTTGAAAGACATGTGTAGACCCACCTCTAAAAGTATATGCATATATATCCAAATCTGAAAGAAATTTCAATTCCAAAGCACTTGCAGTGCTGAGTATTTTATATGAAAGCTACCCAATCTCAGCCTGTACTAATTTAATAAACAAATGCACATGGGCAGCAGTGGAATTTGGTCCTGCCATTTCCCGTGAGTCTATCTTTATTCCAGACTCTAGGTCTTCACCCTGCACCAGGCCTTTGGGGAGGAACCTCCTGTCTCCACTTCCTTCCTCTTCACATGGGTCCCAGGTTACTTCCTTGATGTGTAAAGTTTAACTCTGCATCTGGTCTCGGGGACCCTCAGATTCTGGGATCTCAGAATCTTCTTTTCTTTACTCTCCTTGAGATATCTAGATTTCAGTTCTTTCTAGGGATACCACTTGGAAATAGTAGCTTATAACATATTTTGCTGCTCCTGCCTCTGCAGTTTCCAGAGGTACAGGTAGCGGGGCACAACTATGTAAAGAAACACACTTAATACCTTTTCTTTTGGGTTTCAGAGGTGAGGGTGATACTTCAGCAATAGATTTGGAAGACCACTTGCTAAGCCTTTGTCTCCACAGAAGAGATTAGAATTCTGAGTTGGAAGGTGATTTACATATGGAGCTGGGCGTGAGCAGCCCACCCCTTTTTTGTGAGCTGTGTTCATGAAGTAGGATGGGTCTGCTCTTTGGAAAGTCAAAGTCAGAGAGACCCAGAAGTCATCCTAGGCTGAGAGGCATATATCTAAAGTGGCTCTGTGAGGCACCTCAGCTAATAGTCTTGGGGTGGCTCCATTCTGCAGCCTCCTGAACCTCCACACAGGGTAGGCAGTAGCACAATATGCTGAGAGAGCTGACTGGTGAGGACATGACATTGGGGATAGATGACCTAGGAAGTTCTAGTAGTCAGGACAGTGAGGATCTGGGGTTTAGGCAGGGTCTTTGTGGCTCAAAGACTAAGGACAATGGGCATGGGGATATCCTGAAGCCAGAGTGGACAGCAGATGGACAAGAGAGCACTACAGCCCCTACTCCTTCTGCTTAGTGTTGCACAAATCCTTGGGGCTCGAGGAAAGTTCTAGAACTAGGGAAGGTTGTACAAAGCCTGAGTTGACCCGATCAAATTCCTATCACCAGTGAATTTAGGCTGGCAGACAGAAGGGCAGATCAATCAGAGAGGAGCGGAGAATTCCTGTACGTTCTCCTTGCTCTGAAGCAACTGCTTTCACAAACTGTCCACTCAGGATTATTTTTCTGGCTCCAAATCACCACTTGGGGCTGGGTTGATGTCTCTTAGCTCTTTATCCTGCACTAGATGGCTTCCCCCAGGCAGGTGGGGGATAGAGGGAAGGGCTGGCAAATTCTGACAGTGGGACTCGGAGCTGAGACCCTTGAAACCCTGAAGCCATTTTTATAACAGGAAAAAGACCACTTCAGTGTTGTCGGAGGTCAAACTTGCCTCTCAGTGTTGAAATAGACGATGACTTAAGAATACCCAAGTTTTGTTATTGTTACACTGTATGTGATGGCTACTATTTAATTCCTTGGGTAACAGACTATATCGAGCATTAAGGAAGGCAAGCAATTGATCTTGCTTGGTGGTATGCTTTCTGGCTGAAAAATCAAATAGTTTACAGTGAGAAAAACAGTGAGCAAATTTTTCAAGGATTCTGTTTATGTTTTTATAGCCAAACTGAATCATTTATCGACTTGAATTACAATGTTGTCTCCCATAAAATTACTTATGTACAAGAATAAGTTAAACTGGCCTTGAATTATATTAGACTTTTCCATAGTGTCTGTTAAAATGGAAATTTGGGAGTAAGTGGTGTTCTGGTAAATTCAGTTCTGTAGTCCTTCTAGGCTGAGCTCAATGCTTGTGGTTGTTTAGTCTTCTCTAACTTCTTTCTAAAATATGTAAGTCTATTTTCTTGCTTTGGATAACACTAGCTATGTATTGAGCATAATTTAATCTTTGATGATTCAGGATAGAGATGATTCAGAGCCGTTATTAAAAACTTGAATTATCATTGTACCATTTCACTGACAGTGAGAAGATTGGGTTGAATCCAAACTGACCTCAGGACTTCCCTGGAAGTTATTTCTGGAAGAAACTTCTGATAATGGCTCATTTTCTTTTATGAAAGTTCAGTGCAGAAAAAAAAAACCCTGCTTGTGGTATTCAATAATCTAAAGGTTAATTTCAGAATGTTTGAATGCACAGTTGGAAAGCAAGGTTATGTTTGCCCTGAGCGAGAAAATTGAATAATCATGGGTTTGGTCATTTTCTGTAGGGTGCATCTTTAGATACGTGACCTGCATGCACACTAAACTAAGAAAGGACAGGGAAAGTACTGATTGTCACAAGATCCTCTGACTTGTTATATCCCTACTCCCAAAACTGGAGCTTAATGTCCTGGTGAGCAGGGGGCTCTCTTGCTGAGCCTCACAAGATGCCTGTGTCCATGGTCCCGGCTTGCTGGAGGAAGGGCTGATGTCAAAGAGACATCAACTGACTGTGGCCCTGGAAGTTTGCTGAGGTTTTGGAACCAGCAGCTCCCTCATTTTTAAGATGCCCATGACAGAACTGTTACCACTCTGTTGCTGTGAGGACAAAATGAAATTCCAGACAGATGCAGCGTGGACATTTTCTCAGCTCTTACTGCTCCTTTTTTGCCCTCGTCTTTCTTTGATAACCTATGGCAAGAGTCACAAAGTATGGCCCAGGCACCAAATCTGACCCTCCACTTGTTTTTGTAGATAAAGTTTTATTAGAAAAAAATTACAGCTCTTTGTTTACAAACTGTCTGTGACTACTTTTGCAATAGGAGAGTAGATTGAGCAGTATACAGAAGCTGCAAAGCCTGGGCATTACTGCCTGTCTGTTTTGGGAGGTTTGCCAATGCCTGACCTGGCATGTTCTAGGCCACATAAATTTCACAGCTGCCATCCTACAGCCAGTAGTTAGCATTGCTCCAAGACTGTGTCTTCCTGGGCAGCTGCCTATGCTCTGGAACACATCTGTCCCATGTCCTGTTCTCTCCAGAGGGAGGGGGGCTGCTGAAAAGGAATCTGACAAGAACATCGTGAGGAGTTTGAAGCTTACTCCTCCCTTGCCTTAGGCCAATCAAGGCAGATTATCAGGGAGTTGCCAGGATCAGAAGCTGGGGCTCGGCCCACAGAGGCACTGATGGAGACCACAGATCGCACCCCACTGTGATGGGGAGGAAGGATCACCCTGGCTTCCACCACTCCTGCCCATCATTGGTTAAAGGCAGCTCCTGCAAGCCTATAACCTGTAGCTTTTCTGCCTTTCACCTGAAAATGTCCCACTGTCTGCGTGGTCCTTGCAGAGAGGGGCGGGTGTCTGCAGCCCTCCAGCTTGCAGAAATGATTGCTCCGATGAGATGGGTGCATGTGGTGTCTACTGCAATGACCTCGTTCATCTTCCTTTTATTTTGGTGCTGAGGATTGAACCCAGGGCCTTGTGCATGCTGGGCTGGTGCTCTACCTCTGAGCTATACACCAGCCCCACTGTTCATTTTTAACAGTCATGTTTTGTCTGAACTCTGATGATTCTGGCCTATTGCAATAAGTTCATGTATTTATATGGGCACTCAGTGATGGGACAGATCTTTTTAGAGCATTAGGGAGCAACCTCTGGTCTGTCTGCGTAGTTTGGAAAGTGGTTTCTAGAATCAGGGCTGTCATGTACAATTGTGCCTTGGCCAAGGGTGCCTGCCCAAGGGAAGTTTCTAGGGGCTGCATGGGGGATGCCAAGTCACGTACTTTGGAGCAGAGCTTTAAAAACAGTCAGGCCAGAGAGGCTGCACTTGTCTCCTTTGTCTGCTCAAAGAGGACATCTTTTCCTAATTGGTTTGCCTGGAGGGGAGATGCTGGTTTGCAATTCACCCGCTGGTAGGAGGCAGCTGTTTTCAATTTCCCCAGAGTGTACTCTGCAGGTACAAACAGGTCTCCAAGCAATAACAAGAAAAAGGTCTCTCTAGTTAGTTATATAGAAGCACAGGCCTTCAAGAAACCTCACCAGGGCAGTTAGATGTTTTCTGAAAATATCAAGTATCACAAAACTTAAGTGATATCTCAAACAATAGATGATTGTAGTCATGAGGACAGTGTAACACATTTGTATGATTAATTGGAAATGCAATTCCACAGTCATAGGAATTCAGGACAAGAAACTACATTGCATTCTTCCCTTTATTCTGGATTGCTACTTTCCCTGAAGGCATTTGACCAAATAACCCAGCTAGGAGCTGTGTAACTGTGTTAGCTGAAATTGCATTGTGCTCACAGGCTAATGAAAGAGAAATGAGCCTCCCTAGATAGACTCTCCAATTGAAACCATATTGCCCCAGAACAAAGCTCATCTATATGGAAACAGAGCAAGAAAATAGCCCAGTCCATTAGAGCCTAAAGAATTTTGCTATTGCATCTAGTTCCATCTAATATGGTCATGGCTGAATGTTCCCAATTGTGTCTATTTTGATTTTCCTCAAATAATTCTCCCACATGCACTGGTTTAATGATAATGTTCAGCTCACTTTTGACTGAAACCAACATTAAAAGGGATTTATGTTTAAATTAAATCTGCCTGTAAAACTTAATGAAATTTAACAGCTCTCAAAAAATTAAGAGAAAAGATGTGGAGTCTAAAATTTTCTGGAAGTCTCTCTTCTCTGCTCCCAAGTTCCCGGAGTGGTTTGTGTTTTACTTGTGACACAATGCTTCCTGACTGCAGATTTCACACCACCACTTACTGCCATTCTTGGTTTTGCCCCTAGAAATTCTAGAACTTCCCTTGTCACTGGAGCGCTGTCTAGATAAGATGCGACTTGACAGTCAGGACATGTGCATGTCACTATATCCCAGGCCACATCCTGGGCAACTGGACTCATGTTTTCCAAAGTGGAGCAGCTCCATCCTTGGCTGTCACTGCTACCCATATCAGCAGAACTCGAAAAAATTGTAAGCACTAAGCCTAAGAGGAGACAGCAGTCATAATCATTCCAAATGGTTTACACAGCACCCCATGTAAATAGGGTAACTTTCAGCTTTTCCAAGGGAATTTAAACTATTTTATTATGTATTTCCCCAAACTCTGTGGGGTACATATTGGAAGAAGGAATGAACTGTTACTCTGAGAGACAGCCCAGTCCACCCACCTTTTTTTTAACAGTGATTTTTGCCTGTCTATGTCTTCTCAGCTTGTCTTGGTGTTGCAGTTGGCCACTGAAGCCTGATTGGATTAGACTGAGGCCAGTTCCCACCCATGACTTTCCAGTGCTTCCCTAGAAGCATGCATACCTGGGCTGAACAAATCACCGAGAAACTGTCACTCACTGGAATTAATCTTCAAGAGTTGGCTCTGAGACAGGCTTCACAACTTGGGTGGAAAAAAACTCACATCTTTATTTTCATTAGACACCACCTCAAACTGAGCATTTCCTTCCATTACAAATGTGGCATACCAACCAGAGTATTCTTAGAAGTACTTGGGAGATTGCCATCGATATATATTTTCACACTACATTACAGTTGCTGCAGATATCTTTTCAGCACACCCCGACCAGCCACTAGATTTTGTTATTGAGTGTGTCAATAAAGAAGAACATAGGTTACCATTTCATGAACACGCATTGTTAATCTTTTGAAAACTGTGATCCAGAATAATTGCCTTTCTTGGTATTGTGGTCTGAAGGCTTGTGTCCCTTCAGTATTCGTATGTTGAAATTGAATGTCTGATGCAAAAGCAATTAAAAGGGGAGCTCTTTGGTGAGCAGGGCCATGAAAGTGAGGCCCATATATGAGGGGTTAATGTCTTTTTAAAAGAGGCCTGCGGGAGCTTCTCTGTATTCTCTAGCATGGCAGGAAGTAGCCACCTATGAGGAGAAGATTCTCTATCTGTGGCATCATGACCTTCAATTTTCAAGATCAAGAACCATGAAAAATAAAATTCTATTGCTTATAAGTTACCCATTCTAAGATATTTTACTATAGCAACCCAAACAGACTAAGAAGCTTGGTTATCCCATGCATTTTATTTTAAGTAGTTAAAATATTTCAAGAATGGAGGAACACCAGTATTTGTGTACATAGTTGGTGCTTAAGTTGGTGCAATGTTTAAAGAGAAATTTGCCAATATCTAGTGAAACAAAAAAATGAACTATTTAACCTAGGAATCCTAGAATTTACTTTAAAATGTACTTGCATAGGTATGAAAGATGTATGCTCAAATATATTCATGACAGCCATGATTATAATAATGAAAGTCAAGAAAAACCTAATATTCAAATTAGAGATGAGTTAAATAAATTATAGGGCTCTCATTAGATGCAAAACTCTGCATCTCTGGAAAAGAGTAAGATGAGACCTGCAAGGCACTCATCCCCAAGAAATATTGTTAAGTGAAAGAGGCAATGGCAGAAGGAGTACATAATAAGCTCCCATTTATATATGTATTAGCTACTTTTCTCTATTGTTATTGAGACAAAATATCTGATGCCCAAAGTTAGGGAAGGGAAGGTTTATTTCTTACAGTTTGGAGGTTTCAGTCCATACTCAGTTGGCTCCAAGGCAAAATGGCTGAGTGGCACTGGTTCATGGCCGCCCCTGCAGCAAAGCATGAACCAAGCAAGAGAGAAGACACGCCTTCTTCCCACTGTTACACTGTATGCTGGCTCCACCCCTGGGTAGGTCTAACACTTATACCACCAATCTGAGCGCTAGACAACAAACCAGTCACAAACGCTAGATTTGGCTGCATCCATGATTGTATGAGGTTTTGGAGGGGCATCTGAACATAAACCACAACATTCTACCCCTGGCCCTCAAAGACTCATGCATATCTTTTATACAAAAGACATTTAGTCCATCTCCAAGAGTTGCCAAAGTCCTAACAGTTTCAGCATTGCTGAAAAATCTAAGTCCTAAGTCTCCTCCGAGGTTTATGGCAAATTCTTAGCAAGCCCCTGTATGAATGAAAACAAAGTTAAATATTTACAACATACAGTGGTACAAGATAAACATTACCATTACTATTCCAAGTTACAAACAGGATAATACTAGGCATTGGAACCAAAGCAAGTCCAAAATCCAGCAGAGCAGACATTAAGTCCTGGAATTCTATGCTCAGCATCTGAAGCAATCTGGTTGTGAGCTCCAAAGTTAGGGAAGGATGACTCCACCCCCAAGGCATTTGCAGGAATTTCAGCTCCTGCAGCTTCTCTGTTAATCCCCTCTGCTCAATTTTTGCAACTTTTCTTGGATAATCCACATTCCTGGCTTTTCCAAACTTCTGGGGTCCCCATTGCATCTTTGGTTTTTCACTCACAGCTTTACATATTGTCCTCTCAGGGGCATACTTCCTGATCTCCCAGGCCTTCTGAAATTGGGGTGGAAGCTGTCTTAACCTCAGAATTCATGCATTCTCCATTTGCCTAAAACTGGTGCTACATGGATGCTGTGAGCCTGAGCAGTAGCCAGACTTTCCTCTCTCTTGGCTGTAGGAGTTGAGTGCTTGGATTGCTGAGCTCTCTGAATCTGACTATAAGGAAAAGCTTTTCTATGTTGCTGCCATCCTGAACTTCTGGTGCAGCTGCCACCATTTTGGAACCTCCTGTGGCCTCTGTTGCCACTCTGGAACCAGGTACTCTGCAACTTTCTTCTCCAAGAAAACTCTTTCACTTTTGAAGTTTTTTTTTTTTAAATTTATTTTGAAGGTAGTAGAAATACAACAGAACAAGACAGAACAAAGCCAGTTGAGACAGTGCAGTGAATTTGGTACAGAACTTCACAGCAGGTTACCAGGATAACAGTAATAGGTACCATAGTATATCTCATTATCTTCACATTAGTTGTCCAGTCAATTAGGTATAGCAAAATCAAACCAAAGACAGAACATTATAAAACCAATCAAAAGAGAATATTGAATAAATAAAGCAATCATAATGAAACAAAACTGAAAACATTTGCTTTTAAACAGAAGATAGAGGAGACTCCCCATATTTGCTATATTGCATATAGTTATCCTGTCAAGAGATGCTCAGACCTCTGTCCCCAGTTGCTAATGGGGATGGGGGGGTGGGTTGGGATGTTTGATTCTAAGCCCGCACACCGATAGGCTCACAGAAGACATTACTGGGTCTCTTCCTGGCTCACGCCGGAGAAAGGTGCTTACCAAGAGGATAAGCAAATTGCTTCTTTGTGCAGCTGCCTGGGTTCCACCATGGCCATGGCCAGATCTCCACTTTTGAAGTTTTGAGACTGCAAAGGGTGGAGACCCACTTTTCCTGGAATGCCCCCAGGTCATCTTTTTTCATTTCTCTGTTCCTTTTCAGCAATTGAGGTCTCAGTTGTATCTTTATAGTCCACAGCTTTCTAGTCAAACTCACAACGTTTTGAGTCATGCTGCTGGGCTCTTTGCTCTTGATTTGCAACATAAATCTGGTTAAAAGCCCCCAACTATAGACATGCCGCTGCTTCACCATTTGACTACCTTGAAATTTCTTCTGCCAGATTAATCAGTCCATTGCCCTTAGTCTCAGGCAAGTCTCTGGACATGAACAAAATGCAGACAAACTTTCTGCTGAGCCATAACACACATCACGTGGAGTCCAACAACCAATGCAGTCCTTCTTCCCATCAGAAATTTCCTTGGGCTGGTCTTTACTGGCAGGCTTTCTATCAGCCTTCTTGTCTCTTGCGCTCTGATCAGAATCTCCCCTACAGAATAGCCTAAGCCGTTCCAGCTCCACCCTTTCAGGTGACATCTCCAAAACTTCCCAAAATCTTCTCACAAGCCATTTCCAAAGACTGTTGAACAACATGGTCAACAATGACCCCACTCCTCTGATACCAAACTCTGTATTAGTTACTTTCTTATTGTTGAGACAAAATATCTGACGCCTAAAGTTAGGGAAGGGAAGGTTATTTCTTACAGGTTGGAGGTTTCAGTCCATATTCAGTTGGCTCCAAGGAAAAATGACATGACTGAGGGGCAGTGATTCATGGTTGCCTTTGTACCAAAGCACAAACTGAGGAAAAAGAGAGAAGACACACCTTTTTCCTGCTGATACACTGAAGGCTGGCTCCACCTCTGGGCAAGTGTAATACTCATTCATACCACCAATCCGAGCGCTAGACAATGAACCAATCACAAATGCTCGATTTGGCTGTGTTCATGATTGCATGAGGCTTGAGGCAGGGGCATCTGAACATAAACCATAACAAAATAGGAGAGGGAACATAGGTGATTATTAATGCACAGAGTATTTTTGCAAAGAAATGCAGGGGACTTTTATAGGACTTTGCCTCTAAGGAGTGCAGGTGGTTTGGAGTAGGAGGGTGACACAGTTTTTGTTGAATAACCTTTTGTTTAGTGTTAATTTTTTGTATTATAACCACAGATAATATGTACTAAGTACTTATTTTGTGCAAGGTTTTCTTACAGAGTTTCAGAAATATTAACTTCTCTTTATGATGTCATCATGTGGGTAGGACTAGTTATCACACCTGTGCTATGAGAAAGGAAACTGAGGCACAGAGTTATTGAATGTTTTCTCAAGATCACACAGATATATGGGAAAGAGAAGGATTTAGACCTAGTAGGCTGGCTCCAGGGCATTCTCTTTTAACTGTAATCTCTTTTAATTGCAATCTTGCTTCTCTGCATTGGAATCATAAGCATCATGTTCTACCACTTACATTGTTTGAAAGAGAAAAAAATTAACAAAATAAAAAGCATAGGTTGGTGTGCACTTATTCCTTAGAGAGTCAATGGATCACTCTATTTAAATCTAAGAATACAAATGGAGCTAATAATCCAATGCTTCATACTGAGACACACTTCTCTAAAGAGAGAGGAAAGCACATCTCTTATTTTGTATGGCTTGTTCCCTCTTTATCTTTTTCTTTTTTACCAGCATGGTTTTATTTAGCAGTTTCTCTCATGTGGAGTTCTATAATGCCTTTGAGACCGAAGCAACAAATAGGCTTCCAATAAGAAAGTGAGTTTTCTTGCTTTTAACAACGGGATTCAGCCTGCTTCTTTGTTCTCTCTTGATTATGCTGTTCCACTTGGAGAATTTTTAAAAACATGTAATCTTGATAAAACAAATAACACTGATGACTGGATTCCTCAGATCCCAAAATCTTGAAAATGCTTCCTTTCTCATTGGCTGAGAATGGATTTTCACAAGATGCTGTTGTGGTTAGGATCTCAACTGTTCCTAGAGGTCATATATTACAGGCTTGGTCCCCAGCCCATGGTGGTAGGGAGGTGGTGGCTTTTTCAAGGGAGCAGAATAAGAGATTTTAGGTCATTGGGGACATGCCCTCAAAGGGAATTGTGCCACCCTGTTCCTTTCTTTTTTGTCTTCTTCCCTTCCCTGCTGTCGCAGTTAAGCTGAACAACTAACTTGATTGACTTTAGAACTGCTTAGGGGATTAGTAAAACACACTTCTGGGAGTGTGTGTGTGTGTGTGTGTGTGTGGTCATGCAGCTATGACCTTGGGTACTGTATCTGGTCCCTGGCCTCTTCCTCTCTGGTGCTGTTTCCCTGCTCTGCTTCCTGGCCACCATAACGTGAGCAGCTGTGCTCTATTACACTCTTCAGTCATGATGTTTCATCCTGGAGCCAGTTTGCCATGGACTGAATCTTTTGAAATGGTGAAACAAATAGCTACTTCCTCCTTTCAGTCCTGGGTGTCCAATATTTGGTCCCAGTGATAGGAAACCAACTATTACACTAGCTACCAAGTAAATAGTCTTGCTGTACATTGCACTCCCCACCATAATGTCCTCACATGTTCAAAAATGGTTAGACCAATTGACCATGGACTGAAACCTCTTAAACTGTGAGCCAAAATAAATCTTCCTATTTAAGTTGATTATCTCAGGTATTTTGTCACAGTGATGGAGAGCTGACTGATAAAAGCTTACCTGTGATGGCTCTCCCCCACTTGAACAATGTGGCACCTCAGGGCTATGATTCTTTTCAGTCATTCTTATGGTGCTGATTGAGTCTCTGTTCCTGAGGCTTCAGCAAGTCTCCATCCTAGTTTTTTAATTAATTAATTTTACTGCTGGGATTGAACCTAAGACTTTGGACATACTGACTTGTACTTGATCACTGAGCTCTATACCCTAGGATGAGATAATTTTTTTCTGGTACAGGGGATTGAACCTAGCCTCCTTATCCTAGTTAATCTTCCTTTGACAGAGGTGGGTCCTGGCAGGCAGAAACATCCACTTCTGCTGCTTTTGTGGCCTGGACTTTGGTGGTCATTTCTGCTTCTGTCAAGAGATATGGGTTGTTTTCCTATCTGAAATATTGATTTATAAGAGTTTCCCCTTAAAAGACACTTTTTTAGTGTTAAAAGTGTGAACCAATTTAAGGAAGCATGTTAGATAAATAATACCACCAGTCACAAAAGTTGCAAAGGTGTGTTGTGACTGATGGGTTTGTGGGAAACACTGGAAGAAAGTAATGGTAAAATCCATAGCTTTGACTTCTCTGGGTATCAGCAAAGTCAGCATTAAAATTGGCCCAACAGTCTACCTGGGGGATTTGTAAAAGTAACTCTTAAGATGTGTTCTCAAATCTCAATCCTGCCACTTACCATTTTGATATTATTGCTTCAGTTTTTGTCATTGTGAAGGTTATTGGCCTTCAAAGCTCTCCATTTTTTTTAAGAGTAGGAAAATTTATTGGAGAAAAGGAATGAGGAATAGGAATAGCTTCTGAGAGATAGGAGGAGTCTCAAATAGCTTGCTAATGAGCCCACCTCTCAAAGGAAGTTTTATAGAGCAAAATCACGAGATGGGTACAATGTTGGTCAAAATTATGATAAACTAATAAGATTGCAAGTATAGTCACTTTGGTAATACTGATCCAATGGTAGCAAGGAAATATGGGTGCATTATTAAGTTTAATCAGTGTCTATAGTCTTTAGGCTTAGTTTTAGTAATCTTTGTCTTAGTCTTGGTGGTCATTGTTTCAGTCTCATCCCTAATGAGGTAAAATTTCAAAAGGGTGATACTAATAATCTCAAACTTCTGTTTATCCCATAAGAAAGCATGTAAATCTAGACACTGT
Source organism: Hydrochoerus hydrochaeris (assembly GCA_004027455.1). Taxonomy (NCBI): domain Eukaryota; kingdom Metazoa; phylum Chordata; class Mammalia; order Rodentia; family Hydrochaeridae; genus Hydrochoerus; species Hydrochoerus hydrochaeris. Next base: position 170,210 of record PVLA01000705.1, read on the forward strand.
GACCTTAAACTTCTTCAGAAAGTTTTGATTCCATTCATTCTTGCATTCAGGCAATTGTTTATTATTTTGATGGACAAGTACTTTTGAGTGCCTACTTTTTGCCAGGCACTGTGCAATTACAAGTCACTACTGGAAAAGTAGATGCCTTTACCTGAAGTATCTTCTTAGCCCTCATGAGTTAATACGTCAGTTATGGAACTTCTGATGAAGTCTTGGTTATCAGCTAATACTGGTTCCTAACTCAGGCTGCACAAGAGAATTGCTTGGAGAGCTTTTAGAAATGTAAGTGCTTGATGGTATGCAAATTTTTGTACAATAAAATTGTTTAAAAAATGTTAGTGCTTGAACAAGCACTTGATCTTGATTTAATTGGTGTAAGGTGGGGTTTGGGCACCGGTAGAAGAAGCAAACAAATGAATGAACAAACAAACAAACAAATGGACAAACAAACCAATGCTCCTCAAGTGACTGGTGTATAGTCAAGGTTTAGAACCACTGAACTAACACCTGTGATTAGCAATAGCTCCTATTTTAATCCCATCTTGGTTTAATGTGTGGTTTGTTGACTACAGCCCTGAAAATATTTTAGAGGCTCAGAACCTCAGATCCATCCCAGACTGACTGCACCTGCATTTGTTTTTCTCTTTTTCTTTCTCCTTTTTTTGGTACTAGGGATTTGACTTTAATAACTTTGCACCAAGCTATGGCTCTAGCCTTTTAAAATTTCATTTCACTTTTAAATTTTGAAAGAGGGTCTCACTAAATTGTTAAGTTGCCCAGGCTGGGCTTGAACTTGCAATCCTCCTGCACCAGCCTCCCAGAATGCTGGCAATCTGTATTTTAATAGGGTCCCCAGGGCATTCACATGCACGTTGATCCTGATTTGTAAAACAGGTGCCAGGTTTGCCTTTGTCTCCCCGTCTTTCCTCTTTATGCCGCCTTCGTCTCCCTGTTATGGTCTTTTTCCACCTAAGCTCTTTAACATGGAAGAAAAGATTTGATAAGCCACTCATATTTGGCATAAATGAATGAATGATGAATGAGAAGGGCATACTGCCCTTCTCAATATCATTTACTTTGCAGAAGAGACAGGACATTGGAAAGAGTTAAAGAGCTCAATCTCCAACAGCACAGACGAGGAGCATCGGGTTGAAGTCTGAGGAAAGTTCGGCTGGGAGGACAGAGTCATGGTGGATTCTTTGGCTCTGAAGGAGCCACAGGAAATGAGACAGGAAGATGGAGTGTGGATGGCTGGGAGAACCCTGCATTCCCGGTGCTGCTGGCGGGCAGGGGCTGTGGGTATCAGTTCTACAAGAAACAAGCGTAGAAGTTCAGAGTGAAGGATTTCCTGCTAGTCAACACATGGTGGTGAGTAGCGAGACCTGAGTTATTTTCCTTCCTGCTGCTTAAAGTTTCTGTCAAAACTTTAAAAATTCATCCAATTATAGACAGACAAAACGCCAAGCGGCATTAGCAAGGCTAGGAGAATTAAAACATTCCTTGAGAAATGTGTTTATGTTAGGTGTGTGCTTTCCCTCTTGTTCCCACTGTCTTTTTTGTTGTTGTTGTGGGTCTTTCTGAGCCAGGGTTTCCCTGTGCAATCCAAGCTGGCCTTCAACTCACTTCCCAACCTCGAACCCACAGCCATCCTTCTGCCTCAGCTTCCCGAGTGCTGGGACTATATGCTTGCGCCACCACTCCTGGCAAGGTACTGCCACTTTTTTTTTTTGGTACTAGGAATTGAACTCATGACCTCACACTTGCCAGACAGGCACTTGTGCCGCTGAGCCAAACCCCCAGCCCACTGCCACTGTCTTGAAAAGAAAGGATGTAGGTTTCTGGACTCTGACAACTGATATGGATGAAGGAAATAACTGACAATAATTACTAAGTCACATAGATGAACTGAGAACAATTAACAGTGCTAACAGATGAACTAAACAATAACTAACAGCACATGATGTAGACAAGCAAGGCAATAACTAAGGGAACTGCGAGATGTGGTTGGGTTTAGGGTTTAGCAGCAGTGAAGGTTCACGTAGACTCCGAGAGCTGGGACCGCTCAGTCTCCACTTGGCCTTGGCATCCAAACCTGACCTCTGAGGGTTTGCAGAGATGATGAGGCAGATGGCGCTCCTGACCTAGCCAATGCGATGATGGTCCTAGAGCTGCTTGGCCCTGCTGCCTGCTGCCAGCGCTGCTGGGCTCCTCTGCCGTCTCCGCCACCTGCACTGCCGAGGCCGGCCTGTGCCGCCCACGAGGACAGAGGTGACACTGTGTGGCTGCGAAGAGCAGCTTGTCCATGGTGCTTCCTTTGTAACCAGAGTCTTTCAACTTCCACAAAGGCATGCAGGGTTCGTGTTCTCTAACTGCCTTGGATTAGACCGATTCCTTATTAAGGGGGAAAGAAAGAGGCCTGTAGCTCGCTGCGGGCATAGTCACCCCACTACCAGTGGAGTGAGGTGAGGGAGAGTTAGAAGCCCCAGCTAATGAGAGTGGAGGAAAAGGAAAGCTGTGGGTTTTAGAAAGGCAGGGGAATTTAGTCCTGGTGCCTTAATAAGAGGGCAAGGCTGGTGATCACTCACAGGGCTGGGTGCAGGATTGTTCCTGGGGACAGGACAGCAGGAAGGCAGAGGGTACTGGCTCAGCAGCTGGTGGGTGGATGGGGCTGGGTAGAGCTGGAACCGAGGGCACCTCCAGCTCTGAAAGACTGCACGGGTAGCCTGAGCCCCTCCACGAGCCCCTGTAAATCAGGGCAGGGACATCGAAGACGTGGCTCTGGGAAAGGTGTCCGAACTAGCACAGCCACCAGGGGCTCAGTCATGTTCTCCCAGTGACGATCTGTAAGTCAATTTATGTTCCCCTCCTTTTGACAGTGACCTCTGATGATGTGGACTCGCTCAAGGCTCCCCTACCTGGCCCCCTGTGGGTGTCCTGCCTGCCCTTGAACTGCAGCTGAGGTCAAGTTCACCAACTCTGGGCCCAGATGTCCTGTGAGGGACAGAGACTCTGCTGACACCCCGCCTACCCAGGCTGATTACACAACTCAGTATCACCTGCTTCTCATTGTTCGGCCCTAAAAATAGCAGAGATACGTTCACTGATAGCTGAGTCACCTTCTCCCGGGGGAGTTCTGTCCCAATATTATTTATTGAAGACTTTATCTTAAATACAGCTCACCCAAACTCTTCTTCCTGTCCAAACCACTGCTGTATGGATGATAAATAGATTGCACAGGGGTCTGTTGCTATGATACATGTACATATCATATGTTTTATATGGAAGTTATCTATGCATATAAATTAGGGCAAACTAATCTCATCTGAGCCTCCCAAAAGTTTGGGGAACTGGGGATTGTAACCCCAGTGTACGCATAGGAAAACAGAGTCTCAGTGATTTTATGTGATTTGTTCCAGGTTTTTCAGCTGGAAGTGGTTGAGTTCATGTTACAAATAAGATCTTCTGGTTCATAATGTTATTTTCTCTCCTTTGCCTGACATTCATAACACACTGTGGTGACAAAGAGTTGCTATGGTTTAGAACTCAAATGTCCCCTAAAAGACTCATGTGTTCAGTGGTGGGGCCTTTGAAAGGAGATTGGACCATGGGGGTGTTACTCTTGTTAGAAGATGAATTTATTGATGAGTTCATAGCTGAGCATTTTGTTAAGAGGTGGGGCCTCACTGGAGGAAGTGGTCACAGGGGCAGGACTTCAGAGGGTCTGCCTCTTGGCCAGCTGACCATGGACTGAACCCCCCAAATTGTGAGACAAATAACCTCTTCTTTAAGTTGCAAGTGTTAGAGGTATTCTGTCCTTCTGTGGTAGGAAGGCTGACTAATACAAGGTAAAGAAGAAATTTATGTAACTATAGCACCTTGTTTAGCTGGGCACACTCAGCACTGAGTGGGAACATCAGGTCCTAGCTTATTAAGTGGCAGCAAGATTGGCACTAACAATGGGAGGACGGGACTCAGGGTTTCGGATATCTACCCACTTTCACTTCCTAATAAACCAAGCTTGAGCTCTTTCCAGCAATCTCACTTCTTTCTTTCTTTCTTTCTTTCTTTCTTTCTTTCTTTCTTTCTTTCTTTCTTTCTTCCTTTCTTCCTTTCTTGTCTCAGACAGATAATCTCTGCTTTGGTGATTCTTTAGGATACACTTGCTAAGAGGAGAAGGTAAGAATATTTTGGGAGATGAGTGGAAAGGAAGCATGAGGCTATCTCAGTGTTCGTACCTGATAGAAAGCTAAGTGGATGAGTTTCCTTACATGAAGAAGCTGTTTAAGGCTTGCCTTTGAGTGCCACCAATTTCATGTTCTTTGCTAATGTGAAGTGTGACCCAAAGAAAGGATGATTTCCAGCTGTTCTGGAGAAAGATGAGATGCATGCTGGTTCCTTTCACAGCTACTCATCATTTTAATTGGTTCTGAAGCAAAAAAGCCTTTGACAGCATTTGTGATGGGACTCTAACTTCATAACCCACAGGCTATAGAAACATGACCGCAGCCCTTGTTGGCGGGCTGTGCACACAGCTGAGTGAGTTGCTCCGAGGTAGGACATCTGCATCCATGTTAAAGCATGACCCCTTGTGTGTGGGGTCCACGGATGAGTTATGGACACTGCTTCCTTGGAAGGGCATTACTCTGCTCCGGACATTTGCAAATGACATTCCCTGAGTCTCAGGATTTCTGCCACCATCATTATCCCCTGTTCCAGAGTCAGGAGAGCTCCTCTGACCCTCTGCGTTCTGAGTCTCTGAACCTCATTGTCTCAACAACATGCATTTTAATCCACCTCAGCATCTTCCTGCCCTGTCACAATCCAGAGCGGAGATCCTGGTGCTGCGGAGGACCAGGATCTCTCTCTCTCCTCTCACTTCTCTTCCAGTCACAGGGCGTCTCACTGGGCCTGCAAGGGTCCTCTGCCCACTAGCCTTCTTCTCTTTCTCCTCCCTCTTCTCTTTCTTTTCTTTCTTCTTCTCCTCCTTCTGCTCTCTCCCCATCACCCTTCTTCATCTTCATTTTCTTTTTTTTTTTTGATGGTGCTGGAGATTGAACTCAGCACCTTCACACCTGGCTTCTACTTCTTCCTCCTCGTCCCTTCTTCATTCCATTTCCCTTCTCCCCTTCCTCCTCTCCTCTCCTTCTTTCCCTTCTTCTATTCCTCCTCCTTGTTCCTTTCCCTCTTCCTCTCCTTCTTCTCTGTCTTTGTTATTGTAACTTCTCAGTTTCCTTTTTTTTTTTGTCCACATTGGGTTACACCTTCACAACTAAGAGTGGGTATGGATCAGACTTCTCTAAGAGCCTTCTCTTCCCTTCCCTTTTTCTCTGTAATGCTTGATAAGCTGTGTCAACTTAAGAAGTTTAGAAGCTTAATTAAGTGACTCAGCAGGGGTCAGGGTCCTCACTTTGTAAACATCTTCAGCTTGTGCAAGAGGAGGCACAGTCATGGTGTGAGTGCTACATCTGCCCTAGGATGGGTAGCTTGAATATAAGGGAGGAGAAGAGGCTTGTTCTCCCTCTCTTTTGTTTTTGTTGCTTTTATGGTCTTCCATCCCTGTGAACAGTTGCCTCTTTGCCATGCCTCCTTGCCTTGGAGTCATCTGACAATGGACTGAAACTCCACAAACTGAGAGCTAAATAAATCTTTCCTCCTTTAATAAAATACCTGAGTGTCATATATTTTGTCTCAGCAATGAGAGAAAAGTAACTAAGACACCATTCCTCCTGTCCTGGGTTAAGCCCAGGGCCTTTGCACTATGTCCTCAGCCTTTTATTTTGAGATAGGGCCTTACTAATTTGTGCAGGCTGGGCTAGAACTTGAGATTCTCCTTTCTGTTGTCTGAGGGCCCAGAGTGTGGCATGGTGCATGTGGACCAATAGGTTTCTACCTCTCTTCCCCCTGCAGGCATCTCTAGCCAGGCCAGGGATTCTCTGTGCTTTCCTGTGTCCAGATTCAGGCACTGGAATGTGTTTAGGAAGAGGCCACCCTACATGACACTCTGCTACAGCAGTGATTTCCCGTCACAGTGCTGGGTCCCACATCCACCCTGTCCATGGTAAAAGACAGGCACTGGGCTCTGCTGGACACCACTGTGCCTGTCCAGCATGGTTAGTGCTCAGTATCTGGCTCAAAGGAGTAATGACAGGGACTCCCCAAGTTACTTTGTTGGTGTACGATTAGACATTATAAGGCCTGTCAGGCTGAGCTCGACCGTGTTCTGCATATTAACAACACTATTAAAATATAGCCATTTGTCTTCGTGATTGGGCAGAACAACCTGAGCATGCTTCAGAGAGTTTTCAAATTCAAGCTTTCATTACCTGTACTTTCACACATCACAGGTTTTTACCCTCGAATCTCCTTTTTTTAGAAGTGTCAACATCCTCGCACTTTCAATTATATCACGTGTTTTATTTACATTAAATCTAAATGGCAGTATTGTAAGCAGCATTATTTGCATATTTTAATTGTCTTTTGCTGTTTTTCTTTTAGAAAAAAGAAGTAGAAAATGAAATAAGCTGACGCTAGAGATAAAAACAAAGACCTCAAAGTTAATACAATTAAAATAAGGTAGAACTCATTAGCTGTGCCATTAACTACAAATCTTTAGCCTCAGCCGAATACTCATTGGATTTAGCCATATGCAATTATGATAGGAAAGGAGAAAGATTTAAAAAATAGCCTTCTTTCTGAAGATAATCAAAAATTGTGTATATGAGTTGAGGTATAATAGGGATTGCATAATTATGAGAATTTTAACTTTTTAAAGCTTTTTTGGGAATGTGATTTTATATTATAAATACAAAGTGCTCAAATTTGTGAAGAGCACGTATATTAAAAATATTCAAATGGAAAAATAATCAAAATTTCACTGACATTTATTTCCTTTTGTTACAAATCTCAAGATCTACTTTAGAAATCTTTATGGCATTTTAAGACTCAAAACTTGACGGGAATGGGAAAGGCAATGAAGTATCTTGTTTTGTCCTGACACAGGACCTAGAATAGAGTGGATTTGGGGAACTCACTCTGCGTTCCTCACCAGATGCTGGAGACAGAGCGGGAACAGCTGGCCCCACGAGGCTGGGTCGAAGCCGCTCACTCCCAGGTAAGAGCTGTGTTGGTGAGAACAGTAGTGGCCACAGGACACTTTCTCGGCCTCAGGGGTAACGAGCACGTCTAAGCCCTTGCGCTCTGAGGTTACACTTGCCGGAGACTGAGGAGCAATCGGTTTACCAGATTGCTAATCCCAAGAGAGAGGAAATCTGAATTCCACAGAAAACCTTCATGTGAATGCAGATGGAGATTTCATTTCTAATTTCCCAAACCAGAGGCCTCCAAAGATCGATCACACAGCTGGAGAATGGGGGAATGAACTGTGGTACATCACACAATGGGGCCTTCTCCAACAACAAAAAGAACACGTTGTCAATACATACAGCCACATGGATGAATCAGAAGTGCATGGAAGAGTTAAGACTTAAAAGGGTATCTACTGCATGAGCCCACTTTTATGACACTCTAGAAAAGACAAAGCTATAGGCTTAGGAAACAGATGTGTGGTGGCCAAGGACAGATGGTGGGGCTAAACAGGGCTTGATTGCAACAGGCTGCAGGAGGGCGTTTCCTTGGGCGTGATGGGGATTTCTGTTGTTGATTGGGATGGTATTTACATGATTTTATGTGTTTGTCCAAACTCACAGAAGTGTGTACCCAAAAGGGTAAAATTTACTTCCTGAAATAAAAAGTGACCACACCAAGTAAAGAGTCAAGAAAACTATAGCACAGTGGTACCTTGGTTCATGAACTTAATTTTTTCCACATTTCTGGTTGCAAACTGAATTGAATAAGAACTGAATCAAACATCCACACAAGGTCAACACTGAACCTAATCACTGAATTTGATTCAGTTCTCATCCAGTTCAGTTTGCGACCAGAATCATGGAAGGAATTAAATTTGTGAACCAAGGCACCACAGTACTCATAATAGCTTTAAAAATATCCCTAGTTAGGTATTAGCCAATAAAGTGAAAGAGAGACCTTTATAATGAAAACTCGAATACTCTGAAAAAGGAGATTGAAGAAAAACATCAGAAAATGGAAAGACTTCCCCTGTTCCTGGATAGGCAGAACTAATATTGTCAAAATGATATTACCAATACTGACTTATAGATTTAACGCAATGCCAGTCAAAATACCAGCACCATTCTTCACAGAACTTGAAAAATCAATCCTAAAATTTATGTGGAACAAGAAGAGACCCAGAATAGCAAAAGCAATCCTGGATAGTAAGAGAAAAGCAGGAGGCATCACAATCTTGGATTTCAAGTTATATTACAAAGCCACCATGAAAAAATGGCATGGCATTAGCACAAAAGAAGTCACATAGATCAACAGGACACAATAGAGGATGCAGAAACAGGCATATTCAGATATTTGGTCATTGAATAAAGAGGCAAGCACACATGCTGGAGAAAAGATAACCTAATTAATAAACGGTGATGGGAAAACTGGCTGGCCACATGCAGAAGACTGAATACAGACCCATATCTCTTGCTATGTACTAAAATAAAATAAAAAATCAAAGATCTGGATATTAAAAGAGAAACCATCTACTGGAAGATAAAACAATTAGTTCTTGAACATATAGGCATATGAACAGAACACCATCTGTACAAGAAACAGCCCAAAGAATCAACCAAGGGGATTATATAAAATTAAAATGTTTCTGTACTACAAAGGAAACAATCAATAGAGTGAAGAATGGGAAAAAGTTTTGCCAGTTATTTGTCAAAGACTAATATCTAGAATACATAAAGAACTAAGAGAAAATCAGACCTCCAAACATAGGCAATCAAAAAATAAGGAATTGAAATGAATAGACAACTTTAAAAAAATGTAAGTGGCCAATAAACACATGAAAAAATGTTCAACATCTTTTGACATTAGAGAAATGCAAATTAAAACAACACTGAGATTCCATCCTATTCCAGAAAGAATGGTCTCTATCAAGAACACAAAAAACAACAAATGCTGGTGAAGCTGCAGGGGAAAAGAAGTCCATTTACATTGTTAGTGGGGATATAAACTAGTACAGCCACTATGGACATCAGCATGGAGATCACTCAAAAAATTAAAATCAGAAATTCCATTCAACCTAGCTAGTCCCATCCTATGTAACTCTTAAGAGTTAAAGGTATCCCATTACAATGATAAGTGCATACTTATGTTTATTGTAATACAATTCATAATAACTAAATCTAGGAAGTGTCCTATATGTCCATCAACAGGTGAATGGATAAAGAGTATTATTCTCCCATCAAGGAAGTTAAAGTTGAGTCATCTGTAGGAAAATGTATACAATTTGAAGCCATAATATTAAGTGAAATAAACCAAACCCAGAATGTTAAATATCACATGGCTTCTCTCATATAAGAAACCCAAAATATAAATAATTCAAAAAGCATAACAAAAGACATTTGGACACAGGAGACAGACCTTTTGCAAATGAGAATGGGGATCCAGAGACAGGGGCAAAGGAGAGGGAGAAGAGGGGAGACTAAAAAAGACCAAGATGCTCTGTGTTCATGTACAAACTCCCCAAAATGGATGTATTCATTATATATTGCAAACATGTACTACTAATAAAAATAAATAAAAAGTGAATCAAACAGTAGTAGTTATTAGATCAAGTAATTTTGCTGGGGATTTAGCTCAGTGGCATAAGTGCCTGCCTTGCAAGGGATTGTGAGTTCAATCCCCGGTACCACAAAAACAAAATAAAACAAAATCAAGTACTTTCATGCCTTAGTAAGTGGAAGTACATTTACCTAGGTAGAGATTTACGGGCGATTCCCAGTCCTAACTTTGGAATGTGCTCCCTGTTATCTCAAATCATCTTTTTTTGGCATGTCTACTACAAAGGGCTGTATAAAAATCGATTGAATTGATAACTGGCTGGCCAGCAAGATGTGGAAGGGCTGCGTGGGGCTTTTCCTGATCTGGTGCTGTATCACAGGTGCAGAAAGCCTTAGCCTCCTTCAGGGTAATATTCTCTCCGGTTCAGAAAGAGTTTAACTGCGCTAAAGGAAAAAGACGTGGCTCTGGGGAAGCAGCCGGACAGTGAGAGCTGGAAAGTGTCCTGTTTCCTGAAGGACGGCTGACGTATGGGGCCTCCAGATGCCAAGGGTGGAGCTTCTGTGTTCTTGAGAACCCTGCACACATTTTGCACACACATATGAAATGTTGAGCCTTTCTCTACCCCTTCCTCACCAGGGCTTTATTATCCAGCATCTAAACTGTGGCTTGGCTGGCAAGGAAAGGCCCTTTTAATTTGTCTCATTTCTTATTAATTATAGCAATTGACACAGCCCTGTTTCTATCCCTAAATCTACTAACCAGTGAATGTTTGAGTCATAGCCTCTCCACTCTCTATGAATCTCATTGTTTAAGAGCTGTTTTTTTTTAAATCATGTGTTTTATTTCCTCATTATGGAGATTTCAAGTCAGCAGTGCAAATAAGGACAAGTTTGCCTCCTCGGTAACTCTGATTCTCAAGGGCACGGGACAGTCATTGAACTGCTGTGACACTCTGAAGACTTTATTTTTCTTCTCTTTGAGATCCAAGTGAGGGAGGATGCACTGGAGAAGAATCCAGAGAATTATGCAGGAAATAATTTCAGAAGATTTCTCAGAATTCAAATTGCACATGCTCCTTGGCCCAGATGTTACATACAGGAAAAGTGTGTAACTTTTCCTGTGTGTAATGACATGAAGTTCTAAAACAGGGAGAATTAAGATACAGTAACAGAGGCCAGAATGGCAGTGGCTAAGAGTGTATTTACCTATAAAACAAACTGTCAAACCTTTTCCCAAAGGGTTGCACCATTGGATATTTGCACTAGCAATGTATGAGGCGTTGGGTGGGTGTTGGTTCATTCACAATTCACAGGACATTGCCGTTTTTATGTTCTCTCTACTTCTGTAATGGTTGAATCTTTTTCATGATGAACAAAAGTTGGTTCTATATTAAAAATGCAAATATAAAAGAAGCAAGAGAGATGCTTTTCTACGAATGTAGTAACCATGATTAAACAATATCCCTTGCAGTCTGTTCAATGATGAGAGAGTTTCCAGGAGCCCTGATTTCATTATTATTTCTCCAGCAAATACCTCCTTGTGGGGAAGTAGAAGGCTGAGGTATCAGCAGCATTTGATAGGAGCAGATTCACACTTTTCATTCTTCCTGGGTTGCTTTCTATAGTAGTTGGTGTCTAGACTGGCTCTTTCGCTAAGTTTTTTTTTTAATTTTACTTTTTCTTTAGGTATAATTTATGCACAATGAACTATGTGATCATAAGTGTACAATTATGCATTTTGGAGTCTATAGACCTGTATAATACTCATGCCAATCAAGACACCAAACATTTTCTCCACTTTGGAAAGCTCACTCAAGATGATTCCCTTCTGGTTCATTGCCACCTGCCTCAGGCCACCACCATTCTGACCTCTGTTACTGCATCTTAATTCTCCCTGTTTTAGAATTTCATGTAAATGGGAGATAGTATGTGATACTCTATTGAGTTTGCCTTTAGCTAACACAGTATCTTAAGATTCACCTATTTTGCTGTATGCTTCAGTAGTTGATTCCTTTAGTTGTGGAATAGCATTCTATTGTATGAGCAAACCACAATTTTAGATATCCATTTATTTATTGGTGGACATTGGGATTTTTTTCCACACTTTGCTAATATAATAAAACTGCTGTGTGTCTTTTTATAAACATGTGCTTTGGTTTCTCTTGGTTATATCCTTGGGAATGAGACTACTGGTTGTATGCTAAGAGTGTATTTACCTACAAAACAAACTGTCAAATCTTTTCCCAAAGGGTTGCACCATTGGATATTGCACTGGCAATGTATGAGGTGATGGGTGGGTGTTGGTCTCACAAATACCCACCCACCACAAGGGTGTCTGAGGGTATTTGCTTTTGAAGAGCAGCAGGAACCCTTCCGGATAAGTCAACACTGTGCTGAGCCCTTAGCATCCCAGGTCCCAGCAGGGCCAGACTGTAGACACATGGGTAAATGAGTCCAGGTCCCTGCCCAGTGAGGCTCCAGAAGACTTGCCTCCTTCAGCTGGTGGTCTTGGAGCTGCGAAGCCTGAGCACCTGTCCTTGCCCTTTCCATGTGCTGAAAGGCTCTTGCTTTTCCAGGTTTAGGGATATTTGCTGCTGTTCACTCAACAGGTCTCATTTTCTTTTCCACCATCCTTTCCCTCTATCAGCCACTATGTGTGGCACATGTGCACTGAAGCACATGAGGGGCAATCGGAAAATACAGTGCAAGTTTAAGTAGAAGAATTTATTACATCAGGACTCTAATGTGCTTAATCAGCATGGGTGGGGAGAAGCAGCCAGCCCAGTCCCCGGGTGCATGTAGGTTGCCACTGGAACTCTATTATAGGTAGCCAGCGGGGGCTGGGAGAACCAGTCAGCCACACCTTGCAGAAGCCCAGAGTGTCTGAAGAATCCTGCCGTGCACCTCACTACTTCCTGCAGAACCTAGGTTAGGAGAAACCCAGGTGCCTGACCCATGTCCCTCTACCGTAGATGGGCAGCCAACATGGGAAGCACTTGGTACCCCACAGCCCACTTGTCAGGAGGAACTCAGGAAAATGTCAAGATAAAGGAGCAAAAAGCAATCTCTCGCCTCCAGCCCCCACAGAACAAGCCCAGGAGATTTAGATATGGAAGAAAATGGAAGTTGCATACCTGAAATTTCTGGGATAATGGCAACTGATGAGGCTGTAAAAGAAATCAGATCAGAAATAGTATCTCAGGTAAACGAAGAAATCACAAACATAATAAAAGTGTTGCTGAGCATACCTAAAGAAGACATAGATTAAAAAAAGAGGAATATAGGAGAATGAGGGAAACCTTGAATGTAGAGAAGAATTGGAATGCATGAAACAGACTCAAAGAGCTATCTGGGAAATTAAAAACTCAATTGAAAGCTGGCAAAACCACTTGAAAGAAACTGAAGATAGACTTTCAGACCTTGAAAACGGGATGGCAGCTAGTGATAGTGAAAGGAAAGATCTTTAAAAGTAACAAGGAACCAGGAAAACAATTCAACATTTGCAAGATGACACAAAGAAAAATAATTTAAAAAAGATAGGTATCAGTGAAAAAGCAGGAATTAAAACAAATGACATAAAGAGATTATTTATAGAAGTAATAGCAGAGGACTTCCCAAGCATGGGAAAAGGACCTGACATACTGATAAGTGGGGCATATAGAACTCCAACTAGTCATAACCAAAATAAATCTACACCAGACATATAATAATCAAGATCCCAGAAATTCAGTACAAGAACAGAATATTAAAGGCTGTTAAAGAAAAGAAGCAGATAAAGGAAAACCCATCAGAATCACAGCAGACTTCGCAACACAAATCAAGTCCAGAAGAGCTTGGAGTAAAGTATTTTACTTTGAGTATTTTAAGTCCTCAAAGAAAACAACTTCCAACCCAGATTGATGTACCCTGAAAAACTATCTTTCAAAATGAATGGAGAAATAGGATACTTCCATGATTAAGAGGAACTGGGGAAATTCATGATCACCAAACCAACCCTACAAAGAATACTGGAGGACATTCTAGAGAGAGATAAAAATGACCATGGTTCCGAGAAAAGCAGCAGAGGGGGATCACTGAGCAGGGAGGGGAGTTGAATGGAGGGGGAAAAGTAGGGAGCTGATGACAGGGAAATAGCATGGCAGAGACAAACCAGAGCATGTTGGCCGTAACCATTAATGTAGAAGGCCTCAATTCATTATTAAAAAGGATTAAGAAACAAGATCCTGCTATACGCAGTATACAAGAAGCACATTAACTCAAAAGCAAATTCATAGACTGAAAGTCAAAGGAGAGAGGACAATGCTCTTTGTGACAGGGAACCAGAAAAAAATAGGGGCAGCTTGCCCATCAACTGCAGAATGGATAAGAAAGATATGGCATTTTTATACAATGGAAAGCTACTCAGCTATGAAGAAGGATAATCACAAGGTTTTTGTAGGTAAATGGATGCAACTTGTGATCATGCTCTTGGTGAAATGGTTCAGAGTTACATAGGTGAACATCATGTTGTCTCCCTAGTATGAAAAACTGAAGGAGTTGGTGGGATCCAAAATGTAAATAGATATTGTGAAAGTGAAAGAGGAGGAAACATCTGAAAAGGAGAGGTGGTAGCCATTGTTAATTCTCTATTATTTTGTCTTCAAGTCCTGTATCATTTTCATTGTTTTGTTTTGATAGGTTTTTTCCTGCTTTGAATTGGTTTGATTTTATTATATCTGATGGCATGGGCAGCTATTTTGAAGGTAACAAGATGTATTATAGTAGCCATTGTTGATTTGCCATTATCTTATTTTGAAGTCCCGTATTGCTTTCATTGTTTTGTTTTTATTGGTTTTATTTTGTTCTGTTTTATTTGATTTTATTAAGTCTGATGTATGAGCAGCTATTTAGAAGATAACAAGAGGTATTATGGCAGCCATGGTTGATTTCTAGTATCTTGTATTGAAATCTTGTATCACTTTCACTGTTTTGTTTTCTTGGGCTCTATTCTATTTTATTTTGTTTGCTTTTATTCTCTTAAAAGTAAGACAATAAAAAAGAGTGACTTCAAAGGGGGAAAAAGGAATTTATTACCACAAAAGACACATTGCCGTGGATCCCCACCTCGACACTCCCTTCATACACTTACCCCATCATGTCACTCTTGCCCTTTCTCAGCAGTTCTGGAAGTGTCTTTCCTCTTCCCTTAGTGGCTTTATGAGATGTGGCGAGAAGTACAGTGAATGCTGCTGCCGAGTGCCATCCAATGGAAAGGCAGCTCATAAAACCGTGACACTGTGTCCTCATCTGCCTTATTCACTGGATGTGGCCCTGTGTGACTTCTGGCTTTTCCCCAAAGTCCAAATGACCAGGAAAGGTCAACATTTTGAATCAATTTAGGGCATCAACGCAGCTGTGATAGCACAACTAAAGATGCTTGCAAAAAAGGACTTCCAGAGCTGCTTCAAAAACTGGCAGGAATGATGGCAGGAAGATATTTGAAGAGGAGTATTAGGGGATTATGGCAATGGGTCTCTTATGGTAATAAAAATTTCAACTTAAACACATCATATTTTTTGATCATACCTTGTATATACCTAGTAACCTCCCTCCCCCATTCCCTATGTCATACTTGTGTCCTGCTGACCCTGGCTGGCCCTCCCAAGATCCTTTGCTGCCAGCACACACAGGACCAGCATTTTTCACCGTGTGCTCTGCCTACTGTGGGCTGTGTGTGTAGGAGTTTTGGCTCCAATCGTGTCTATTTTTATGGCTGCCTTATTTATAAAGCAAGTGAGATTTTTCAGTTATGTGAGCAATGCACAGTGAACTTTAAAAATGTTCTACTAAGATAACATAGCGAATCAATTAAGTAAAAATGATTAAATAACTAAAAGCTCCATGGGTCGTGAGTCCAGGTCTGTTTTCTTACTTAGAGAAATCTTCACTCTGGTATAATTCCTCATTAGCTGTTAAAGACACTCTGAGCATCTTGGTTGATCATCATAATCAAAAGAGCTTTACCAGGCACCCGTTGTCGCTCAGGATATAATGAGGCCCAGGGTGGATACGGGTCCCTGTTTGGGACTGAACAGCAGTGACACTGTTACTAAATATATCCTGCCCAAATCTTCCTAATGTCTGACTCTCCACGATGTACAGAAAATCCAAGCATCCAATTAATTTCCAGATCAGCGCCATGTGCTTCCTGATTAAGCACCGTAAGTGCTGTTCAGACGCACCGTGGCTGTGGGTCTGAGAAGCCCTAAGCTCACTGCTGGCTCCGCCTCTGGTCCCCATCGACTCAGTGGGGCCTGTGCGCTTCTTTCTGTTCCTTATAGACAACTGTGTGCAAATGTCATCGTATTTTAAATGTTTCTGAGCCTTTCTCTCTTTTTTTTTTTAAGAGGAAGAGAAAAG
Organism: Hydrochoerus hydrochaeris; assembly: GCA_004027455.1. Taxonomy (NCBI): domain Eukaryota; kingdom Metazoa; phylum Chordata; class Mammalia; order Rodentia; family Hydrochaeridae; genus Hydrochoerus; species Hydrochoerus hydrochaeris. The sequence goes on from PVLA01000705.1 coordinate 186,250, forward strand.
TAATATTTAGTGAGCAAGTCCTAAATTCAGGACACTTTTCCTTGACTCTCTCAACCAAACCCCCCAATCCGGCCTTCCAGCTCTCACTCTTACCCATTTCTAATTTGCAGATCTTTGCAAAATGCCAAATCCAATCTCTTCCTTCCTAGGAGGAATTTGCAGACCCTTATAGCTCACCCTAATCACACAATCAGCAGTCATCTCTGTTTCTACAGGGCATTTCAGGACACTTTCTTCCTGGATCCATATACTTCACCCTTCCTGCAACAGACCCACGTGCCAGCCTTCTTCAGATCCTGGAAGGGGCTTAGTGAATTCTTGCCCCAGGACCTTGGTGCAGCTCCTCCTTCTGCTGCCTGACACCTGGTCATTTCCTCCTGGTCCCAAGGCATCAGTGCTGGGATCTCTTTTCCAGGAAAGCCTTTCCTTGCTCACAACCCTGATCATGTTCCTCACCTTGCAGAACTCTGCCATCCCAGCAAAGCAGGGTAGTAGTAAGTAAATAATCATTTCTGCAGTTTGTTTTACCCACTAGATGCTCTTTTGTTTCCCTAGAAGAAATATTAACACCTGTCAGCCCAAAGGGTTTAAAGAGTGCAGAAGCTCGCTCTCACCACTCTCTTGGAGCAGGGCTGGGCCCTGGAGGGTTAAGGCCAGCTCTGCGTCAGTCTGCTCAGAGCTGGCCCTAGGATTCTCTCCTCCTGGCCCAGGACACTGCATGTAGCTTCCCACACCCAGGGTCAGCCATCAAAGTGGTAGCGCATAGGATTGCTAAGATGAAGTCATTGAAGACACTCTGCCTTAGTCTTGCTCCCTCTTAGACCTTTGAGCTGGGAAGATGGCTGCCATGTTGGAAAGACCCTCAAATGGTTCATGAAGAACCACACAAAGGAAGGACAGAGACCTCCTGCTGGCCACTGCCACCATGTGAGCCCACTGTGGAAGAGGATGCTCCTGCCCTATTAGGTCCTTGAGATGAACGCAGCCTCAGGAAGGACCCCAGACACCAGTCCTGTTGCTCCTGGATTCTTGACCCAGAGAAACTTCCTGAGATTAAAAACTAGGTGTGGCTTTATGCCACTAGGGTTTGAGGGTAATTTATGATGGAACAATGTATAATTAGTATATTAGGGTCTCTGGCATAGTGAGGACTCAGTGAATGGTTGCTGAATGAATTTGTGAAAACTCAATGCTCTGCTCCTTTGGCATTTGAGCAAGGTGTAAACCAGGGAGGTAGATTAACTTGTTCCAATGCCAGTACCTAAAGAGAGACAGGAATGAACCCAGGTCCTCCTGTTTGCAAGATCCTCTTTGGTATTTTTCCTACTTCACTGCTTTATCTCCCCTTAGAAGGGAGGTCTTAGCATCTACCTGTCCAGAGGCTTCCAGAAAACACAGACACGCCTGTCAGTCACATTGGGAGCAGGCTAAGCTGGCTATGCAGTGTGGATTTCTTCAAGTGGCTGTGACCACCCAGGGGACATGGGGGATGATCCATTGGGACAAAAATGAGGACAATATTGTGAATTATTTTTTGAGCTTGATTTAAAACATTTAGATATTTATTTTAATCATGGTAGAAATGCATAGCATAAAATTTACTATCTTAACCATGTCTAAGTATAAAGTACAGCAGTGCTGAATGTATTGTGTAATGGATCTCTAAAGCTTTTTCATCCTGTAAAACTGAGAGTCTACATCCCCTACACAGTGGCCTCCCACGTCCCCCTAACTCCAGTCCCTGACACCCACCATTCATTTTCCTTCCTGTCTCTACGAATCTGATTGCCTTAGATCCCCCGAATGAGTGGGGTCCTACAATATTTGCCTTTTTGTGGTGGGTGATTTCTCTCAACAGGGTCAACTCACCCTGGAGCATGGGCCAGGATTCCCTCCCTTTTGTAAGGCTGCATCATGTCCCATGGTGTGTGGTCACACCCTTTGCTTTTCTATTCACCTGTAGATGAGTTTCAGATGGATGCAACCTTTTGGTTATCATGAATAAGGCTTCTGTGAACATGAGTGTGCACTGAACCTTTTTAGGTCTTTATTTTTATTTTCTCTCTTAGAATTTTCTTTCTTGGTGGTGTTTTACAAAGCACCTCGTTCACTATAATGCATGATACACAGCGGGAGGAATATCTATGCAGATATTCAGACAGAATACTCAGATATTTTTGCAGATGTGGACATGTGACTAGAACAGTAAGAAACCTCTGGTTTTGTGAGTGTGGCAGAGCTGTTGGATGTCCCATTCACAGTACCTTGCTTTTAGCATTTGGACACACACTGGACCAACTTGCAATGTCTTCATGTCATCTCTCTCTGTGGCAACCTGGGGGCAGCATATTGTTAGTCCTTTCATCCCACTGTCAGCCTCACCCATGCCTGGAGGGTGCTGGTGCACGGTACCCACACCTCTGCCTCGCAGGTGCTGAGCTACATCCTGGTACCACCCACAGATGAGTCTCACTTGCTGCCCATCCTGTATCCACTGTCTTCCCCATTTCTAACCCAACCCCTGCCAGTAGTTCCTGGGACCAAACCCCAGGGCAGCCCTTGTTTGGGTCTCCGTGTGTCGGTGTCAGTGAAAGAAATGGTGGTGAAACCCTTTGAAATCACTCTGCTGCAGGGACTCGTGCATACCTGGAGCACTTGGTATGGACAAGGAGAAAGAGCACAAGTCTGGCACTGTCTCTCATTCTCAGAAGCAAATTAAGTGGATTCAAAGAAACTGACTATTTCCTTTCTTCCAAAGCCAATTCAGCTTTCGCTTCTTAATCAGAAATTTTATTGGAAGGGAGGAAGGTTTCCTGAGATTTTACAGATATAACAGACAATGATTCAATTGTCTCTGTTTACAAATGAAGATGCAGCTGGGCATAATGAATTTTTCCCCTGCACTTGGGATGCTGAGGGAGTGGAAGTCCTGTGAGGTCAAGGCCAGCCTGGGCTTCATAGTGGGTTCAAGGCCAGTCTAGACTACATAGTGAGACCTGTCTCAAAACAACAGCAACAACAACCTGAGAGATGGAAAAAAAAAATCCCAGAGATGGCCAGAATTTTATTGGATGCCACACATATAGAAAGTGATCCAGCTGTGATTTTAATAAAATCATTTGCCTATGTCTTAATACACAATTGCTTAGGTCAACATATTTCTTCAGACTTTCTTAGTAAGGGTCAAATAACAAATATTTTAAGTTTTGCAGGCCCCAGTTGCTATTAAAGCACAAAGCAGGCATAGGTAAGAAGTAAGTTGATTGTGGCTGCACCCCAGTAAAACTTATTTATGAAAACAGGTGGCCAGCCTGGGAGCTATAGTTTGCCCACCCTTAGGTTAGATCATAGAGGAGACAAAGGTCTTCTTTGCTTTCATGTTTAAAACAAATAGATTAATTTTAAAGCTCTCCTTAGCACATGAGCACTTAGAAATTATTTGAAAATAATAATCACTGAAGTACAAGTTTAAGCACGCATTCCTTAGACCTAAAAAACAGCTGGCGGGGTCCTGGGAATATCACTGCCATGTGTCCTCCTAATATTGCTTCCCTGTTAATCTTGCATATTAGTTCTGGCAGCCCTGGAGTACTGTGTTCCAGTCACCCTTAATCATACGCACAGCACACACAGGTCAAGACTTGTTCCCCAAGTACTGAAATGACAGTGTCTATTTTTCACTATGTCAATATTAATTATGTGCAATTTTGTATTCAATATTATTTTCTATATTAATTTCCACACAAAGGGATGAGTCTAATTTGGAATGATAAAATTCATTTGCATTTAAATTGGTATTTGATGCATTCCCTGTGAGGAGCTGATAGTATCCATGATCATCATTATAAACACTGTTTCTCAGGCAGGTTGGCTTTCCCTGGGCAGGATTTGTAAATATAGAGCACTGAGTTCAATATTAACAGTGATGACCCTGTAATGGCATATTTCCCCAGAGAACCCTGTGAATAGAGTCCTTATATTTTGGGAATTCCCTTCTACTGGAATAGAGATTAAGCAAAGCTTATCAGCTAAGTATATGACCACACATGTCTTTTCTTTTTAGTTTTCAAATGTTTTGATTAGTGATCCTATATACAAAAACCCTCGGTTAATTTTTCAGCTTGAAATGTGTTCCCTGAGACACCAAATGATTCCTGTTAATTGCACATAGCACAAATGAATGAGTTGCAAGTGAAAAGACAATCACTCCTGCCCCTGTCTCTGGTTCTGTCTTGGGAGAGACTGGCAGGCTTACGCAGTGTGCTCATCTTTTCCTTAGATGTGGTCATGAGAAGGGAGATCAGTTCTCCCTCGGAGCCAGTGAGCACCCAAATATTCATTACCTGAATTGAGCACCTTAAGGTGCCACTAACAGCTTCTCTTTCCTGGTGAAAGTTTGGTGTTCACTAAGGTACAAATGAGTAATTTTCATCATACACAGAACAAACGGAGGTGCATAGAGGAGCGGAGAGAGGAGCTGGGTGAGGGGAAGGCATGGCCAGAAACCATGAGAGAGGCCATGGGACAGGACAGAGGCTGTGAATGGTTGAGAGGGGTGACGCTGTGGACCAGGGGGTTGCCATGTGCCATAGCGGGATGGGGCCTGATGCCTCCACCACTCTACAAGTCCCTTTCTGGTTGGTTTGGGAAGAAGGTACAGGAGAGCCCTGCAGTGGAGTAGGAAGCTCTTGTGGGGCCTGGAAGGAAGTGAGGTCGGCCGGGTCCAGGATGCTGCTGGGAGAACAGAGAAGCAGGAGTGTGGATGGCTGGCTGAGGGGAAAGGAGAGTGGAACTAAGGCTGACTTCAGTGTTTGGGACCTGAGTCATTTGGATCCTTTGCGGAGATGGGGAGACTAGAGAGGGGTGTCAGCTTGCATGAACTCACTGTGACAGACCGTGACTTTCTCATTTTACCATCGCTGGCTGTGTGAGCTCAGGTAAACCACTGACCTCTCTGATCCTCAGCTTCCTGTCTGTGAGAGATAAATAAAAGAGTGTCTACTTCCCAAGCTAATGTCCAGACTCAATGTGATAAAGCATGTAAAGCACAAGGCCAGGCACATGCTGGACACTCCAGTGATGCTGGGTGCTGTTGTTCCTGCTACTCAGAACCAAGGATGGAGCCGGGCCTGACCACGCAGGCCTGTATTCCTTGCCCTTTGGGAGGCTGAGGCAGGAAGATTGCAATTTTGAGTGTGGCCTAGGTAGCAACAATTTAGTGAGAACCTGTCTCAAAATAAAACTGAAAATAAAAGGGTTGGGGAATGTAGCTCAATGCAAAGGCTCTGGGTTCAATCCTAGCTCTGCAAAATGAAATGAGAAAAAAGAAAAAGAAGAAAAAGAAAAAGAAAAAGAAAAGAAAAAGAACCAAGGTGGAAGAAGAAGTGGGAGACAGAAAGCAGATCGAGGTCATGCTTTGTTAACCAACGGTGAGCTCTCCATGGGAGGTGAGACAGCTTTGTGAGCGGACCAGGCAAGTGACAGATCAAACTCCCCAGGAAAGCTCTGGCCATGTGGCCTGGACGACTGTGACTGTGTGTGAGTGACAGGCTCAAATATTGTGTGTGAAGTGATCACACAGGAAGCTACTTGGGCCGGCACCTTCTCATGGAATCTTCTGGAACCATCTCTACAAGTTAGAGAGTAGCAAAGTGAATGCATGTATGTAGGGTGTGGTGGCTGAGGATGACATGGCGGCTCACTGTCCCCATCAGAACTTCAGAGCTTTACATCCAAATGATACTTTCAGATAACTCAACAAAGACCCAAAGTGTTCACATCATGGGAACATCACATGAACAACCACTTTGTGCCCCTGATTCTGAAGACAGTCATTAGGGTAGACATTATCCCTGTTTAACAGCTGGGAAAACTGAGGGCTGGAAAGCTCCAACTGCATCTTGTTTTGCAGAAACTCAATGATAGTCCTTGAACCACTGCACCCCGAAGAGCTTAAATTTATGCCAAACCTCTTATTTTAAAATAATTGGCAACATTGGAGTCATAACACGCAAGCCTGCTCTCTCCTGGTGTAATGAAAACATCTCCCATATACTGCAATGCATCTTATTCTCCCGCCTTACAGAGCTGCTCCTTGCGGGGGTTCTGTGCACCCCATATCCAGAGCTCAGACTTCCCCATAACAGATGTCAAGGGATACTGCCAAGAGCTGGGCCCTGGCTTCCTGGTCTTGGCTTCAGGTTTTAATTATCTGTTAGTAATTAAGGGTTCTTTCTTTGCAAAAAATAATTTCCCTTAAGTTGGGAGCCAGCAAGGTTACTACGTCGGACAGGGCAATCTTATTTCCATGTCAGAGATTCTCTCTGGCTTGGCCAGGAGGGTGGAAAATTTTGCTTTGCTGCAGCCTGCGCCCTTGTAAGGTCGGGGTCCTCAGGACCCAGCTCAACATGCAGGCTTGTGAAAAGGGCTTTATTAAGGAGGGGGGCCTCAGCAGAAGCCAGTAGAGTCTGGAGGCCAAACAGGGCAGGGAGAAGCCAAGCAAAGGGGACTTGAGGCTCATGGGAGTAGCTCTCATCTGGTCCTACAGGGGGTGCTGGAGAGCTGCTACCCTCTGCTCCAAGGTGGGTTAGAGGTTCATGATGTCCAGAGGGGATATGAACTCCCAGATGTATCAGTGGGTGAGGGACTCAGAAGCTTCCGTAGCCCAGGGCAAGAGCAGGTGGCTGCAGGTGGAGGCACAGACAGCAGCAGGGGTGGTGGTGCAGAGATGATGGTGCCCGATAGGGGCTGACTGTGGGGTAGGGGTGGGTGGCAGGGTGGGGGTGGGGGCCTGGAAAGTGAAAGGTGAAAGGCCCAATGTCAGGAAGCTTGGGGTTCCTGCAGAGGGACTTGTGGATGGGTCTTCACTAGAGCTAGGGTTCCTCTGGACACAGGAAGCATCCAGTACTTCAGTGGAGAGGGGGTACCTGCAGCCTCTGAGAGTGCTGAGACCTAGCTGCAGGACCTGCTGTGTGACCTCTGATGATTCATTGCCACGCAGTTGCTCAGTTTCCACCTCTGTGGAGTCCTGAGCTAAGACCCCTCTAATAGCACTTGAGCTGCCATGGCCTTGACCTTGGCACAGCGAGGCCCATCATTCTGTGGATGCAGGACATTTGTTTCAGCCAGCTGATTGGGGACTTGAAAGGAGATGAAAGCCCTGGCTATGCCCTCACACCTGTACCCACATCAACCTGCCCAGGAGACGGTGCCCACCTGGAGGCAGCCTGAGATGGGGAGGGCATGGGCTCTGGGCATAATCAGAGGAGGATCAAGTCCTTTGGGATGGATTTTGGTCCCATGGGTCCATCATCCGGGTGACTGCTGCCCTCAGAACGGGGTTCCCTGGTCTCCAATGAGCTTGGGCCTGGGAGCATGGCCGAGATGTCAAGAGTCACCCTCTTCCTCTCATGGGATGTGAATGCTCAGTTCTCCTCCGGGGGAGGGAAATACCATCTCCAGGGAAGACAGCCTGTGTTTGTTTTCTACTGCTGCTGGCACAAGTCACTACCAGCTAAAGCTGGGTGAAGCAATACAACACAAGTTTATTACATGCAGTTTTGTGGGTCGGAGGTTATACTACGATCTCACTGGCTACAGCCCAGGTGCCGGCAAGGCTGTGCTTCCTCACAGTGATTCTGGGGGGAAACTGCTCCCTCGCTAATCAGTTCCTTGTGGGACTGAGTCCTTGTCTCCTTGGAAGCTGTCAGGATCATTGCCAGTTTCCAAAGGTGACCCCTTTTCTCCTTCAGAGCTGATAAGTGGGTGAATCTTCATACTCTGAATCTCTTCTTCCTTTATGCTGCTTCTGACCTGGTCTGCTTTTCTCTTTCACTTGTGTTACATTTCCCATCAGTGGGACCCAATGCCTGATATTCCCAATTTAAAGGAGGAGGGGTTTAATTTGGCTCATGGTTTCAGGAGATTCGGTTCATGGTTTGGCCAACTCCAAGGCAGGAACATCATGATGGAAGGGCCCGGTGGAACAAAACTACTAAGTTCATGGTCATCAGTAAGTAGTAGAGGGGAACAGTGGCAGAGAGGAAGGCACCAGGGACCAGATACAGTACTTAGGGCCAAATTCCCATGACCCATCCAGACACACCCAGAAATGTGCTTTTTAAATCCATGACATGGCTCCCAAGCCAATCAAGTTGACACAATCAAGCTTATGTCTCACATTTATAAAAAACATATAATTGTATTTGATCACCCAGTGAATCTCCCCATCTTAAACCAATCTTGGGTCCACTGGCCAAGTGCCTTTATGTATGCCATGTCACACAACACAGTCACAAGTTCCAAAAATGGACCACAGACATCTTGGAGAGGTGGATTTCTTCTGCTGATAGCATGGTCCTTCTGTCACCCTGTCTTTCTTCCCTGTTTTGTTTAGATGAATCCCTTCTCCTTGATGTTAACTTTTTCTTGACTTCATTCATTCATTTCACAAACCAGTAGGGACAGTTCACCGTTATGTTCGAGGTTCTGTGCAACGCACTCAGGACATGGCGAATACTAAGGCACAGGCTTTTCTGCATCAAGAGCACCAAGGAGGTGCTGTACTATGCAGTGTGAAGTTAGTACCTGGCCAGAGCTCCTTAACTGGGCCAGAATCCCTGAACCCCAGCTCTGGGAGTCATGGCTTCTAGAAATTCACAACTCTCTCCTTTCCTTGCAAATTGCCCTTGGACAGATGAGTCACTAAGCCTGGGAGGTTACACGTGGGCACTTCTGCAAAGATTGCTCAAGTCAGTGACAGATGGACACAGGAGTACAAAGTGCTGGTTCTCATCCCAGGAGGAATCCTGCTGTGTGACGTGACTCAGGCTTTGGAGCTCCCTATGGGATAGGGCCTGGGCTGGGCTCCAGATGAGACCATGCTACGTCTTGTCCTGCCTCCTGCCTTGCCTACGCCTGAGAGCCCTCACCCAGGAGTCCTCATGTCATCCTCTTCCAGGGTATCCAACCCAGGTAGTCAGTAATAATAAGCAATCCAGTCTCTTTTACCAAATCCCCCCCCCCCACCATGTGTGTATGGACACACAAACATATATACACATACTGGACTTTTGTAAGAATGAGCAAACATAAGCTCTATACCTTCTGTCAGTCTATGTGCCTATCTCTTTCTAACCAGGATATGTTTATAAGGTGAAAGTCAGGACTAAAGTATAATTTTTTGAAGCAAGAACTGTGCTAAGTATTTTGCCCTCTGCAATATGCAGGCCGTGGCTGAGAGTGAGACAAAGAAAGGCTACATGAAGTCTCTGCATGCTTTACAGGAGCAGCAGAGTGGAAGGACAGAGTCAACACATAGACTAACACGCTAACTGGCAATTCAGTTTCATTCTCTGTGAGTTCAGGGTGAGTCCTTATGGCAAGAGGAGCTTGGGCATAGACCCTGGGTTCTGACTGCCTCAAGTCTTCTGATCTTCCTTTGCTAGATCATGGCCACACACGTTTAGGTGAGCAAGTGCTCATGGAGCATGTCCCAGGGCAAGGACATTCCAAGGCTGTGTGCACATGGCTGAGAAAATGAGCACAATCACCAGTAAGGTCAACACAATGGCTTGGATGTTGACTGTCCCCAAAGGCCCATCTGTGACAAGCCTGGTCTCCAGGGTGGTGCCAGAGGAGCAGGAGGAACCTTTAGGATATGAGGCCTCATAGGAGGCCCTTGGGTCATCAAGGTGCACCCTTGAAGAGGACTGTGGGATCTCACCCATCCCATCTCTTTTAATCTCTCTCCTTCCTGGATCTAGATGTGACTGCTGGCTCCAAGATGTGCTTCTGTCATTCCCACTCATGAGCCTCACCAGTGGCCCAAGTGATGGGGCCCACTAGATCCTGGAACTTGAATCTCCAAAACCATGTGCCAAATAATATTTTCTTCTCATATAGTTAGTTGCCTCAGGTATTTTGTTGTAGCAATGTAAAGCTGACTAATACCTTCAGTATTATTATTTTACAGATGAGAAAATTGAGGCATGGAGATATTAACTTGTCTTGGGTAACACAGTCAAAAAGTAGAAGGGGGGGCAAGATTTGATTTCAGGGATGTTATCCTTGGAGCTCTTGACTCTCACACTAAATTTTTCTGACCCTCTAGTTATAGCAGAATTATTAGTTATAAGACCATCCCACTAGCAATAAGTAGCAAGCCCATGTATTTCTGGGAGAAAAACAAACATATTGAAGAGCATAAAAACTAAGGAATGGTCTATTTTATGGACTCAGAGAAAAAGCAAGTCATTCAGTTGAGATTCAAATGTCTGCTATAATTAAGAAGATGATATTAATTTTTTTATTGCTGTGTAGCAAATTACCACAATCATAGTGGCTTAAAACAACATCAATCCATCACCTCAGAGTTTCTGGACATGGTCAGCTGGGTGCTTTGCCCAGGGCCCCACCTGCCTGCAACCAAGGTTGCAGCTGGGGTGAAGATTTCACCTAAGGCCTGGAGTCCTCTTCATGTTCACTGGATGTGGCAGAAATCAGTGGCTTGAGCAGTAGAACTGGTAGCCTCAGCTCCTACAAGGGCCACCATTTCTCTTACAAATAGTTTATTGGTAAAATAATAATCCTAGAATGAAAGTCATGTTCCAACTGGTGCTCTTCACATTGTGGCAATACCTCCTCCACGCCAACAGGTGGTCTCTACTACTTGGAATCTTTTTGATGTCTTTCTTGTCTGGTCTGCAGATCTTCTTTCAGAGGAATCATTTGATCAGTTCAGGCCCATCCAGGAGAATCTTCTCTTCGATTAGCTTAAGTTCAACGATTAGGTACCTTACTCACATTTGAAAAAAATTCCTTTTGTTTCACCATATAAGGCACCTAATCATGGCACTAACACCCTGTCATATTTATCAGTCCTGCCCACATTCAGAGTATTCACACTGGGAGGGAATCTTAGGGGAACTCTGCCTTCAAAGGCTTTATCTTCAAGGAAAGATTATAGAGAGATTTTGAAGGGGAGAATGGCATCTATTTGAAATGAAAGTTGTAAAATTTATGATTCAACATAATTGCAAATATGTGCATTAGACAATGCTATGGCTCAGGGTTTGGGCTTTCTTAATTGAGGTTTGGGCCTTTCTTGTCATTTCAGAGAATAACCCAGATGATTACACTTAAATCCAGCCAACATTTGTCCTGGTGAGGACCACACATAGGCAGACGTGGGCGAGCCTGGTGGCTGGCACTGCTTAGCTGTGGCTTCCCTGTGCTCCCTCCCTTCAGATGGGTTGCAGTTTCTTGGGAGTCTGGGCTTGCCTGTGCCATACACCCAGGTCTGTAGCTCCAAGGCCATATAATGAAAAGAAAGGGGAACAACAAAAGTGGATGCCACCATGATGGGTGCACATTTCTCATGGCAGCTATGGCAAGGAGTGGTTGGCTGATTAATGATGTGAAAGGTTTGCCTCAAGCAAGCCAAGGTCAACGGACTATTCTGGGTTCGCTGAGGTAGAAACCCCAAGAGAAAAGCCAGTGAAGAAGTGTTTCATAGCTTGGGGATTCAGTGAGTATACCTTGTGGTCAAAATAAGAAGGAAATAATGGTAGTGGAGAAAAGTAATGTTTAAATATTTTTTACAGGAGCATAAATGGTTTTCTGTGGCTTACCATGTAGTGTATATATTGCTATACTTTTTTCTGAACATTATATTTGATCATAAATGAAATAAAATCCTGGTAATTTTATTAACATCCATCCATCCATCCACCCTCCCAACTCTCCAAGCATAACTTTATTTTTTTTTTTATAGAAAAAGTCTCTGCTAATAATTTCCTTGGGGAATGAGACCTCCAGGTCATTCTATCATGAGTGAAAGAGCTGAAAGACATTGTCCTGGATTTTAAGTCACTGTTAGTTAGAGAATTCGGGGTAAGGAAATTATTTCTGTGGGTTACTTTTAGTCCCCACTTCTTGGTGGGAGCAGCTCTGTGGGTGAAAATCCGATCACCCATCCGTCCAGTATCATATTGAGCAATGCATTTCTATGCTAGAGAAAACATCAGAGAAAACAAGTTCATCTCTGATCTTCCAATGTGTTCTAAGTTTCTTCCCTTCCTTAACTTTGGAGCTGATTCTCTTGTTCCTTCTGCTGTGTTCTCAAGTGGGTGGTATTTTATTTCTAAGATAGTCCTGAGAAGTTATAACCTAATTACACACCTACATGTGAATTCCCTGAGACCAGGGACTGGGGCTTTCACTTGTGAATCATGGACAGCATTTTTCACACAGTAGGAGGTCAGTACGGCCTCCTAAGAAGGACTGACTGTGTTCAGTAGAACAAAGCTGAGTCAACAGCAATTTGGAAAGCTGATTGAACAGATTTTTTTTCCTTTGCTTTTGTTTATAGCTGTACTTTAGGTCCAAACAAGGAGCTTCATTTCATTACATAATTTTTACTTTTCCCTACTTTCATGCCAGAGGCTGTCCCTGTAAAACAAACAGTTTTCTCCAGTGCGTGGGTTAGGTCAGATGATAGTCATTTGACCGGTTGTCTATCAATCAAAATTATTGTGACAAACATTCTCATCCCAGGATGCAGTCTGGCCCCCTTTGTGGATAAAGCACCTTATGATCCAGTCAGGATTCAGGAATACTTTGAATAAAAGCCAGGCTCACTTTTCAGTGAGACACACAGGTTATTTAAGCCTCAATTACTTATGCAGTATTAATGTGCTTATTTAAATATTCATGCTTCTAAAAGCCCAGAGCAATGTATGTGATCAATTCTTGATGGCATCTGAGTCATCCCAGCCTGAGAGCCATGCCTGTCTCTAACAGTCACCCTTTCATCACAGCAGTCACCTGCCACCTGCCACCTCTGGGCTTCCTGGGCCCCTCCCCAGAGATGGTCACCCCCAGGGCCATCAGACGAATGGAAAAGTGCAAGCCCCTGGGGGCAGCTGCTTGCTCTTGCAGGGACTTCTCTTGGTGAAATACCACATCTCTGGTTTGACCTCAGTGATGTTCTGAATTTTGAACAGAACCAAAGAGCCTAATTTGTCCTCTCCCATTCTCATCATCCTGAGGGGCTCTGGAGGAAGGAGCTTGGAACTACCACCGCCAGAATCCTGTTTTCTACTGACTTGTGGCTATGGGGGCTCAGGGAGGGCCCAGGGTCCTGTATGTATTTCCCCAGTGTCATGCACAGTGGGGACCCAATAGTGACACCCACCTAGGAGTTGGTTGGGAGAACGAAGTGTAGGATCTACACACCAAAGTTTCTAGGCATGGTAGACAGAGGGCCAGAGATGACCTTTGTTAGCACCTGATTTTATTTGCTATAGTACTGATGAATTAATATTCAATGCAATTTAATAAATATTTATTAAGTGCTTGCTTAGCACTTCTAAGTATTAATGGGGATGCAAAATATGTACAAAGTGATACTATCCTACAAAGGGTCTATGACGTAATTGCAATGCAGTCATGCATCCTGTGTGAAAAGCATTATGAATGAGTGAACGAATGGTTCATTGAATAAGTGAAGGGCCCAAAGAAGTGACCATGTTAATCACCAGAATCTTGAAAAGCTTTAAAGAAACACACACGAGGAGGCCTAGTCCTAAAGCTTTGGACTCAGGAGGTCTAGGGCAGGGCTGGAACTCAGATGCTCTGATTTACAGTGGTTTGAATTGTGCGTTACACTCCATGGTGGCACTGAAGCCATGCACATTGACTAGAAGCCCTGCTTCAGGTTTTGATTTCATCCCCCCAGTCTAGCAATATGTAGTACAAATTCCCTCTTGTGATGCCAGCCACAGATCCCTGCAGCCACATGACCTCGAGGGGGCATCCTAGAGCCACGGCAGTGTGCCACGTTGCCATGATCTCTGGAACAGGATTTCAGTAAGTTACACTAGATATTCAACACTTTTCCCTTTCCTTTCCTTTCCTTTCCTTTCCTTTCCTTTCCTTTCCTTTCCTTTCCTTTCCTTTCCTTTCCTTTCCATTCCTTCCTTTCCCTTCCCTTCCCTTCCTTTCCCTTTTCTTCCCTTCCCTTCCCTTCCTTTCCCTTTTCTTCCCTTCCCTTTTCTTCCCTTCCCTTCCCTTTTCTTCCCTTCCCTTCCCTTGCCTTTTCTTCCCTTCCCTTCCCTTTCCTCTTTCCTTTCCTTTCCTCTTTCTTTTCTCTCTTTTTAAAAATAAAATAACCTCTGAGTTGGATGATTTTGCCCAATGACAGGCTAATGTCATGTTCTGAGCACATGTAAGAGGTTGGGTGAATTAAATGCATCTTTGACTTAGGCTGCTTTTGACTAGGTTGGGTTTGCTGGGACAGAGCCCCACCAGAAGTGGAGCAGTGACTGTGGGTTCTCCTTCGGCTGGGCCTGGCACCAAGTGCTACCGGAGGAAGGAGCTTTGTGCTTGGGCAAAGGTAACAGGTGCTACACAAAATCTGGACTGTGTCAGCAGCGGCCACCAACAGGTACCTTGCATAGGTGGCCAAGGCTGGGCACTTGTGCTGGTTCTGGCTGGCCCTGCCTGCCTCTGTGAGTTGCCTAGGGTTTGGCTGGTATTGGTGGGCTCAGCTGGGCAGCCTTGCTTTTTACTGTGGTTTGAGCGACTCAGGCTACCTGTGGCAGCAGCCAGATCAGCTCTTTTCCAAATACTGCTCCTCCTTCTCCTGGGCTTGGGCATGTGGTTCTAACGATGCTGGCAGAGGCATGGAGGGCACATGGAGACACTGTCACTTCCACATGACCGGATACTGTGCTGTTCCCTATACATACATAGGTAGGACACACACAGCATCCTGGGGAGCAGCCTCAAACCAGGGCTTGGCAGGATCTGGTGGGTAACTGAGCCAAGCTCTGTCTACACTGCTTCCAGGAGCTCTCTAGGGAAATTAAGCTCCTGTTACCCTCAGTGGCAATTTGCATAATAATTCCTTCTGTGACTGCCCTTCCTCCTAGACACCACTTCCTGTGTCCCCTTCTGTTGCTTCCTGGGATTTCCATCCAAATCCCAGTGAAGTGCAGCTGTGGCTCGGTATCCATGAGGGATTGGTGCCAGGGCCTCCCTATGCTGAAATCCACGGATGCTCCTGCCCCTTATGTAACCGGAGTGACACCTGCCTATGACCTGTGCATGTCTGCTGTACACTTTATGGAACATCTGGGTGACTTATGCTGTTACACTGTGTTGGATAGGCAGGAATGACAGGAAAAGGTCTCTGCATGTTCAGTTGGAACTCATGCGCATGAAAGAGAGGCCTGCACCTGTTTTCAAGTTCTGAAAGGTCTTGTGGTCTGCCTTGGAAAACACCCCAACACCTGGCAGAAGATCCCCTTGGGTTTTACAGGTTCAACAGCCATCTGCTCACTTTTGTGGTCTTAGCAAAGGAGGCCCCTGGAGAGAGCTGGGGAAGGTGTAGTCACACCCATGTGTGCTTGAAGACGAGTCCTCCATTCCTGGGCTCTGCCCGGGGACCCCACACTTGGCCAGCACCATGAGTTAACCTGCAGTCATCGCTGGCCTGGGAGCCATGTGGCAAGGACATGCACTGTCCCCACTGCCTGCCTCACCTGCACATGCGTCCCACACCTGTGTCCTTCCCAAGCTGCATGATGCCATGTGTGCGAGAATCTTACCACAGGTCCCTCTTCCCCCCATTTCATGCTATTACGGAGGTGGAAGAGAGAAAATTTTAATTATTTGGAATTGTGAGCACTTATGAGTGGACTGGATCCCTCCGAGTAAATCCAGGCACAGAATAGCAGTGGTTGTTATTATCCTTTGCTCCTTATGCTCAACAGGCTCAATGCAGATTTGTCGAATTACGTGAACACTAATGACTTACATTCCTATTGATTTACACTTGGCAGAGCATCTTAATTCTCAGTTGAATGGAAAGAACACTGAACTCCTGGCATACTCTCATCCCTCTCTTTTAACATACAAAGTTGCCTTGAGTGAACTCTTAACTTCTCATGGAGAAGGAGTCTTTCTTTTCTTTCAGCACCAACACAGAACATTTCTGTTGATTTCATCCTTCAAGAGATTCCTGAGGCCTCCTGTCCAGGGCAGAGGTTGCCATGCACATCACATCCCTGACACCTCCCTCCCCAGGTGAGCTGCAGCTCCCAGTACCCATGGCTCTTTGCCCAGGACTGTCCCTGAGGCTAGACGGGGGAGGACGGGCCATCTGGGGGCATCCTCTGGGACCAGGGCTCCTCCTCTCATGTCCAACAGAGTAGGAGGACAGATTCTCCAGCCTCCCAGGGTCCTCCTGCTGGACACTCATTGCACACCACAGCCCAGGGCTCCCAAGTGGGACGCAGGTCCAGCTGTCTGTGGTGGTCAGGTGCTTGTCCTATCAGCTGCCTCCCTTTTGGTTCCACCCCCAACTCCAGCCCTGCTTCCTGGGGCCGCTTCCCAAAGGAATACACTCCTTGTGCCCAGTCCCTTGACTTTGGATCTGCTGCTGGGGCCCTCCACAGAGTATCTCTGCAGGGGCCCTCGGTGGCTCCCCGAGCCATTAATGCCGAGCCATTAAGTCACCCAAGCAGGCGCACGGCCCACGGGTCCTTCGAGCCCATTTCCCGGCCGGCGTGCTCCCCTGCTTCGCTGCTCTGACCCGCTATGCTGCCGTTCTCATTCTGTTACAGATGGGGTCAAACGTTTAACCAAAATAAAGACAGCAAAGGTGGGTGAGGGAGACACCGTGAATAAAGAGTGAGGCCTGAGGGTGGATTTGTTTCTACCTCTACGGCCACGGCCACGTGTAAATGCATGCAATCCTTTGGGAGGCTCCGGGACTGTGACCCAGGCTGAAGGCTCGGGTCTTGTTGTGGATGGAAGTCATCTAGTTACTAGATGTCTTCTGGGTTAAGGTTCCTGTCCACACTGTCTCTTCACCAACACCTTCCCTAGGTGGCCGCAACCCTCCTCTGGAACATCTTCCGACATGCAGAACTCATTACTTCTGCTGGCCCTGCTGACCTCAGCACTAGATGGGTCTGTGTCTGGCTGACCTGAAACCCTGTCTGCAGCTGCCACCCACTGGAGGGAATTTTCTTGGGAGAAGCTACTGAACCTGTGGACTGTCCCATGCCACCAGAGAATTGAAAACATTTAAAAATGTACATTTCCAGTTCTCTGCACAGGTTATGGGACCCAGTTCCAATGTCCCAGGCTCCACCCCTCCCAGAGTATCCAGCAATTGGGGATTGAACTGTTTAAATAAATCATAGCATGAGGTAATGCTATACAACCCTTAAAACTCTGCTTGGGAGAATATTTAAATAGTATAAAAATATCCCTGGCATATCAAGCAGTTGAACAAACACTGTGAGTTGAATTTCATTAAAACATTACACCTAGGAATGGAAGTTCAGGGTATTAAGAATGGTAGTAAGATGGCTAGTTTTTAATTTGCTTTATGCATTTACAAAATTTCTACCAAGAGCATGTACTTGTTTTTTAATTAGGGAAAATGATCTGGGAAAAGAAATAAAGGAAGAACAGCTGGGTGTTCAGAGCCCACCCTGTCGTGCTTGTGACACTGAGGCTTCGAGGGCAGCCAGCCCTCTGCAAGGCCACCTTGATTCTTGGGCTCAGGAAAGGGTTTTGGCCAGTGAATCTCACTGACACTAGTGATTTCCCTCATGAACTAGCCTGACCTACCCTCCTCCCTCTCAAATTTGCAGGTTTGGGGATTGAACCCAGGGCCTTTGTGCTGAGCTACACCTCCAGTCCTTTTTGTTTGATTTTGTGGCAGGGTCTCACTAAGTTGCTAAACTGCCTGGATTGGGCTCCAATTTGTGATCCCCGCCTCAGCCTCCCAGAGTTCTGGGATTATGGGCACACGCACTGTGCCTCGCTGGGACCTCTTTCTAATTGGACAGCTGGCATCGGGAACAGATGACCAGGAAACTCCCAGGCTGGGTGCTGGGAAACGCAAGGCATGGAGATTGGTGATCAGTCACCCTTGGCCTTCCAGGGTGGACTGGGTACAGGAGGGAAGTCACCCCACCTTGGAACAACACTCACTTTGGAAGCAGCAGACCCTGTGTGGCTGGTGCAGGAGGTTCTGGGTCCAGGGACCGTGGCGACCTTGGGAAGCGCCGGGGCTCTGTGTGCGGAGGGCAGCCCTCCCTCTAGGCTGGCCTGTGTGCTCTGTAGCTGTGTCCCTTCCCTGTATCTGCGGGACTGCAGGGCCTTGGAGAAAGTGCCACACACACGCTTCTCAGCTTCCCCTCCAGAGACACCTCAGACCCCCACCCTGGGATTCCGAGGCCACAGAGCAAGGGAGAGCACAAGAGGGGCCATGGGCAGCAGAGCAGATGACCAGGGGGGCTGGCAGTGGTGGGGACCAGGGAGGAGAAAGAGGCGTAGTGGGGCCAGCTCTGCAACTCCCAAGCAGGGTGTCATTGTTCTCTCTCTGAGATCGGATTATTATCCCGGGGAGTACAGATGGGGTTCAGGAACTGTCATTTCTCTCGGGGGCTGTCATGAGTGAACTATGCGAATGATTCAGTTAATGTTTTTTTTTAACACTAAAATGATTTTCAGCTCCATTTTCAGACATGCTGGTTTACAAAACATGCAGTAAGCACAGAACCACCATCGCCCCATTTCCTGAAACCCAGTGAATGGAGCACACAGAAACTCACTTTCAGTAACATCGATACCAGGCCTTTGGGGCAGAGGACTCAGAATGGCGACTGCAGACACTTTTGCTTTGAACCTCCCTTTCTCCTCTTTGAGGAGAAGCCTTGTCCTAAATGCAAGTTTCTTCAGCTACTAAGATGACAGTTTTATGTGTAAACATGGAGTTTACTGGGGAAGCATAGGTTGGTGATAGCTGGACAACTTTGAAAGGAACACACCAATGTGTGATGAGCATACTCTGGGGTTAAAAGTGATCAATTGCACAGAAAGGACTTTTAGGGGCAGTGTTCACTGTGACTCTGGAGGGCTCAAGCCTGTGAAGTGTCATGCTCAGTGTGGTGTGTGGCCTGTGTGAGGGCGTCCGTGTATGTGTGGTCAATGTGAAGTGGCCACAACCAACAAAAACAGCAAAAAGATAGTGTTTGGTTTTGGTTTTGGTTTTGCCCAGCCAGAACCCACATGGCTTGCTTCTCCCATCACTGCAGCTCGAGGTGACCTGGACCTGCCAGGTGCCTTTTCTTCCTGTGCTCACACTGATTTTCTTGACACTTTCAGACTTCTAGTGTCTTTGGCTTCTTCTTGTGAAACCACAGCCTTGATCTTTGCCTTGGACCTGAACTGTGACTCTAACAAAATAGGGTGTGTGTAAGTGCGTGTGCGTGCGTGTGTCTGAATGTGCACATATGTTTCTGTGTGCACATACCTGTGTCTGTGAGTGCATGTGTGATCTGTGTGGGTGTGAACATGTTTGTTTCTGTGGCTATGTGTGTCCTCAAGTGTGTTCCTAATAACCTGGGCTCCAGAACACTGACAAGCATTCACTCTCCCGGTCGATGCCCGCTCCTACTTACATAGTTGGAGGCCAGGTCCGGGTGGAGGTAGTCAATTCCTGTGAAAAGACCACAACACAGGAACCGCAGGTTAATACCTGCCATTGCGTTCTCAGGAAAGCTGGCCCAGGAAGCCCCTGTTTGGGGCTGTTGCCTGGAGCCTTGTCTCAGGAGAGCAGATATTGCCCTCCTGTGGGCGGGCAGGCTGCAGCTGGGTGCAGAGATAGCCACCCCCAGCACACTTGAGAGGAAACAAGCCAATTAGAGCTCAGGCCCCAGGATGACACAGGTGTCAATGTCAGCCCGAGGGGGCTTAGTGACTGTGAGATGGAGGGCTCACCAAGGCAGCGATCTAAAAGAGATTTGTAAAAATGCTGACATTTCTTCAGAAACGAAGTTGGTCCTGAGGAGGAAAAGGGATGATTATTTACCAGGGTAGGACATCCATGCACTAGGCAAGGATGCTCTGGCATGGAAATAGGAAGAGGGTAGGGTGAGGAGAGCCATTAGCAAAGGGCAAATGCTTTCCAGTGAGGAGTCCCGTGTATGACGCATGTCTTTCCAGGAAGCCAAGGCTTCGAGTCTCTCCTCAGAATTCCGGGGTTTCTCTTATAATGGAGAGTCTGTCTTGCTGCCCAGGGGTCATTCCCAGGGTAGAATTACGGCATGGAGCACTGCTGGGTCTTATCAGCTGTCACTATAGAACATCAAGGGCCACTGGAAATCTCTCATCTGGGTCTGCAAAACCATGTAATCTTCACAGCAGTCACATTTGGGCATCCAGCCCTAAGAGAGACGGAGGGGCAGTGAAGCGGCCTGACGCTGCTTGGCATAGCAATGGTCACGAGCAGGTATTTGCAGTCAGAGACCAGTGCTTAACTCCCAGCCACCCTGATAACCAGCAGCAGGACCTCAGGCAGGTTGCTTGGCTTCCTGTGCTTGCTTCTTCTAAAACTACAGGAGGTGAGAAGAGGGCAGAGGCGAAAGAAGCTGATGCGTGTGTGTGCTGAGCCCAGCAGCTGCTGCATTTCATAACTACACTGCGACACAGTCCTGCGCTCTGGAAGTATCATTAAGTGCCTCCTGTAGCTGGAATCTTTACTGTATACTCTGAGGCTGTGCTGTTATTATAGCTTTGCCCTGGAAAAAGGGACCTCTCTTGGGAGGGATTATTAAGAAGAAAATTTCTTTTGTTTCTTTCTGGGTATACAAATTTGTTCTGGAGCATGAGCCCCAGAAAGATGGTTCCTGAGAGCCATTTCTCACCACAGCCGGGTTGCCTGCTCCTTCCATCCCCCTCCCCAGCTCTGCATAGGGGAGGGGTCAGCAGCTTTAATAACTAATGCTTTAAAACCTGACAGGGTGGTGTGTGCTTGTCACCCTGCACCTTGGGAAGCTGAGGCAGGTGGATTACAAGTTTGAGTCCAGCCTGGACAATTTAGCATTTTAGACTCTGGTCTCAAGATTAAAAATTTTTTAAAGAGCAAAAGGGCTGTAATGTGACTCAGTATGAAGGTTTTGGGTTCAACCTCTAGCACCACTAAACACACAAAGCATGTACCCGTTCTTGTTCTGGACTGTAGTTCAAAGACGGCCAATTTAAGATGTGGGAGGAACCAGGAATAACCGCAAGCTTTGGACTCATCTGACCCCGTTCCATTCAGGGATCGGACACAGTTAACACTGGGGTGGCTTTGGCCAAGTGACAACAGCACTCAGAGCCTCAGTTTCCCCAGCTTTGAAGTGGGACCCTTGTTCACCGGGCACCATGGTTTTCAGGTTCAGAAACAATTCACTGAGTGCTCAACTGGAAGTGAAAACCTTCATGTGTTTTATCTCTTGTCATCATTGGTGCCACCATCTCCACCTTGATGGAGCAGTGAGATAATGTGGGACAAAACCGGCTTTAAAAATCAACTTGGTTTTAGAATGTAGTGTTGAAATTAAATTATGCTCTTTTAAAAAATTGGTTAACTTTGTTGGGGCACTTTTTTAAACACACAGGTAGGCTTAAAAAGACTCACAAGCATACATAGATACTGTCTAACAGGAAGTCAAGTTTTAAAACATGACTTCATGTTCTGAAGGTGAAATTTAAGAGAAAAATATTCTGAGAATTACTAGCCTCTTCTCTGCAGAGGGAAAATACTGGAGCAGGAAAATAATTTGAAACCAGAAGAAAATTAGACTTAAAACAAGATAAATTTAGCTTTGTTAAAATAAAGGTCCTTTAATAGGTTAAAGAGAAGACGAAGTGTTAAGTTACAATGAAAGTAGGCCTGAGAAAATTTATTTCGAAATGTGAAAGATGATAGACCTGATTCGTGAAAGTAATAATGAAGCAATGAATGAAAATAATAACTTGATAACCAGATAGCATTTAATATTCTGGGGTATTTGAATTCTTTTGAGGTGGAATCTACTGGAATAATTTCATTAGCTTCCTTAGTTTTTAATTGTTACATTATTAGTGTACCCTCATTTTCTGTGCTTTTGTTTGTTTTTCAACAATGAATGCCTGGCACACCACAGATGCTAGAGAGCTGGCTGGTTTAGTACCATACCACATGGTGTGGTTGCCTGTGGTCACACTGTGACAGCGCGGCTCGGCTCCCTGACTCATGATGCATCAGGTGTAAGGAATGTGGTGCACAGATGACAAAAGCTGGCTGGTAGTTTTGCTCATAAACCATTAATATCCTGCTATCCATCTGAATCTTTTCACAATTCTAACCCACACTAGTCTAAATCCTTGGGAAGCTCTGGCAGTTTGGCAAACATCAGAGCGAGAATGAGGAGCTCCTGTGTGTGTTCCTACGGGGGTTGTTCACCCAGTTGAGATGTGTGACAGTTCAGGAACCAGGGCCCAGCTTAGTTCTTTCCATGGCCTCCAGAGAGTTGGCACCTGAGCCCCATCCACCCTACTGAATTGTGTCTTGATGAGGAATGGGCCCGATGCACATATCGTATGTCCAAAGGTGCCCGCCCTGAATGAACGGTCCCATGTATTCTACAGGGTGATACAGCCATGCTTCTCTTAGACAGCCGAGTCCATAACCTCCTCTTCCATCTTCGTGGGCTCGTAACTTCGTCAGGCGGTAGAAACAAAGGATGTCACTGCCTGACTTGCAGGGCTCGGCCGGGAAAGGCCTGGAAGCCTTTGGAAGTGAGGGTTACAAAAAGCTAACACTGCCCTGAAGGGAACAGGAAGAGTGAGACTGATGCTGTCCAGAGGGAACAACCTAGAGGGAGAGCCCAATTCTCCTTAGACTCTTGGTGTGGTAATAAGAAAGCTGGTCAAAAACGGACTTATTTAGCGAAGCAATTCTGATGAGGTCTCAGACAAAAATGAGGAATAAGGTGCTGGGAACTGGAGGGATGGTGTTCTTGCAGAGGGGCCAAGGCCTGGGTGGACCAAATCCTTGTCCTAATGCTTAATGGAAGGCAGAACTTGATTATGATGAGCTAGGACATCTGGCAGAAGAACTCTTCGAGCAAAGCGTGGAGGACATGACCTGGCTTCTCCTGACGGTGCATAGTAAAATGCAGGATTTATGATTCAAAGGGAAACAGAACTTGTAGAACTGGAGAAGTCTTGGCCTTGCCCGGATGTAAGGAGTGGGAACGTGTATTCAGGGGTGGATGCTTGACAGGGAGGCTCGTGTGGATGGAGGGAAGTGTGATGGCCTCCGGCAGGACCATGGATGCATGAGCTTGGGGCTGTTCTTGGGGTCTTCCTGGCTGCCCTGCCCAGCACAGGCTCCCAGTGTGCAGGCCGTGAAGTCAGAATGGCTTCAAAAGAACGGCCCGGGGTATCTGTGCAATGTCGAGGCTCACTGCTCAGGGGAGCCTCAAGTTTCTGCCTCAGGTATTCGGGCACCCTGCTCCTTGGCTGCTGAGATGTGGCTTAAGCATGCAAACATTTGGCTCAGCCTCTCTGCAGAAGGTTTGGCAGCTTTATGCCACCTTGGTGGCATCCATGCAGTGCTAACTCCACAGGGTGCAGATGCAGAACCACCTTTAGATTATAAAGGGTCAAGGTCCAGGCAGACAACCGCAGATATGGTAGAGAAACTTATGAGGGCGATGTTCAGCAGAGCCAGAAGGCAGACTGCTCTCCAGACCCCAGAAACAGAGGCCAATATGTAACTCTGCCCAGGAGAATCACAGGCACAGGACTCCAAGCCACAGGAGCATCTGCACGGGCTGAGCCTAATGAAGTCATGGGGCAGGGTTGCAGGGAGCCTTAGGGGGTCATATGGACCCTGCTTCAGTGGGCCCAGAAGGTGGTCAAGGAGTAAATTCCTATCCTCAAGCCTGAAGATTTCTTGTTTGCTCTTTTTGGACTTAGTTGGGACCCGTTACATGTTGTCTTGTTCTCTTTTCTGTCTTCCTTTTGGAATGAGAATGTCTGTCCTATTCCAGTCTCACCACTGGATTGGAACTTGTCTGATTTTGCAGGATCACAGCTGGACAGCAATTTGCCTTGGGATGAATTGAATCCCGGGCTTTACCTGTGTCTGATTTAGATGGTATTTGGTGAGAATCTGGGCTAGCAACTTTTAACTGGTGCTGGAACAAGTTAAGGTTCTGGAGTTGCTTAAGAAGGGCAGGGATTTGGGGGCCAGGGTGGAAGGCTATGGTTTGAGCATCTGCGTTCTCCCAAAATTCAGGTTAAACATAATCCCTAGGGCAAGAATGTTTGGAGATACAGCCTCTAGGGGGTGATTCAGTCTTGAGGGCCAAACTCTCATGAATGGGATTAGCACCCTTCTGAAAGGCCAAGGAGGAGCAAGTTCATTCCTGCTGCTGTCCCATGTCACGTGAGCAGGCAGAGCTCATATCTCAGAGGAGCTGAAGAAGAGGCTCCACTGTGGAAGCAGAGGAGCGGCTGTCACCAGACACTGAATCTGCTGGTGTCTTGGTTTGGGACTTGCCAGCTTCTAGCTGAGGGAAATAAATGCCTATGACTTACCAGTTACTCAGTCTAAGGTATTTCATTATAGTAGTAGGAATGCACTGAGAGAGGGACATTGTAAACATGACAGCCACTTCCCCTGGAGTCTTGTCAGTGCAAGCTAGAATTTATAACCACTCCTTTAAGAGAAGCCTCAAGGCCACATGGTAGGAAATTACAATGTACTGGCTTGTCGTGACTCTCCCTGGGGGGCTCCCCTGGTAGCCACTAGCTATGCAGTGAGCCATGTTGGTGTCCAGCCTCTCTCTCTATGCGAGGCAGGATCTGTTTTCCCTTCCCTAGGGTCTGGGCTGACGATGCTGGAACCATCACCCTGCAGAAATGGCAGGGATGACCTCCTCTGCAGGTGCAGCCTCAGGGAGGACTGGAGCTCTTCCTTTTCTCTCTGGATACCCACTCTTAGGAGTCTTGAGCCCCCTGTCTGAAATCCAGCCAGTTTGCTGAGAAAGAGAGTTCCCAGGGCTCCATAGGGAGCAAGAGAGGCTGAATCTCTAGTGGGCTCCAACCCCAGCTGTCTCTGATGCCAAGTGCCTGAGAGAGCCCAGAGGGACAGCAGCAGAACCTATCATTCCACAGAACCACAAGCTCATAACACTGTTGCTCTTTTGAAAAATTTTTGGAGTGGTTGATTTTATGACAGTAGATGACTGGAACAATGGAGGTCCCAGGAGTTTTAATTGGGGGATGGGCAGGGAAGTTTATCTTTTGGAGATCCCAAAGGCCATGCATTTGTGAAGAAATATCAAACAAGAAAGTCTGAAGGGTTTGGCTTATTAGTGTGGGACAGAGTCACAAGTGATCTGAAGCATCAGGCAAGGGATACAGTTAAGAATTTGGAAACAGACACTTGCAGTGCCGCTGAAGGTGTCATAAGAGCAATATGCATGTATCATCATTGTAGTGTCACTTTGGGTGGCCTCTCTGATGGCTGGTGGAGGACACCCAGTAAAGAGAATTGGTCACCAGATCTAGGTGCATCTTTTTCTTGGGTGAGTTGGCCTCAACTGCTTTGGAAAAGTTTCCTAGCCAAAGTGTTAGGAAGGAAAGACACTCACAAGCTGCAGACGCCTGTCCATGAGCAGTTTTGTGCAGAGCTCCTTTGTTTTCTGCAAGCCCTCAGCTGCAGAAGGAAGCTTTTGCACCCACTTCAAAATCGCACAGGTCAGAGACACACGGAGGCCTTGTTGGCGTGTTGCTCCTCAGTGACCCCGAGCAAAGGTAGCACAGATTTTAAGCATGCTGCGTCCCTGTTTCCTCCATCTGGAAAGCTTCAAAGGCTTGCTTTCGACAACACAGTGTGCTTTGAGGACCTTCAGACAGGACAGGCTCCATTGTTTCATCTCTGCACAGCCTTTGCATGTAATTAGATCCATAATGCACAGTGGAGCTTTTACCTGGGGGCTCAGGGCACTGAGAAGGGGCAGAGGCTCAGCCCCATGAAATGACCACACGCTGATGACTCCACAGGATCCAGCCAGGGGCAAGGACATGTGCACATGGCAAAAACCAATTCATCAAAGTCATTCCATAGAAATTCAAGTCTTAAAACTATAGCAAATAAAGTTCTGTTAAATCTCTGGCAGGCACACAGGATGGAATAATACAGAGGTGGTGTCTGTATCAAAAGGTTACTGAAGTTTGCTTCACAAGGGTCATTCTAAAAGTAGCATTAAAGTCAAATGTCCCCAAACCCTGATCCTGTTACTCAAAAGCTATTTCATGGATCTACAGCCACACCGTTTGATAGAACTTTGTATGATGATTGAAATGGAATTAATCTGAATTTCAGAGGCTGAAACAGCCCATGGACTACTAAGAAGTTGAAATGACAGGCCGGGGTTGTAGCTCCATCGTAGAGTGCTTGCCTAGCATAAGCAGGGCCCTGAGTTTGATCCCTAGCACCACCAAAAAGCAGAACCAAACAATTTGAAATGAAGCTGATGTGATTGAAGAATTGAATTTTTAATTTTCTTTAGCTTTAATTCATTAAAATTTAAGCCACTATCTCTAGGTCATGGCTACTGTATCACACTGTGGTTCTAAAGAAATAGATGGTAGATAAATAGATTTAGAACACTTCTTTAATTTTAATTTTCTTTTTTTTTGGACAGGCTCTCACTATGTAGTTCAGGCTGGCCCTGAGCTCACTTTGTAGCCCAGGTTGGCCTCGAGTTTGTGACGATCCTCTTGTCTCAGCCCCTCATGTGCTGGGATTACAGGTGTATGGCAGCTTAGAACACTTCTTAAGATAAAGTATAATTTGTGGCCCAATAAGAAATTAAGTTTGATTGACAGGCAGTTGTCATTTGTTTAATTTCTTATTTATTCATTCAAAAGTGTTTGTTAGGGTCATTACCGAGGTCAGTGGCCACTGATTCAGAGGAAGGGGAGGATTCAGTCACAGTGCAGTGTGGTCACCAGGTCTGGAATCAGAGATGCTAATCCTGTCACTGATGAGCATCTCTGAATCAATAACTCTACTAATCTGAAGACGTGCAAGGACATGCTTGCTTCCAAGTGATGCAAAGGTTTTTGAATACTCACCATCATCCATAATCCCGATGGTCACCCCTTTCCCGGTGTATCCCAGCTCCCAGGCCTCTGCCACATTCAAGTCAAGGCCAGGTGTGCCATCAGCCTGCCCGGTGTTGATCTGGTACAGAAATGCCAAAGCAGAGAATCTGATTGGTTGGGTGAAGTAAAGCCAGTGTGTAGATGGTTCGTTGGATGAGCTCGGCAGCTACCTGTGGTCCCAGGGCCAGTGAAAGGCCCAGACTCCATGAAAGAGCACTTCGGGCTGTGCTTCTCACTTCTTCACAGCTTTTCCCTATTTTTTTCACATGTGATTGATGTCTTACAAAAGTGGCTTCGCTCCCCTGATTTCTGTAACTAGATGGCTATGTTTAAACTCATTCTGTATAAAATCCTGGAGCTGCCATTGCCTAGAGAGCCTCCCTGATTCAGAATCAAAAGTTTACTCTCAGAGCTCTTTGTTTATGCCTCACAGTTTGAATTTAGCATGTGCTGTTGTGAGTTATCCTTATTAAACATAATTTCAGGTTTAATGATATTATTTCCAAGGGGAAGCACTTTTAGTACCAACATAGAGTTGCTAAAAAAATATTTGTTCAACTGAATTAAAAGGATAGGTGGCCCATCCTACCTTTCATACAAGTTCTAATGCTGAAAAATTAAGCCTCCTTGACAAAGAAAAGAGAAGACAAAAATAGTCACATTATTATGTTTATTCCTCTCTGCATGTATCTTTTTTTGAGCAGACTTTCTCAGAGATGGTTTGTCAAATAAATAGTTATGTCAGAGCTTTAAATGACACAGTGGTCAGTGGCTGTTGTGTGAATGTCATTTGTGTTTTTCACAAAAATTACTGTTCTTCATTTTCCAGACTTGGGTATGGCTGGCCCTCTCCATCTCCTCTGAAGTAAGGATGGGCATGTGAATGGTTTTGGCCAATGGCAAGGGAGATTTTGACTCATTTGTCACATCCATGCAGAAGCTTTAAGAGCCAGGATCCAGTCTTTTCCTTGCTAAGATGCTTACAAAAGCAGTGGAGATGGAGCTTGGTCAGCCTAAGTCTCTGAAGGATTATGAAGCATTAATCATGCAGCAAACCACTGTGATTTGGAGGTTTTGTGTTACTGCAGCAAACCTAGGCTATCCTGACTAACAAACATAGGCTCATGAGGCATAGTTGAGCTCTGAATCTCCAGGAAGGAAACTGAAATGCATCCCAGAAGTACACAGGGCTGTGACTTAGGTGTCTCTAATTGTCATCAGCTTTTAATCTGAAATAAAATGAAGCTTCATTCTCATGTATAAGTTAGCCCTGAAGTTCAGGTTGGCTGGGACTCCCTGATCTTCTTTTAAACAAAACCCAAGTGGTCCACAAGGCTCATGAAGGACTTCTAGAAAGCCCGAAAATATTGTTGTCATCAGACAAACCAGGTATCAGAGCCTGGAATCCTATATCGATTCAGGAATTGATTTCTTGCCATTGCAAAAAGCACTAAGAGATGCTACTTTTGCTACTCTAGGCTCTGAGCTCTCTTGCTTGACCCTTGTGTGGCCACAGGATTCTTTCTGTTATGGTTTGTGTTTGGATGTCCCCTCAAAGCCTCAAAAGTGGCTGAATCCAGCATTTATGATTGGCTCTTTGTCTAGTGCTGGGATTGACGGTGTGAGTGCTACACCTGCCCAGAAGTGGGTAGCTGGCACACAATATAAGGGAGTGAAGAGGGTCTGCTTTCCCCCAGTTTTGCCTTTTCACTCTTTCCAGTTTTGGAATCTTCCACAGCCACCACAATGGCTGCCCCTCAGCCACGCTACCCTGCTATGGAACCAGCTGATTATGGACTGAATCCTCCAAAAACTATAAGCTAAGTAAACCTTTCCTTCTGTCACTTTGGGCATCAGGTATTTTGTCTCAGCAACAAGAGAAAAGTAACCAAGACACATTTTCTTGGGCCTGCGACATTGTTGTCCTTTGATTACTCTACATCTTGAGAATCCTGGATCACTTCTCCCAGACCTTGATTTGATGTTTATGTGTTTTTTCAAGCCTTCCCTCACATATGGGCAAGTTTTTCTAGAATTTAGTAGAATATAGAATGTGACCTGTCCTTGGTAGTAGCTTTCACCCTAGAAGGTCATAGCTGCTTGGTAATTCCAGAATAAAGCAGATCAAGGGAGAAGGTGATAGAAAATCCATGCATATTGGATGGCACAGAGAGGTTCATGGAGTCAGATGTTGGCTAACATCCCACTGACCAAGGAGGAAACAGAAATGCATCTTTTATGTAGGGTTGTGGCATGAGAGATGTTAGAAATATCAGTTGCTTACCAGGTACCATTGCTTTGTAAAAAGAGGATCATTCATGTTGATGTCAATCTCGTTGATGTCTCTGTACCCTCGCTTTTTTCGGTCAAACCCTTCCTGTTGCAAAGCCATCTTTACCTGGAATGACAACGGGATAAATGATCAAGTCACAACTTGAACATCCTTCTTCTGGAGTTCATTCTCACAAAGTCAGATTTCACTTATAAATAATGCAAATTTTTTCTCAGTACAAGCAAGTTCATCTCATGCAGATACTCACTTTACAATTATTTTCCAAGCACAACTACTTATAGTTGTACTGAACAATCCAATCCAGACATGCTGATGGCTCAAAGTAAGTTTTCATAAAGAATAAAATTGAGAAAAATGTTCTCCAGGAAGATACGGTGGTGGGGGTCATTAAGTGAAATAAAATAAAACAATGGAATATTTCTGTGAAGGAAAGAGGATTGATGTGAGTTCAGGAAGGAGGAGAGTGAAAATTTCTAGAGGGCTTCTCCAAACCCTCACATTTATTGACAGTCCTGCGTTATTACATCTGGGGATCAGAAACAAAACAAAACAACACAAAATGAAACAAAACACAAAACTTCACAGTAGAACCCAAACCAAAACCTAAAGCACTGCCAACAAAAAGCCACATCTACTGGGAAGGCCGCAAGCCCCATAGCAAAGCTCTAGATGAGCAGCAAACCTTTGAAAGGAAATTGATGGATGGTGCTGCTGGCTCTGATAACATTTCATTTCTGGACACAGAGACTGAAGCCCAAGATCATGGATGGAAAAGAAACTTAGGAAGCTGAGTTAGTTCAAGCCTGCTCCAGGCTTTGTCCAACCAAGAGATTTGCTTTCGCTTGGACATTTACCACTTTATCCACCAGCAGTAGTGGCCAATCCGATTCTCTACAAATTCAGTGACTGGCTGTGTGGACACAGGGTGTGTGCCGGATATTTATTATGATTATTACTGTGTTTGTGGGTCAACATTCATTTTTCTTCTTCCCAATTCTCTGTAGTGTTTGGGGGATGGATTTTCTTGATTCCACTGGGTTCTGTGTACTTGGGAGTGGAATTCTGGGTGCTATTTGCTGTAAACACTGGGGACTGTCTGGACCTCAAGGTGTAATGGTCAGGGTAAAATGGAGAAAAAGTTAGAATTTTTTTCCACTACAGCTCCAACTTCATTGGGCCAGTGGATACTCGCCACCCCCTCCTCAGCCCGGGTGAACAGACAGAATATGCAGATATGGGAATTGGGACATTAAAGTTCAGTTTTCTTAATTTCCCCTAGGCAGGGAGGAAGTGGAAGATGGTGGACAGAGACAAGGCAAGCCTGCCTCTTGTCTTGTTGGATTCCCTTTTCTGTCTTCTTTACTATAAAAGGACCTTGCACACCTGAACTAGGT
Organism: Hydrochoerus hydrochaeris; assembly: GCA_004027455.1. Classification (NCBI taxonomy): domain Eukaryota; kingdom Metazoa; phylum Chordata; class Mammalia; order Rodentia; family Hydrochaeridae; genus Hydrochoerus; species Hydrochoerus hydrochaeris. The sequence goes on from PVLA01000705.1 coordinate 216,952, forward strand.
GAGGTGGTAATTTGTGGCAATGTGAAGCATCTCCATCTTGGGGAGAACTTTGAATAAAACCTTTCTCCTTTCACATACACACTCACAATGGCCTTGTGTTCTTTGTGGAGCTGTGAGCTTAGGGACCTGTGTGGCCAGTATCAATTTAGCTTGTGGTCCTGAGCAGCTGGGGACAAGGGTGCCACCATGGTTACCTCACAACCAGGATTTGAATCTCAAGAAAGTGATGCAAAGGTGAGGAACCTTGGGGCCTCTTCACTCCCCACTTCTCCCTGTGGAGGATCCTGGCCAGAGTTCCTGCAGCCCAGCTGGGAGAGAGACTGACCCTTTGGCCGCACGGAAGCATCCTGACATCCCCTTCCCAGCTTCTCTTCTGAGGAAGAAAGCAGAGAGGAACCCTGCACTCAGTCAAGAACCCTGACTAGTGTGGGGTGGGAGGAGGGCAGCCAGGGCAGAGACGAAGCGAGGGTGGTGGGGAGGCAGAAAAGTGAAGAGACTTAGGTGCTGTGGGGACCTGTGCTCCTCTGCTGACCTGGACTGTGAATCACACGGGGGAGATATACCAGCTCCTGGTTCTGTGTTTTACACACCCATCCAGGAGGGTCAGGTTCACTTGCCAGAAAAATTATACTTATCAGGAACACTATCATATACAAAAGAAAGGTCAGATAGGCATGAATTCTTGGAGGTATTTGAAACAGGGACATTGCGACACAGTTAAAAATACTCCCCCCAAAGGAATAGCAAAATTATTGCAAAAATGAGATAAGTGAATGCTTTTATAATGATAAAAATCTGGACACAACTAATGCCCCAACAAATGCAGATGAATTGTGATTCAAACATGCACATACATATCAGTGTATATATAAATGTGTGTGGCCATATGAATCTGCAAAATATATATGCATATACATTTTCTCTCTCTAAGAACAAGAGGCAATGGGGAAGGGTTTTATTAGGAGAAAAAAAAGCCAAGAAACTGTGCGATGAGTCTGATTGCAAGTCAAGGAACAAGTGATCAGAGCTGGGCAGAGCTATCCTGGAGTGCTCTGAGGTCTAAGGAAGCATCAGGAAGACTGCTAAGCACCCATCTGGGGCTGCCTCAGTATCCCTGCCTGGCTCAGCCTCTGGCCAAGAGTGCTAAGGGAAGGAATGGTCTCGTCGTATAGTGACAGGTTTCAGGGTGCACAGCTGGGGTTCCCGGGCAGGTGTGTCCACTGAAGTCAGAGGTCTGTTCCATATACTCATCCTCATAGTTACTACAGAATATATGTGCATATGCATGTGTGTTCCTTAATGTATAACATTTAAGATGTCCATGGAAATGCATAGTTCTTAACCTGGAAAGAGAGGCATAGCACGCTTCTCTTGAAATCTTCTTTTACTCTGCAAACCAGAATTTAAACACGGGTTACTACTGCTTGGGGAAGGTGGAGCCTGGATCCAGAGACTGCATCTTGCCAGCTTTTGAGCCACAGTGGGTCTTTTCTGCTCCACTCACTAACGGGAGGCCTGGGATGGCTTTGCTGAGGGCTTCTCATTATGTTGGACACATTGTCATGAATAATTTCCCAAATGCAGCATCATGCTTTTCTAGGAGCTTTGGGAAGCAAGAGCAGCTATCATGCAGAAGTTTAACAACTCATCTCAGGGTGGTTTCCTAGCAGAATAAGAAAAGAACAAATCTCACGACAGATTTCATCTTCTTAAATAGCAGTGCAGAGATGGCTATCACAATCACTCCAAGCTTAATCAGATCAAGTGCATGCTGATGAAAAGACTGCTTAAATTCATTTCCATAAAATTAATTTTTAATTCCATAAATGAGGTTTTAAAGGAAACCAGTAGTGCTCTGGAATGCTGTGGTCTCTGGATACTGCCCTCCTTGCAGTTTAGGAAGCTGAGGTCCCAGGGCTAGAGGAGCCTTTCTGCATCGATTTTATCTTCCTACCTTCAATGAGGACCACAGTTACACTTCAAGAGAGACAAATGCTTCTAAAAATATATATTTCCGCTTGTCACACATAAATAACTGAAAAACCTTTTGTTTTCTGCAATGTCACTATATAACCCTATCAATTGCTTTCATTTTTCTGGGTTTTCATTCAATCCTAACTTTTATCACACTTAATTTTTACATAATAATTAACTGCATTATAGATAAACTTGGGTATTCTTTCTTCACTGAGTATCTTACCCATAAGGGTTTTAATACACTATAAAGAGTCACCATATTTTAATTTCTACACAACCATAGAATCATGTATCATATTTCACAACTCTTTCCCTTGTATTGATCATTTAGGTTGCTTTTTCTTATAAATGACATTGCCATGACTAGAGACATGAGGTTATAAACTATTTGTAAAGACCTTTGAGGAAGATTCCATTGTTAAAATTCTACGTGTGATAAAACCATGAATGTCAGAGAAATAATTCCTAGACTATAAACTACATTCCTCTCTCTATAACTAAAAGACCACCTGGATGAACCTCTATTCTTCCTCTGAATTTTAGCCTTTGACGCGCAACACCTGATGGTGGCATTTAGACACAACACCAATGAGATGTGTGCAAGTTAGTCATAGGTTGGTCCCCTTCTCAAAAAACAGTGTGCATGTAACTTGATAGTTACAATTTACAGTCCTTTTCAAAATGGACCAGTAACTTAAACAAACAAGAAGTGCAGGGAAGTAGGGGTGCTTGTTACTAGGTACTGATTTATTGAAAATGAAAGGGTGAATGGTCTATGTCTCTGGTTCAGCACTGAAACCTTGCTTTCATTCCATGTACCCCTCAGCTTGTCTAGTCTTTCTCTTCAGCTGAGAGTCCTCAAGTCAGTGTGTGTTTTCGTGTGTCTACAGTGTGCTGGTGACAGAGCATGCTTGACAGTTAACAAGGTCCCTTCCCCACCTTTAATATTCCCAGCAAAACTGTGACATGACTATCACTGCAGTGGGGGGAAATGGAAGCCCAGAGACCATTGTCCGATGGTTAAAAGACACGGTGGAGTCACTCAAGCATAGCAATGCTAAATGCTGTGAGCTTTCCACTCAGCCACTTCTTCTCCCTAGGGGGAGGCCACACAGTCAACCCTCTGGTGTCTGGAACAGGTGACCGAGGGATATCACTTTTTAAGGACCGAGGCTGTGATCACTCCCCTGCAGTGCTGAGCAGGAAGTAGGTGTTAGCACTGAAGGTGCCAGGAAGGGCGGGGCCAGGAGAAAGGCATCAAGGCAGGGAACCTGCCTGCAAAGGGCTGGGGCACACCTTTTCTTGAAGTGTGAGCAAGAAAAGAAACATAGAACCCCAAAATACCATGTTTCTGAAAACACTGGTTTATTAGTTGACGATGTTTGGGAAGTGAGATCATCAAATGGATGCGATTTACTCTGGAGTCCCCCCAGATAGATTAGGGGAGCCTTTGAGAGAGTGGTGCCTGTACACATCTGAAACATAAACCACAAGATCAAACCACAGGACTGGTGCTGTTCAGTACCCTCGCTTGCTCTTTGTGCTTTGTAATTGCGGAAGAGCAGGAAGTAGTGGACTTTTGGACCCATAAATTTGCTCTGTCAGTCTTAATCTGTGTGAAACAATTTCCACAGCAGTGGGTTTTGCCATCAACAACTCCACCTTCCTCCTCCCTCTCTCAGAGCTCTGGGTCCCTGCATTTCCTTTAGTAACCTTGAATAAATGCCTCTGCTCTTGTCTGAACTTTGATTTTGTTTTTGATTTGTTGACAAAGCCATTGGCTGCGCTGCACTATTATTTTCTCTACCACTAAGGATTATTTTATTTGCCAATGTTCTGGATTGAATTGGGTTCTCCTGAAAGATCGAGGTCCAGTGGCATTAAAAACTAAGATGGCTGCACTTCTGCCAAGATGGAGCAACTTTTCTCTGGGAACCTCAGAGATTACATTTGACCCTCTGTAGTCTGTCTCTCAGGCATAAGTTCCTTGTCTCTTACATCCGCACGAAAAATGCTGTCTGGGAAAAATGAGTTTACAGGACCATGGATGGCAAGTTTCTAACCTTGGAATTCTGCTGATTTATTGACTCTTCTAAAAGACTTACTGCTTTCTGGTAACCTCTCCCTTCTCCCCTAGCAACCAATCATGTATAGTTTAATGTATGAACAGACCCTCAGCACTAATCTAAAGTTGTTCAAAGTAATTTATGTAACTAACAGCCAATGGATGCTACTCAGTGGGTGTTACTTTACATCACTCCATTGTTCTGCCTTCTTTTTGTCCTAAAAAATCCATCTCTTTTCCATAATGAAACATTCATTTCGGAGTAAAATGAATCTATTTCCCCTGATTTGCAAATCTACATGCTACCCAGGTAAAAAGACTCTTTGGTTTCATTTTAACCTCATTTAAAATTTCTTGGTTTACCTATTAAAAACTGTAACCCTCTCTGTAAATAGCGCTGCAGGTGTGATTAGTTGAGATGAGGTCCTACTAAGTAGGATGGAATCACAAATCAGTATGGTGGGTGCTGAACTATGAGGTCAGAGAGGCACAAGAGGAAAGTGGCTATGAGAAATCATGGGAAGGCTGTGAGGGGGAGATTACAGCTGGGGTACTGGGGTCTACCAGAAGTCGGGAGAAGCAACGAAAGATCCACTCCTGGAAGCTGCAGAAGGTGTGGCCCCGTCCACACCTTGATGTCAGATGCGAGAGAATGGTGTATGCTGTGCTAAACCAGCCAGTTTGTGGTGCTTTGTATGGCAGCCCTAGGAAACCCACGTAATCACCAAGAATGAAACTGTCCCAATGCTTCCTTCTCGCTGGCACATATTATTTTGCGGTAAATCGCTCTTATAGTTTTATTTGGGTGCAAATTTTTTTTACTGTAGGCAACTTCTGCAAACAAAGGGAGAAATGAAGGTTAGCAAAGCAAATTGCTTGCCATGTTCTGGAACCTTCTTCCCAGCCCAGAGTCCAAGTCAGTACTATTCCTGCCTGTGTTTTTACACCCCAGGCTGCCTGCTGTGCTAGGGGTGACCCAGCAGGTCTCAGAAGTGTGCTTTACTCTGGTCTCTAGGACTCACCCCAAGCTGCCAACCCCCACTCTACAAGTTAATTGCACCAGGTCAGACAGTAAGAGTTGTAACATTTGTTCTTTTTTGGGGGTAGGGAGGAGTCCCAAGATGAATGCAAAAACATGCTTGTTAGAATTAGCAATGGATGAGGACTTGTTCGGAGGGCAAAACAAAGCAAAGAGCTGGGGATTTAGCTCAGCAGCACAAGCGGCAAGTGCAAGATTGTGAGTTTGATCCCTGATACAAGAACAAACAAACAAACAAACAAAACAAATCAAAGGTGTAAAGAATACTAGCAAGATAAGCCTGAGCTATCAGCTAAAGTTGCCTGACATTTTGGGATTTAAGTGTTGAAGAATACTTAGAAGGGATGCCTGCCTACTTGTGATTATCGCAGCTCTATTCACAGGGGTGTAGATGTGCGCTGTGAGTGGATGAATGGACAAAGAAGATGCATCCACACATCGGAGGCTTAGACGTGGCTCACCTGCGAGGCTGGGCTGAGCCTGATAATGACCAGCGTGGAGCAAGGGTGGGTGTGAGCTGTGCCAGGATCTGGTACTTCTCATGCTTTGCCAACAATCTCTTGAGCTTGGCAAGATGGACATGAAGGTAGGAAGCAGGGATGAAGAGTCATGTAGCTGGCTAGGGGACAGCTGTGGTCCGTACAATTGGATTCTGGGTTATGTTCCTCCCCAAATCCAAATGGTGAAGCTCTGACCCCCAGTAGCTGGGGATGTGGTTGTATTTGGAGACAGTGTCTCAAGAGGTAAAAGTAAAATGCAGTCTTTACCAGTGGGGCCTGATTCAAAACTATTGTTGTCTTTCCAAGAGGATTTAAAGACACTGGCCATGGAGAGGGCATGATGTGAGGACACAGGGAGACGGAGGTTATATATAAACCAGGGAGAAACCCCTGGAACAGATCCCTCTCTCAGTGCCCCAAGGAAACCAGCCCTGCAGCGGTTTGGACCTCAGCTTTCCACCTGCACACATTCCTGTCATTGCAGTATCCCTGGCTGTGTGGCTCTGCAGCGCCTGTGGAGTAATGCAATCACCAGTGCTCTGGCTGCAGTGCCTGACTCCTCCGCTCTGCACTGCATTTCTCCTCTGCTCCCAACTCCCATCTGGGTTGTGGTGAGAACCAAACAAGATGACTCACAGATGCCTGCCTGCCCAGAGCACCCACTCAGGCAATGCCCACAATTACTACTGCACTTGGAGCCAGTGTGGTTGCAGTATCTCAGTTCCTGTGGGAAGCAAGCGGGTGTGGTTATACTTGTTCTGCCCCTTCAAGCCAGGCTTGTCTTTTCCCAAGCAGCCCAGGATGCTGGGGCTCATTCCTCTGGCTCTTAGCTGAAGACAAATCAAATCACGCACAGAAAGAATGACACTTTGGAGCCATTCCCATGGGCATCCTGGGTGCAGAAGGCCAGCTACAGAGGGCACAGCTCTAGCTCTCTTTGGTAAAGACTGTATTAACTTGAGGAGTAGTTTGGAGTTCACAGAGAAGAGGAGAGGAAATTGTCAAGTTCCATGCTCGGTTCCTGCATGGGCACTGCTATCTCCATTGCTGGCATCCAGCTCTGGCGTGATGGGTGAGTTGCAGTCAAGGGAAACATCACTGTCATCCCAAGCCCACAGCTCATACTGGGGTCACTGTTGGTTTTCATGCTCTCTGACTTTGTCTCCTCAAGGCAATGTTCCCCAAGGCAGCATTTGAACTGGTGACCAGGACATGACTCACCAAACCAAGGATGCTGAAAAACCACATTGGGGTGATTCAAGGGGGATAGCAGAAAAGGCTGCTCTTAGGCCCAGATGTTCCAGGCCATCTGCTTTGCCACCAACTCCTTGAACTGGTTGCCAAGATTCAAACAGAGTTGGAGAAGAGACGTGGCCCAAGGAGGTCAAACAAAGGCAAGGAGAGAGCAGGCAGGTATGACTTTTGCAGAGCTCAATTATGTGCAAATCACATGGCTTAACTTTTCAGAGAGCAGCGGGTTAAGCCACAATTATGGCTGAAAGCACAGTTATCGATTGGGCTCACTGGAGAGCTTTACCCATCTTGCAAGAGAGAAGACGATCAATTGACAAGAGAGGACATGGCAGCGTGCCTCGGAACACAGTTCCAGTCACTGCATCTTGGTGACAAGATATTAACAAATTGCTATCTATCATCTGAAGCACCATATACAAGGTATGTCATGAGATAAATCAATGCAATTAGGGAGGAAGCAGAAGTGGTTTTCTTCCAGGAGAGTTAAGAGAAAGGGAACCAGAGAGAATGCTACCAGAGGGAAAAATCCAAACTCTGGGCTTGCTAGAATGTGTGTGCTGTGGTCAGTGTGCTTTAGTATGAACTTGAACTCCCTCTTGCCAGGGTGGTGGGGGGATATTAGTTGGTTTTAGGGGATAGAGTATAATTAAAGATGGCAGCTACTGTGCCAGATTTAGGGAAGAGTTGGTTAGGTTGAGACCTGTGAAAGAGGACAAAATTTCAAAGAAGCCAGAAGCCCCTAAATGCTGCTTGTGGTAAAAATGACATATCTCTCCCTTATGGAATCTCCTGAGCTGAGAGCAGAAAGAAAGCAAAGCAAAGCTAAGTCACTGTGCCATATGAATAGTCCTGGCCACACACAGAGCGGAGAACTCCAGAGAGCTTGCTGGGCCATGTGGGTGGTTCTGTGTCTCATCACACGAGGACAGAAAGACCTCTGTCCTCTTGGGAGATCAAATGGGAGGAGAGGGAGGATGATGGAGTTAGAAAAAGGGGAGGGAGAAGGTGACAGCTTTGCCCTTCACCACTCCAGAGGGGGGCAGCCAACATCCTCACAGCTGGGCAGCCCACTGAGTGCTCCATCTCTCCAGGATGGCACTGCAGGGGTGGCAGGAGAGGTGACTCAGGCCATCAGGGCCCCCAGAGAAGGCACTCAAGGCACCCACTGGGAACGACCAGCTCAGCACCTGCAGGAGAGCAGCTCTGACTTGCAAAGCATCCATGGTGATACTAGAGCAAGGTGACCTAGAAGGAACCCAGTGGGGCTGTGTCTGGGTTGCCTGGTCCCCCATCTGTCCAAGAGCAGGCTCAATAATGTGGTTCTGGAAGGCACAAGGAATCCAACTGAAGATGATTTCATTCTGATACTCTGCCTGTGGCTGGAGACAGCTGCTGGCATCCACATCCCCTGTCTTTGGTTTTGCTGGAGACAGCTGATGGCATCTACATCCCCTGTCTTGGTCCTCTGGGTCAGTTGCTTTACCTCTGCTTGCATGGCCACAGGCTAGTGAGGATTCTTAGCTCCAGCTGTGGTCTCATGAACTGCCTGGTGGTAGGAGGGCCTGGGCAGAAAGTGCGGCTGATTTGATCTAAGTTCATGATTCTCCCACATACCAGAAACCATGCCCCAGACACTGTGTGGTACAGTAAACAGGCTCTAGCTTTGGAATCAGAAGGAACTGGGTTAGATCCTGGCTTGGTTCATTTTTTATTTGTGAATGCTCTCAGGTATCCCTCTGAGCCTGCTACTTGTTTTTGTAAATAAAGTTTGTAGGAGCGCAGGCAGCTCTTTCCATACCATCTATGGTTGCTCTCACCCTATGTGATAAAATTGAGTAGTGGCAACAAAGTCCATGTAGCCCTCAGAGCCTAGAGTATCAGTGCTCTGGCCCTTTATGGAAAGTTTGTTGACCCTGATGTACCAACTTGAGCCCCATATGCTTTTTGACATATTAGGCTTATTGGCAATCTTCAGGTAACATAAACTTTCCTGGTTGGGAACTAAGAAACATATCCTACATGTCCCTGGTGTCACTATGATGAGCAATATATCCATGGAAGCCGTTTCACCTATCAGAAAGAATCGAGCGCTGCATTTAGGCTTATGTGTAAATGGTGTGATGCAAGAGTACAGAGAAAACCTCCTGTGACCCCAATCACCTCCTCTGAGCACCTGTACCTTGACTGAGTTCCAGCCACAAAAGGTTAAGCTTGAATTTTACACATTCATTATCCAGAGGATTAGGACTCTGTGGAAAAGATTTGGAAACCAAATCCTTTGTGGAGGGGGACACACCCAGGTGTTCTTGCACACCCACCCTTGCACACAGGTGGTATCATACAGGCTGAGAGGTGTGACCAGTGCCAACATCAGAGTACTAGGGCTTAGCTGGGGCACCCAGTGGGAGCAAGAAGTAGGACAAGGAGGTGCTAGGGTAGTGGGGGAAACCCCCAGAGCTGCTTGCTTCTCCTGGTACAGTTGGTAAATGGCACCATCTATGTATTTCCCATAGCAAAGACCCCAGTATTAGTCCTTCAAAAATGTTCAGCGAGGAATAAGCACAGACACTCTCTGCCCCAGACTACACATGGATTCTTGCAAATTCCCAATTATCTTCTCTTAAGATAATAGACATTGCAGGTTTGAATTTCTTGAGTAGAAAATGGACTCAAGGGTTAGAGAGGAGGGAATCCATTTCTGCAGTTCTTTCTTCCTCAGAGGCATCTATTTTTAATCTTCCTCCAAGTCGGTCCTTTCGCAGAGAGCAAAGCCTTGTCAATTCTTTCCTGCTCTTACCGTTGCTTTAGTTGCAACAGAACAGTTTCAGGGTGATGCAGTGGAAGAGGAACGTGTGTGGTGAGTGGAACTGACACACATCTGAGATACTAAGAGGCTGATAACTGTGTCCCCAGCACCATGCAGCTGACAAGTAGCTTACACAAGCTGAGCAGCCCACGATGACAGAATCCCAGCAAGAATAAAGGTCAGAGGTACTGATTCTTCACACACTCCTACGTAAGCACAGAGCGCTCAGCACAGGGCGTCCCTGAACCTGCACAGTGATGTGGAACAGATGAACACAATGCCCTGTGGAAGCTGCCACACAGCTCCCTGGGACACAGAATCCAGTTGCACTCAGGCCTGCCCTCTGAGGGAACAAGGTGACACACGTGGTCACCCTGCAGTGTCTCAGTTTCCTGTGACAGTTGTAATGAACTGCAACAAGCTTGGTGGCTTAAAGCAACATGAACTTATTCTTGCAGAGTTCTAGAGGTCAGAGTCTCAAATCGTGGAGTCAGAAGGGCCATGTACCTTCTAGAGGGTGTGTGTGCGGGGTCTGTTTTCTTGCCTTTTACAGTTCCTAGGAGATTTTTGTTCCTTGGATCCTCATTTCCTTTCCCTGTTGTCCAAGGCAGCCGCATTGGGTCAAGTTTTTCTGGTATGGCATCATCCTTTCTTTTGTTCTGCCTTCTTCTTTCAAGAAAGGACCCTTGGGCTCACATTGGGCCCATCTAAGTAATTTAGAATAATGTTCTTATCTTAAAGTCAGTTTATTAGCAATCCTAAGTCCATCGATGACTTTACTTCCCCTTTCCTATATGACAGTATATTTGTAGGTTCTGGGATTAGGACATGGACATCTTTGGGTGGTGGTAGTAAAGGGAGTCGTTACTGTGTCTACTGCTTGCAGGAAGGAAGTGGATATTTAAGCTGAGAAATGAGGCTGACTGTTGGTCCTATTGAAGATATCTGCAGGGATGAAGGAAGTCTGATGGAGATAGAGAATCCCCCAAACTCTTTGGAGGGGAGGCACAAAGCAGCCACATTATTAGGTGAATCATAGTTGGCAAAGTGTTGGGGGGGCCCTCATTTAGTGGGGAGAAGGTTGTAGTAAAGTAACCAGACCTCTGTCAACATCTGATGCCAGACACAACCTTGGGAGGAATAGTCAGCTCCTGAAGGCAGAATCGGCATCCAAAGGATATTTGTAGATTGAATTAGTTGACAAAATTTGACAGCACATATAGCTGTAAGATTCTATTGTGTGATTTAAAAAATCAGTTACACAACCATAGGAAAAAAGAGAGCTTCCCCAATAAGAAAGTAGCAATTTAGCTGGCCGTCAGTTTAACGTGAAAGGATAGTGTTGGTACCAGTGGTGGAAAAGTAAATTCAGCTGCTTCAGAAGACAGAATCCTTGGGGAAAGGAAGGAAAGACACCTAAGAGAGACTGGACCTGGTACCTCCAGTTCTGGAGAGCACTGGGAGATTTCATGTTCAGGGTGAGGAAGCTAAGATGATGAAACCACACGTTTAGGAATCCAGGGACATGTGAATCCAGCTCATGGGGTGGACTGTAAGTGATGATATCTGGGGGAGGAGCACTGTGGTTTGAGTGCAGTTTGTCAACCTTGAATCTTGAGATGCAGTCCCCATGGTCAGGTAGGAAGGGGTGGGACCAGGTGAAATCTGTAGGAGATCATTGGCTCACTCCCTCATTAATGGATTAATCCATGATGATAGCTGATATGACTGGGTATTTCTGAGTCCCATGTCTCTCATGATGTGATCCCCCTGCTGTCTCAGAAACCTGCCAGCAGGAAGGTTGTCATAAACTACCTTGACCTGGATCCAGAACCATGAGCCAAAATGAGCCTCTGTTCGTGTTAGCTTACCCAGTCTCTGCCATCATGTTTTAGTGACAGAACATAGACTGAGATAAGCAGAACTTGCTGATGATTCCAAATGGTGACTTGATGGACAAGTCTTCCGCTGACTGCTCCAGAAGCCTTCGCCAGTTGGACTCCTTTATTTGAGGTGTGTCATGGTGTAATATTTACTCTCTCTCCAGCCTCCCTGAAAAGTGTGTACTCCTGTGCTCCATTGATACTAGGTTTGACTGTGTGAATTGCTTTGGCTCATTTTGAGAAAGCATACTTGCTTGCAATTCATCCATGCTCATAAGAAGAACATGGGAATAAAAGAATGTTGGGCAGCCTGGTGGGCCCAAAAGAATGGTATCTTACTCAGGTACAGAAAACTGTTCCCACTGGTCTGCACATTTTTGCCTTGCAAACAAAAGCAAGTTTCATCCATCCAACGAATAGGTGAGAAATAGGCTTGTTGTATGTCACTGATATTTGGCAGTTTGTTATGCAGCATTTTTGTGGCCACAACTGGCAGATACATTGGTATTATATATTCTTTTTTATCTTAGAGTATATAATGCCTTTTGATTTTGATAGGGTATAGTTGTTTTTATCCCAAGGCCTTTTGAGTTCTTAGTAAATTGTCATTGTGTTGATTCTAAGTGCTAAAGAAGAAATATATGACACTAAACAAACATTCTACAGTGGAAATATTTGGTATACCTTTTTTTCTGGATGGGGACTCTTGATACACTGAGTTGGAAAAACAATTATAGGTACCAGAATGTTCACTGCTCCTAAAAAATGGAAGAGAGATTACTAGAGAAGAGGAAGGAACTCAGAGGAAGGGGGAAAACTGGAGTGGGGAAGGAAAGGGGGCAATGGTATATAGAAATGACCATTGTATATTCATCCACAAAGATGCCAAATTGTATGTGTTTGCAATACAAAATACATTCCTTATATGGAGTTGGCACACATACATAGGTAGAGTGGGAAGGGAGAGGGGATGAAAAGAGGACCTAAGTTGTGTTATATACCTGTCCTAACTTTCCACAAGGAATGTAAACACTGTGTACTGCAAACATGTACCAATAAACTAAAAACAAATAAATAAAAATATGCTAGATTGAAGCCTTTAGTTTGTATAACTAGTATGAGAGAGAGAGAGAGAGAGAGAGAGAGAGAGAGAGAGACAGACAGACAGACAGACAGACAGACAGAGATTGGGGGGAAGAAATTACATATCCTTTAATAGAGGAACAGTTTCAAGAAAGACAGCAGTGATTAAAATGAATGATTAGAGGAACTGTCTCCAGAAATACAGCACAGTTATGAAAATGAATGAACTAGTACTAATTAAAACACTTGTCCATGTTTTATTTTAGACACAAATACAAAATACAGAGAAATATGTATAGCATTATCTTATTTTTGCAAAAATACTAGCACATTAATGTGTGTGTATGTGTGTGTCTGTGTCTATGTATGATTTAAAAAAATCTAGGAGAATAATATCAAATATTGGCTCTCTTTACAGAGTGGTATTGGGGAAAAGAAAAAGGGAAAATTTTTCTTTTTGATCCACAAATCTAACAAAAGAAAGATGGATAATTTTGGATTATAATATTGGTTGTTTATGTGGTTTAAAATTTTCCTTATCCACACTGTAAAATGCTGGTTGGTGTGGCTTTTATGACTGATTAAAGAGTACACTAGTGTCACTGGGTGAAGCAGAGACAGACTAAAGGTTGTATTGCTTTTGCTTAGGGAAGCTCTGAATCTTTGTTGAAATAAATTATTTTGTATTGGGGTAAGGATAAAGAACACTCATCTTCCTGACAGAAGTGACTCTTCTCACACTCAGAGGAAGAAACCATTCTTGTCTTTTCTTTTTGAAAAGGGTGGTAAGATTTCCATGCAATCAGCTCCATTGCCACTGGGTGGTCACTAACTTGCCTTCTGCAGTGTGTGGGGTTGGTCAGATATTTGGAAAGATGTGATGTTTCATCTAAATTAGGGGCAGAGCCAAATTGCTTATGACTCAAGAGGACATTTCAGTGTGGTGAGATGTATTAGTCAGCTTCCCCTTTTCTGGACATAATGCCTGGCCCCCTCAACTTAAAAGAAGAGAGGTTTAATTTGGCTCATGGTTCCTGGGGATTCAGTCCATAATTGGCTGGCTCCAAGGCAGGAACATCATGGCAGATGTGATGGAGCAAAGCTGCTTAGTTCATGGTGGTTAGGAAGCAGAACAAGGGAACAGTGTCAGAGAGGAAGGGTACAGGGATCATGCATAGCGTCACACAGGTGATGCTCAAGGACCCTTACAGACATACCCAAAAGTGTGCTTCACCAATCCCCTGGGTGGCTCCCAAGCCAATCAAATTGACATGATCAAGCTTAACCATCAAACACAGAAGATCCACAGAGAAATGACAATGATCTGATAGCGGGTGGCTGAAGAGGGATTTTGAGAGAAGACTATAAAAGTTTAACAGGGATTTTTTTTTTAACATTGAATTACTGGTAATGTGAGTAATATAAGCCCATTCCTTCCTCTGCTAAGCCATGCTCCTCCTTAATACTTCGTGGAATGGATTTACATTTTGAGGGGTGATGACAGAAAGTGGGGTCCTTCATGGCTGGCAGAGGGTAAAAGATGAAGTCCTCTCATCCCCTTCAGGAAGACAGTCATATGTGGGTCACAGTATTGCCTTGTATGTGTCAAATTTGGAACTACTATTTCCACAAACATCTCAAGTGGACTTCTTAAGTGTCAGGCATTCCACGGGGAATTTATGCATAAGATCTGTCTCCTAAGTGCAATTGATGGGAGCTGTGCTGGGTTCAACCACACACACACATACACTTCCCTTACATGGCTCAGGTCGATGGATGCACTGGAGGACAGACTGTGCAGCCCCAGTGCTGGGGCTATATCTACTGATGTTTGGTTCATGGAAGTGATTCATGCATTGCCTAGCATATTTCATGTTCTAAAAAAGCCAGCAAGGCATAATAATACCAGTGATGAGGTTCCTGGAATGCGTATGAAGAACTTCTGAGTGGTGTTCATTTCTCTGTCCCCTCTCTGTCTCTTTCTGAGATATGGTGTCACTATGTGACCCACGGCAAAATCAAGTGTCCCTATAAGCTGACACAGGGACATGCATGTGTCTCACTGAACAGCAGCCAGGCGGCAGCTGGGGAATGGTCAGATGTGAATGAGAACATTGCACAGGTGGACACCGAGGTGGCCCAGGCCAAGTTCATGGAAGATGCTGAGGATCCAGCCATGGAGAGATTTAGCAGGAAACACAGTCTGACTGTCAAGGGCACACATGGTTATTTTGATCCTGTGTCTGTTTTTCCTAAAAACAGTTCTTAAATCATTTGTGTGAAATCTGCTTCTGGATCACAACTCCTTGGCCAGGAGTTCACTGCCAAAGTGAAAACTACTCAAGACATACCAAAAACTGGGCGTGATGGTGCATGTGTGCCTAATCCTAGCCACTTGGGAGGCTTGAGGCTGGTCTGAGAAATTAAGGGAGATTTTTATCTCAAAATAAAACAAAAAGTCTGGACACGTAGCTTATGGTTAAGTGTTTATCCTGGATTTCATTCACAGCATCAAACACACAAAAAGATGCATTGAAAGATGAAACCTCCCATCACCATAAGAAGGACTTATAGTCCATTTAGCCCTGGAATTCAAAGGAATTGCTACCACCTCCTGGGTCACTGAAGCTAGATAAACACATTGGATGGCTTACTTCTGCAGCATCCTCAAAATACGAGAAATTAAAAAAAAATCTGACTTTGTCACCTTGAGTCTCTGCTCCTCTGGCTTCTTCTTAGTTAGGAAATGCAGCATGACTATCACACTCTGGGGGCGGCACTCTTCTGCTCTCTCCTCCATCTCAGTGGCCCCAGACAAGGTTTCTCTCTGTAGCCATTGAGAAATCCTATTTCTAGAATAAATGACTGATGGGTAGGAGGTAGGGACTGCTGCTGGTGCAGTTCACTTTAAGAGGCATGAATCACTTACACCAAGTGTCGTTTGTGTAACAAGAAACACAAAAAATCATAGAGAAGTATACACAGTACTGTCACTTTCAAGCGCCTCCTACATTCAGAGTGGTTGAGGGACACACTGTACAGGCAGGAGGGGCCATCTCGGTCCTGAGAGTCCTTCAGAAGGGACTTTGGCAAAGAACTGTGCACATGCTTCAGATAGAGATTTCATTACTGGACAGACCAAGGGCAACCCGACAGGGAGTTTGGCAGCAAAGGCACAGTTTGCCCAGAGCTTCTTGCTCAAAAATAAATGAAACAGGACCTGGAGAGCACAATACTAGGCACAGGGAAAGGAGACCATCAGGGTGAAGATGCAGACAGAGAAAATTATAGAAGTGAAAAACACAGAACGGAGAAACAGAGGTTCACTGTGAAAGTTACAGTTAATTTTGAAGATGGAAATGTTCCTAAATGCTTTCTCAGGAGCAAATATTACAGCTCTAGAGTTGAATCGGTCTAAAGTCACTTGACATTTTCATAGGGACTTGGTGACTCTTCCTCCAGCTCCCCATTTGTTTACATCACAGAATCTTCAGAATCTCCTTGCTAACAGGCCTCCGGAAGAGGAGCTAAAGAGGAGGAGTCTCTTGAACCATTTGTTTTTGTTGGTGCCGTCATTGGGGTACACACCTTGCTTAGAAATTTCAGTTAGCCATACATTTCTGGAATTGAAAAGAGGCTTGTGCCACACAACAGGTAACTCTGTGTAAGGATATGTTTCACGAATTTAAAAAAATTTTTATTTTTATTTGTACATGTTTGTAGTACACAGTGATTGAATTTATCATGAGGTGTTGGCACATAACTCATGGAATTTATAAGCAACAAATGTTGAGCCCTACATCCTAAGACCTGGAAATCTGAATAACTTGAGACCCATTTATTGCTAGAGTTCACCATAAACTTTACAAACTGGGCTCACATTCTACCCCCAGTGAGAAGGCTATGTGACTCTTACTGTTGGTCCTTTGACATGGAGCAGCAATAACAGGACATGGACAATAGAAGGGAACAACTTGAACTCAATATTCCAAAATTTTCAGTGAACACTAGTTCTTCAGTTTGGGAATGTACCAATATAAGCAATATTTAGAGAGAACCAACCAACCAACCAGCCAATCAACTAGTCAGCCAGCCAACAAACCAACTAGCCAACCAACCAACCAACCAACCAACCAACCAACCAACCAACCAATCAACCAACAAAACACTGTAACAGGTAGAAAGCAAAACACTTGATAATATAGGTTGAAAAGCTCACCACATTCTAGTTAAGATCAATAATGGGAGATCTCTCTTCTAGGGGATGTTTGAATGGCAGAGATAGAGGAAAAAAAATCTCAGAAGCTTCTTGAGCACAGACAACACAGATCACATTAATAAAAAGGAATAAAACATTGAACTGGGTGAGGTCTTCTCTCCAACACCAAGTGGAAGAAGCCAATTGGCAGATCAGTCAAGAGTTCATTGTTTGTATTCCCACTACCCCTACCACATAACAAATAGACAAAGGACACGGTGGTTTGAAGCAGTTGGGTCCTTATGCCCACAGATACTGTGGATCAGGAATGTGGAGATGCCCCAGAGGATGGATTGTCTCTATAATACTATTTTTGGAGTCTCAGCTGGAAAGACTCAGAGGATGGGTATGATTGAAAGATTAGGGGGTGCATAAGATTTAAGGATTATTATTAGTAGGTTAGGACTTCAGGATGGATGTGGCCAAAGGAAGAAGATCATCTTCTTAGCTCTACACTTTTGCTACTCTGTTCATTTCTTCTCCACATTCAGGGGTTTATAGAGACTGGAGATCAGCTAGGGGATTGTCCTCATTTCCCAGACTTCGAAGTTCTGGATTCTTTGCATAGTGGCAAACATTTTTCTTCTTTAGAAAGCAGCAGAGCTTTAGCTTGGGTTTCAAGGCACTGAGGACAGCACACCCCATGTGTCAGCTTCATTCTCTCAGCATCCTCCTCCCACAGTGACCGGGACAGGCCGGGCTCCCCACTAAATCCTCACGTGTTTCCTTTTGCCTTGTGCCCAGCATGCACTCACTCACATCTTAATGGTTTTGGGTCGAAATATCAACACGAACTATTCCACATCCTTTGATCTCTGCTACATTTCCTGATGACAGCCATCATTGTTTTGGTAACTCTCCTTGCAGAGACTGACTGAACCACATGGTACTTAGCACCAGACTGCTGGGTGTTTCCAGCGCTTCAGTGTTATACTGCCATCACACTGTACTTTCCTCACTGGACAACCAAAATATCTTTAAAAAGCAAGATTCTTTGCAGAAGATCCTGAATCCAGGAGATTCTGCCACTGTGCCCTATAGTTTCACATGTATGGAACAGGGCTCTATGAGAACCCTTGTATCATTTCTCCCTCCACCTCAGCCACATGTGACAGCCCATTGTTGTTCTCTGATGGATTGTGACTTTTTGCAACCCACCCCCACTTCCACACATGAATTTGATCATTCTACCATTAAGCAAGTAAGCGAACATCACCCATTTGCCTGTGCCTCATCAGCATTTTTAAAAAGCTACAGCACATTTCACTTCATGATGGAAAATTTGCTCACTTTTACACAATCATTTTATGGGAACTAAAAAGCACTGTGCATCCCCAGAAGCCTTCGACTGGAGGGTTTTGCTACATCAGTTGCTGCATGGATCTCCCTAAAAATATGCACTGTTCTTGATGGAAAAAAATACATAACTCATCTCAATGAGTCCAGCAAAATCATTTCAAAAACAAGATGCTACAGGAAAATACTATAACCTTTCCAGGAGTGCTGTTTTGCATTTTAAACAGGTGTGATGTGCTTGAAGTCTAGCTATCAAGGAGAGCCCGCAGGTCATGAGTAGTTGAGGTTGTTTTCCCTTTGCATGGCAGCAAGCAGACTCTCTTGATCAGTCTATGAGTGAGGTAGATTAGTTTACCCTCCTCGTGACTCCCCAAGATCCATGAAAGCATCAGCCCTGCCCCCTTCTACCAGTTCCCTCTCTCTTCGTTCTTGAGTTCTTGCAAGTGTCACAGACAAAGCAGGAAGTAAAGAAGTACAGATGAGCACAGTTTAACAATGTTTTGGTCAGTGATGGCGCACAGCTATGACAGTGGTTCCATAAGACTGCGCCTTCTAATAACATCTTAGTTATCTTAGTTTGTGAGGTCATCCTGTGATGCCCACACAATGACAGAACCTCTTAATGAGCATCTCAGAACATGTCTCAGTTGTTAAATATGCCTGGCTGTGCTAATTGGATTTTTAAAAAAATGAAAGCTGTTTTGAAGAGACATGCGTTAGGATTGCTTTTCTCCTGAAAAGAGCCTGATGAAATAGACAAAAATTCAATTTAGAACAAAAATGGAAACAATAAAAAAGCAAGATTCTTTGCAGAAGATCCTGAATCCAGGATCTGTCAGGTGTGGACACAGGGTCAGGGTGCAGGGCCAGGTAAGAGTGCTGGCCAGGGTCCCAGTGCCTGCCTGACCACACCGTGTGCAGCACCTGGGTGTCGAAACCTCTCTCTCCTCCTTCTCCAGGGCTGTTAAACAACTTCCTCATTCATCTCAGGAGAAACAAAGGGAATTACCTGGGTAAATAAGAAGTAGCTTTCATTTTTTGTTTCTTCCAGAAACTGGATAGAAAAGCTATGCCTTCTCCCCCAGTTTTCAATAAAATTATTGCATCCAGTTCTCAGTTACAGTTGAGGGCAGAATGAATAGTCTTCAAAATAAATGCAAAATATGAGCTCTAAGGACAGAGCTTGGCAAACTTGCTCTGCCTGTCAAGGTCTTTCTCCTAAAAACGTCACAGAAACTTAAACCAAATCCAAGAATCTCCGGGATAATTTTCATCATTTTCTGCTGAAAGCAATGAACCATTTAAATGTGGGAAATCTGACAAAATCATGAGAACACGTCATCCCCTGGAAGTTCCCCTTTATTGCTTTTTGAGGCAAGTTCCTTAGGGCCATCCTGGCTTCCTGGAATTGCACATTGGAAATGAGCTGGGCCAGACCCAGGAGCCTTCTCCATCCCTGGTCATTGATTTCCTCCCGTGGCGGAAGCTGAAGGTGCCTTCCAATCTGCCTCCCTTCCACTATCTCAAGGATCCCCCAACATTTTTTTATGCACAAAGATAGCTTCAATTTTCTTGGGTATCCACAGCAAAATGTATTGATAGCTGTTTTCCTAAATGTCCTTTATATCAAAAAAACACAGAAATTTCTTAACCTATATTTACCTGTTACCACTGACACAGACTGAGACAGATCTTCTTTATCATTTTCAAGGGTAGTTAATTTTGTACATGGATACCCAGGATGCCTACTGCATTCTCTGATTTTTTTTTTTTTTGGTGTGTGTGTGGGGAGTACCAGAAATAGAACTCAGGATCTCATGTTTGCCAGGCAGGCACTGTGCCACTACATCCTTGGCCCCCATTTTCTGATCTTGACACTCAGTTCATTTCAGCTGTAGACAGAGGTAGAGCTTCATTTCCATGGACTGGTTGAAAATGTTTTCCATGATGCTACTCAGAACCACCTGGGCCAGTGCACTATCAATTGGCAGATAATGAAGTGTGAACAGTAGTGTGCATTTCCCATCCTAAAACCAGTGTGTGTGTGTGTGTTCTGAAGATTAACCAGCATGGTGTTCAGAAGGCCATGACTGCTTTTGTTGCTCCTCAATCCATCACTATGTGTTCTGCCATTTGCCTGATGTTTGCTCAGCTCATGATAAGCAAAGAGGTTTCAAAAAAGGCAGAAAAAGAAAATCAATCTCTCTGCCCATTTAGACAGCCTCTAGCCATTCAGTGAGACTGGCCCAGCGCTGGAGTGGAAAGCAGGCAATCAATGCATCTCAGGGACCTAAGAAGGCATTCTGTCAATTTGTCCAAGCAATCGATGACACTGGACTAGTTACTAGTCTGGGTTCAAGTGACTGGGTTTTTATAAAGCTTTGGCTTGAGGAAATAGCACCATATACCTGTGTGTCACTTTGGTAGCATGTGTCTCTCCAGTTGAGAAGCAGGACCCTATTACTCTGCCATAAACAAATAATTATAAGAATCTCAATAACACCAAATGCAGAATACTTTAGAATTATTATATCTCTGATCCCTTTAACAGTCTTGTGCCATCATAGTATCCCTGTGGAGGTGCTGAAACGTATCTGCTAGAATGACTCTTTCATGTCCCTCTTATTGAGAGGTAGAATTCTTCCTGAAATTGGGTCAGCTGTGACTCTTCTGCCAGCAAGTGTGACTATCTGGCTGTCAAGGTGAAAGCTGCTTGTTTAGTTTTCTTTTATTATTACTTTTACTCTTCATGGGTGCCCAACTTTTTGGCTACCTTAGGCTGTACTGAGTGAAGAGGAATTGTCTTGGATCAGATATAAATATAAACAATATAGCTAATGTGTATATAAATAACCAAAATTTTTTTTAAATGTTTTTTTTTTATTGTAACATTAAAAAAGGAGAGCGCCAGAAACTAAAACTGGTGGAATAACTGACCTTGTTTTTGTGAAATAAATGTATCCACATTGAGAAGCTTTTGGTCTAACTTTTCAAGGAAGTGTTCACAATTCTTGGTGTTCATGGTGCTGGTCAGAAGTTTGGCTGTAATTTTACTCTTCATGGGCTTCCACCTTAAAAGTAACTGTTGACCAGTCTACACACTGCCAAAAAGTGGTGACAAGCCTGTGAAGTATGGGGTATTTTTCTCTGGGAAGTTAGGTTTTATAAAAGTCTATTGTGTTCAAATTTTTATTTGAGTTAAAATATCTGCAACTCTACAAAAATTAACAAATAGGCAAGTATTTATTTTTGTAGCATTAGCAATGCTTATAGTAATTATAACACAAGCAAAAAACTAGTTGAGTCCAGGGATTTAGCTCATTGGCACAGGGGCCTGCTTGGCAAGCATGAGGTTGTGAGTTTGATCCCCAGTACCCAAAACAAACAAACAAACCAAAAAGAAAAGCAAAAACCCCCAAAACAACAACAAAAAACCAAGAAAAAACCCCAACTAGTTGATATATATATATATATATTTTTTTTTTAGTAGATATATTTTTGTACTTCCTCTACCATTGCTGTGAAAAACCATTTAAGCTTACTATTTTAAAAGACACTACAAGCCCAAATTTGATAATTAACTAAGAAAACTTCCACGTCTGCTTAGTTACAGTAAACGCCTGTCTTCCTAGGTGCATGCGCATGGAGGAGTTGAAATGCTCTCCAGAGCACAAGCAACGCCTGATCCGCACAGGTGGCCCATGGACTGCGCAGGCGCTAGAAGCAAGGCTAGCACTGCCCTGTGCCTTTCTCAGACCCCCTGGTTACACAGGCAGTCTGTGCTCAAGGCCCATGCTCTGGAGTCATGAAAAATACTGCTGAAAATACATAACAATGTTAGAAGTTTCCAATCGTGTGAGGCCACGTTGCTAGCTGCCCAAGGCTGCGTGTGGCCGAGTGCTCTGGGTTGGAACACCTGTTAGGGGGAGCGGGCCACTGTGTGAGGAAGCCCAGCTCCCCCACCCATGCTAAAGAGGCTGTTCTCTGGGGAATCCTCACTGGGGCCCCCAAATTAAGCCATAGGAGTAGCTCCCTCAACATCCACCCCTGCTGAGCCCTCAGATGACCCCAGCACTATCTGCCTGCCACCACGGGAGACCCCAAGCAGACTGCCAAACTCATCCCAAATTCTGTTCCACGCAGTAGCAACCAGGTATAACTGCTGCTTTCCATGTCCAGGGTGGGTATAGTTTCTTCTAGTGCAATGTCAGGCGGAGACAAGATGCTACCATTTTGGCCTTGCGAGGTTTGACTTGTGTCCAAAGTCACCAACTATTTCAAATTTGATGATTTGGTACCAGATTTGTCCTAGTAGGAAACCAATGCCCTCTTTGGATATTTAGAAAAATGATTTCTTTATGAATCTTAGAAATGCATGCATCCAAAATAAACATCATGATATCTGTAATAACCAAAAGAAAACCAATGTGCTCATTTTGATGCCATATTGCCTTTCTAATTAGTCAGTTAATTGTAGAGGAAACCCCACAGGGCCAGGATATGTGAATAAAAAGTGAATTATCTCTCTCACATGCTTCCTTGCAGATCCAGTTGGGATGATGAGGCCATCCCCAGCCTCTCCGTGTGCGAATGAAGAGGTAATGATGACAGTACCGGTGTCATTGCTTCCTTTGAGGCAGAAACCTTGGGAACTTGTCTTCCAGGTATTGCTCAGGATTCTTTCCTGTTGGTTTCCATCTACCTCAACTATACCCTCAGTTTCTCTCACCAGCCAGCCTTTGGGGGAGTCCCTTTTGGGAGCAGAGAGAAAGCACACTCTGCCCACCCTCAGCTGGCCCCAGGGAAGTCCTAGTAGACTTCTTGTCTCTTGACACCACACTGAGAGACAAGTACCTTACTGCTGACTGCACTTTGTGGGTGCTGAAATCAGGATGTCCACCCCAGTTAATTGCTACTCAAAACCCACAACTCTCTGAGTCTCATTATACTGTGCTTCTTCCCACTGACTTCAAAATACCAAAACTTTAAAATCTGAATTACAGTTCATTGTGTCTGTGGTCCCTGGTGATTTCTCCTGGTGATTCTGCTAGCTGGTGAGAGATACTATGCCCAGGAAAGGGAGAGCCTGGTATCCCCAAGACCAAATGTGTCATATTTAGAGGTCTTCTCTGGAAAACCAAGGAGTGCCTTGCTACTGTTCTTGAGATCTCAGTGCTATGACTATGCAGGCAGAACCACTTTAGGGACAAAGATTTTGAGTTGGTGAAGTGATGCTAAAAGCTTTGCTACCTTGGGCAGAATATTTAAACTCTCTGGGTTTCCTTTTCTTCAGGTGTAAAATGTGAGAGTAGTGTGCACCCCAAACTATCTAAAAATGCAAAATGACCTATAATGAAGAAACAGAAATAATAGCAGCACCAAACATTTATAGAATGACTTACAAGTCCTTAGTTCCATTAGCACTTTACCACAATTTAATTCTCATTACTATTATTATTCTCATTTTACAAATAAGGATGTGAGGGCTTGTCCAAAGTTACCAAGGTCAAAAGTAGACGAGTTAGGATTTAGACCCTGTACTCTTAAGCTACTTCTTTTTTTTAAACTAACAGACACATTGCAATTGTGTATATTTATAGGGTACAATGTGATATTTTAGTACATATATACATTGTACTAATGATCGAGTTAGGGTAATTAGGATTTATGTTACCTAAAACCACTTCTTAATATTGGCAAATAGGCATTGATGTTGTAGGACAGAAAATAATATCACAAGAGTTTAGACAGGGGAGGACATTTCCAGTTGTCTTTTTGTCCCCCACCCAGGGCCTGGTGACCATTCTACCTCCATAAGCATCTCCCTAGGCTTCTGATGTTCTCTGGAGGGGAAAAAAACAATGCTCTAAATCATGGTGGAAAATGAGCCATAAAATTCTGGGAAGTCAGTTGTGCACATTTGGAGCATGTGTCATGGTAGATTACTTGTCTTTTGTCAACTTTTTACTTTGAAAAAATTAGAAAAATAGTTGAATTCACAAAATTGAATTCCCACATACCCTTTACTCAGATTCTCTAAATATTCACTTTATCACACATTAGCTTTCTCCCTCTTTAAGCCTCAGTTACTTTTTTCTGTGTCTTTGAGGATAAGTTGCAAACAGCAGCAGTTTAAACCCTTCTGTGTGTGCTTCCTAGAGCAACCACCACCTCTCACATAACCATATCTCAGCTGTGAAAATTATACTGTTGCCCAATCTCTATACTTTATTCATATTTCATCAATTGTCCATGAATATTATTTATGGCAAAAAAAAACAAAGACAAAAAACCCCCAGAACAACAACCTTTTCATCACTAGAGAAAGCAAAGCCAAAGATAAGGGAGGGGTCCTCTCAGGCAGAAACTAAGAAGATTAAAAGCAATGCTACCTGTTGTATACATAGTAAGATAAAGATTCACACATCCAAGAACACACATATCACAATGGAAATCTATTCACTGAATTTTGGCGAGTCAGAATCTCCTAGCAGTTGTTCTCAAATTTAAAAGGTGCCTCAGTGTCCTCTGGAAAACTTGTGAAAACACAAATTTCTGGGATCTCCTCCTAGAATTTATGATTTGGTAGGTCCAGGGTGATCTCTGAGAAAATCCCAGTGAGTTCTCAAGTGATACTGATCCAGGAGACTCTAGTTGAAAATCGCAGCTTTAGAGACCTGTGTTACATTGTGTTCCCTGCCCAGGATTTCATGTGAAGACTTCATAAATGATCTCCCACTTATCAACTCCTGTGTCCTATTTTTAGTGCCACTTGACCCTTTCACAGAAGTCAAAGGGCATTTCTCTTTGTTAGAGTCCTCCCATTTCTACCCAGACACTCCAACTCCCATTCAAGAGTACAGAAAAAAGAAAGACTATTCATGGCTGAGATCTATTGAGTGTGAATTTTTTTGCAAAGTATTTTTTGTGTTAATCATAAACTCTGAAATCAGCCTTTGGCTTAGAGCCATGCATGTTAAGCTCACCTTATGTTGGCTGCATCACAACTGACTCTTACACGCATGAGTGAGAAAGAAAGGATCTCTTGTGGTTCCCTGAAAGTTTTGTTTCTTATGCAGAAGTAACTGGTTGAGCCACAACTTTATAAGACTATTATGAAATTGAGAAAGTTAGGAGATGTAAGGAGTTCTGGGTAAAGTGAAGGTGACAATCATAAAAGTGTAAAGGATTGTCTGAGAACCTGATCATGAGCAGTTTGGCTGCAGATGGTATGAAACACACTTGCCTATACATTTCCAGGAGGAAGTATAAATTGGCATGACAGTGGATGTGCTGTTTGAGCCAGGCATTTAACTTTCAGATCTATAGATGAAAGTTCTTTGGGTGCCTACTTACTATTTTTAGCCTCCTTCACCTATCCCTATATCCCACCTGAGCAATTATGCAGTCAGACACCTGCTTACCTGCTTCCCTTGCAGCTATGGAAGGTCATGGGATCTCTTCTGGCTAAGAGATGTAAGAGGGACACTGGGGGAAGATCCAATACCCATAAATAAGGAAAGATCTCTGTCTCAAAATTTTCTTGGCCATCCTTCTGTTTTCTGTCTTTGGAGGCTGGAGAAGGAAAATGTGCTTTCTGGACCTACAGCAACAATCTGCCCACTTCCAGACATCCTGTTAAGGCCTTTGTCATTAAGGTCATCAATAGTTTTGTTCCAGGAAGCAAACAGATACTTAACTGATTTACCATTCTACTGTCATTCTTTCAGTCATGTAAAAAGCAAGAGCTAGAGATGTAGGGTCCAGAAAGCAATCACTGCCCCATCTGGCTACTTGAGATGGGACAGGTCTGAACTGAGATGTGCCGTAAGTGTAAAATACACACTGGAGTTTGAAGACTTAAAAAATTACAATATCTCATAATTTCATATCGAAATGGTAATACACTGTATTCTTGATATATTTCATAAAATGTTATTAAAATTAATTTCACACATATCCTTTACTTTTTAAATGTTGCTACTTAATGCTAGATACACAATATACCTCACACATTTCTATTAGATCACACTGTTATAAAAAGATAGAAAACTGCTGGCAATGGTCACTTCCAGGTGTGGAAATAAAAAAGAGGATCAAATGGGGGAGGTGTGCTTCCTTTTCAATGCACTTCTTGAATTTTCTACACTGAGCATATATTTCTAGGTTACTTCTGAGGGTTTTAGGAATATAGGACAAGATCAAAACAAATGAAGTAATACATATGCAGACACATTTTTTTCAACTATTATAGCTATAGTAATGGAGTTTTAAAACTTGGTAACTATCTTTTTTGAAACCTTATATGTCCTGGAATATGTGTTTTGATGTAACAATCATTTCCAGTCTCTACAACCTTAAATATTAGATAAAGTGTACAGACAAACACTCAAGACATGTGATAATGAAACAGCACGTGTTTTAACAGCAAAATGCCACCTATGAAACAAGCTCCCTTTTGAATAATTGGGGCATATTTATGACATCAGCAGCAAAAATAAATTTGTAAAGGAATTAGAATGCATTTGGATTAGCTCGTATACAACTAGCAGTATTTAATAATTACTTTCTTTTCACTGCTGGAGTATAGCAACCTGTAAAACAGCCAGATTCATCCTTCCTCTTGCCTTTTCTGTGATGCACTGGTAGGTTTGTTTTTCTCCTCAAAACCCCTGAGTCATTAAATTTCAGATTTAACATTGATTTATTCCTTTGCAGGGCTTGCCAAATACAAAGATAAATTATTGAGCCTAAGTGATTAAGGAGGAATGATGGCTTGTTTTTAGTCAACACTGTGTTTCGTATGTTAATTATTATTATTTTTAATTAAGAAGCCAGCATGCAGATTCCCAACCTGCTCCTGGTGCTGGAGAGGAGACGGGTTAGGGCAGCCTGGGTGCTGGGAGCCCAGGCACAGAGCGCTGCAGGCCAGGCTGCAGGAGTGGGGTGCAACATGGGCTCTCACTGCCATGTCGGCTGGTTATGGGCAAAGTGGAAATGGAGCTTAAGGTTCAGCTGCACACACTGGAGTCCTGCAGGGTTACTTTGTGACTATCCACATTGCAAGCAAAGCCCCAGTGCTCGAGCTTTGATTTCAACCTCCTACTCCAGGCTCAGCCACAAGGGGGTGTGTTGTGGGCAGGTCGGTCCCCCTCCCCCTGCAAGGTCTCACCTTCAGGCCTAAGATAGGGCTTGTGGCCGGGAGACAGTCTTTTCAGCTTTGACCTCGCCTCCTCCTCTGCCTCCTCCTTCTCCTCCTCCTCCTCCTTCTCCTCCTTCTCCTCTTCCTCCCCTTTCTCCTCCTCCTCTCTTCCTTTCCCTTCTGCAGCAGCCTCTCACCAAATGTTCAGTTCATCAGTAAAAAGCATAGATTGGCTGGCATTTAAAACCACAGTTAATTAGCTGCATTACAGATGTCCTTACTACTACTCATATTACTTACGAAATGAAGTGTGTGTATTTTAAAATTTTCTATATATAGAACCTGTGTAATTTTATAACTATATACAATTTAAATATAGACAGCCATGAATAATTTTATAGTTACCTATATTATATCATATACAATTACATGATAGGTACACACTATATATAATTTACATGCGTTATATGTGTTATAAATGTGTTAAATGTAATTATCTATATGCACACATTTAAACACACACACACACACACACACACACACACACACACACACAGAGGAAACTTCATGGTGGAGACCATACCCATAAACCCACAGATCCCTAACATTTCTCTGAAAGGATTGGGAGAAATAAAACCCAATGTAATTGTATATGCAAATCTGTTGTTAAACCTAAATTTAAAAATGCTTTATAACTGCTGCCTGAAAATTTAATTTTGGGAAATGGGCAATGAGCTTCTGTTTTCTTTTGTTCTCTTCAGGTTTTCATTTTCCTGTCCCCTGTGCTGGAACTCTTTCAAGGATGAAGGAAGAGCTCTCTGTTCACTTTCATCCCGTTACCAGCCAGAGTGCTCGCACACTTCTGAGTGTGTGTGTGGGGCAGCCTCAGGACTCCACACACAGCCTATTAGCAATCTTGTCTCGACACAGGGGTAATGTGTGTCCACAGAGTGCGATTTACTGGATTCACTGAGGCAGCAGTAAATAAATTTGGAAGCATTGAATTATATTAGCAAAACATGACTGAGCATTTAAAGCTTTTTCTCAGTGAAATAAATGGTGTGTTTGCTGACAATCTGTTTCTCATGCATTAATATGGAAAAAGTGATTTACCAAAAAACGGTAATAGAAACCAGCAAATACCTTAATTTGTGTTATTATCCTAGCCAATATAAAATTCAGGGAAGCAGAAATGGCCTGGGTGGAGACACAGCGGTAGCAGCTGCTCCTTGACTCCGTGGAGCATGGTCTACTTGAGGGATGCCACGTTGCCATGGCAGCGAGCTATGCCTGGGAGCTGCCTACAGCCTCAGACAGCCACTCTGCCCCAGGAGGGGGTGGAGAGCATCCCATGTGCTTTGGGCTGGTGGTAGGATGGGGGTGCTGGTGTAATCCACATTTTGTTAGGTCTTTGGAGGATGCAGGATGCATCCAAGTTGGGTCCTGCCTTCAAGAAACTTACAGTTAGGCTGAGCAACCTGGTACAAGACACTTATTTCATACAGCAGCCTCTGCCAGGTGCAGGAAAAGTGCAGTAGCAGAGGCCCGCAGTAGTCCAGGATGTGTGTTCGGAAGGAGACAAGAAGTATGCTAGATTTTGAAAAAGAAAAGAAAGTGGGCTTCCCTGTACCCATGGTAGCTGTGGGTGAGCCTACTTACATGGGGTGGGGGGGGGTACATAGTCATAGAAGTTGGGGCTGGGTCTAGGAGGAATCTGTCCTGACTTTTGGTAGAGAGGAGGAAGCAGAAGAGGGGAGGCAGAAGAGGAGGTGCCAACCCCAGCCAGGTCTGACCAACAGGCAGGAAGGAGCCCAAGGGGAGGGTGCTGGGGCTGGAGCTCTCGGCCTAGCACTGTGAGCAGCGCTCTTGCCAGCCTCTGCAGACCCTGAGTTTGCCTGTGCCAGGTGCCCAGCTCCACTGGGCATCAATCTGTGACCACAGAGCCTCAGGCAAGGCTCCTTCCTCCCCCAGCCAGTAGATCTGACATTTGGAAGACCGTAATAAGGCTAAGAACTGATGGAACCTGGATATGAAATGATTTTTTTCTTTGCTGTCACAAACCATATGCCATCACTGACAGTTTTTATGTTTAAATAAACTTATTTTGGGATAGCTTTAGACTTACAGAAAAGTTGGAAGTACAGAAAGTTCCTGTATCTTCTTTCCCCACTTCCCTGTTATTAACATTATTATTAACAGCTAACACTAGTATGGAACATTTCTCACAACTGATAACACTGTCACAGTTTCTTCTCCTTAACTAGAGCCATTTTTTATTTAGTTTCTTAGTTTTAATCTAATGTCCTTTTTCTGTCCTATGATCCCATTCAAGATGCCACATAACTTTTCTTTTGTTGTTCTGCTTTTTGTGTCAGGGTCTCCCTATGTAGTTCAGGCTCACCTTGAACTCACTGTTTAACCCCAAATTGACCTTGAATTTGAAGTAGTCTTTCTGCCTCAGCTTCCTGAGTGCTAAGATTACACTTTGGTTCTTCTTAGCTTGACAGTTTTCTGACTTTACTGGCATTTGGTGACCTATGCAGATTTGATAAGTTCTCACTCTTGTTTTGCAAAGGAATTTTGGCTAAGGAGGTGAATGCCATTTTAAATGCTTTTTATCATTTACTTGACCTGTGATCTTTTTTTTGACACTGGGAATCAAATTCACGACCTCACACTTCTTGCCAGGCAGGTGCTGTGCCGCTGAGCTCTGTATCCACGGCTTGACTTCTGTCTTGTGACAGGCTGCGTTGTTGGCCCTGATTTTTCACCCATGCTAGTGTCCATACCCTTGCTGTGGCCTCATGGTGGGTGGATGTGTTTCTTTTCCTCTGGACAATGGGGCATGGTCACATTGAGCAGTGCTGACCCACACCACGTGGGCGGAAGTGACAGTGGGCTGGACTGAGCCTAGGCCTTAAATGACTCCTGTGATTCCACTAGACTTTCTGTGTTTCTGTCGCTGCCGACAAGACACACACCTGGGCTGGCACACTGTGGAGCAGGGACAGGCCCAGGCTGCCTGCTCTGCCCGGACCGGGCCGGCTCACCCTGCCAAACCCAGCAGGACAGACAGTAATCCACAACTATTGTTTTCTGTCTCTGAGCCACGGACACATTTGCCGAGGGCTAGTAGTTAACTGATATATACCTGAGCACTGATTGTACCTAAGACTAAAAGTTTTTAGTCTTTTAAAAAACCATTTCTTTGGGAAGCGGTCACTGTGGGAATTGTGGTTTTCTGATTTATTTTCATGCCTATCACAAAATATGAGCTGCTTTAGCTCTGAGCCCCAAAACCAATGTCTTTATTCCTGACAAGCTGTGTAGTGATTTGGGAAACCGAAACTGAGCTGTCACTCACATCCTCTCCCACAACCACGTACTCGGTGCCTTCTCTTGGGTGCTCGGCACACAGGGCTGGGTAAGGGATGCGGTCCCCAGGCTTTGGGAGTAGAGAAGTGCAATCGTGGGGCAGTGCTGTCCTCAGAGGAAGGTTGCTGTGCACATCTTGATGGGGCTCTGACCTGGCTGTGGGGTTGGGAAATCCTTGTGGAAGGCAGGCCTGGATTCTGAAGCAAGGGGTGTTGGTGGGTACAGGAGAGGAGTGCTCTGCACAGAGGAACAGAGGCAGGGAGGCAACTTCACAGCCAGCAGGGAGCCTGGGGGGCTGGGCCTGGGGACTCTGGTCTGAGGGGCGGGCCTAGGGAGAGCAGGAGGCATGGTGACTGCTGGCTGCCCAGCATTGCAGCCTTTTATTGCATTTCCTCTGTGAATGCAGAAGTAGGGAAGGAGACTCCTGTCCTCCTGTGCCAGGAGTGGGCCAGGCCTATAGCTCCAGCTCAGGCTGCTCCACCTGCAGTAGGGCTAGAAAGGCGAGGCTGGGGTGACGCTTTCCCTGGGGACTGCTGGGTGGGGGCTGAGTGTTTGGGGCTGGGGTGAGAGTTGGGGCATGAGACTTGGTGGCAGGAAGAGTGACAAGGACCACATCCTGCTGGGGTCTGCGGGGTGTCCTTGACCAAGGAGTCTCAGGGCAGGGCATTGGCTGTTCACCTCTGACTCTGCCTGGCTCCTGGCCTTCTGAGCTGATTCTGCAAGATAGTCTTTTCTGATAAATTCCTTTTCTTTTTTAATTACTCAGACTTGATTTATAGCATGAAAGCTATGAACCTTGACAAGGATAGATGGGCAGGAGGAAGAGAAGGCTGCTGACCTTTCATATATGAGACCCAGAGAGACCCACAGAGGTATGGAGATGGGAGGGGCCGAATGATGCTGGTGGTGGTGCCTGGTGTCTTCATTTATTTTTCCAGAAGACTTGGAGATGAGGAGGGTTAATTTGAAAGAAAATCCCAGGAAGTGCCCAGGGGGAAGGGCAGGCAGCTGATCAAACCAGTTACAAACCTGGAGGGAGGAAGAGTCATGGGCTGAGGCTGTTCAGGGAGGAGCAGTCACCCCTCAGAATCCCGCTCTGCCCTGAGCAGGCCACTTGGGATTGCAAGTATTGGCAGTGAGCAGAAAGTCACAAAGTCCCTGTGCTCAAGAGCGGTCAGGCCTAGACACCATCAGGCCTGTGCACCTGACAAGCTGCAGGGTGCTATCTAGGACAGCTGGAGGACAAACAACCATGGTGCCTTACTCCTTGGAAAACTGACCCCTTGATTAAAAAGTACAGCGAAGTGCTAGTTACTTTCCATTGAGTCCCGATTTATAATCTCTTCCTGCTTTGGAGGAAAGTTCAAAACATGGAGGAGTTGGTTCTGCAGCCCAGTGGGCTGGTGCGACAATCTTCTCCACCTCCCTGCAGTGTCACCCTGAGCATGTGGCACAACCTCCTGCTGCCAAAGGAGCTTCTTGTAGCAAAGGTGGCTGGAAACCAGCTGTGTTCTTAGCTGGGGCTGTCAAGGCAAAGCACCACACATTGGGAGGCTTCAATTACAGACATTTGTTTGCCTATGGTTCTGGAGATGGAGCGTCCTATCAGGATGTGGACAGGTTGGCTGCTTCTGAGGCCTTTCTTTTTGCTTGCAGATGGTGTCTTTTTCTTGCGTCTTCACATGGTCTTCCTTCCTTCTGTGTGGGCCAGGGTTCTAATCTCTCCTTGAAGATATGCCAGGTGCTCTGGGCTGAATGTTCTCTAAAATTCATGTATCAAAACAGTTCACCAAGTGGTGGTAACAAGAGGTGGGAAATTATTAGGAAATGATTAAGGCAGAAGGCTCCACCCTCGTGACTGAGTTACTGCCCTCCACTGCCCTTCTTTGGAGAGAGTTCATCTTCCCTGTCCTCTGTCCTCTCTGACACAGGAGACATAGTATTCTCTTCTTTGGTGGTGATGTAACCAGGTGTCATCTTTGAAGAAGACACCAGACCCCGCACCAAGTTGCACCTGCCAGGGTCCTGATCTTGGGACTTCCTAGGCTTTTCTGTTCTTTATAAATTTCTCAGTCTGGGCATTTGGTTATAGCAGCACAAGAGGACTAAACCATGAGTCATAATGGATGAGGTCCACACATATGAGCCTTTCACCTTGCTCACCTCTGTGAAGGCCTATCTCCAAACACAGTCCTATTCTGGGTAAGGGGGTTGAGGCTGCATTATATGAATTTCAGGGGGGCACAATTCATGCCATAACACTAACAAAACTGCTTACCTATCAAGATAGACAATTTACTAACCAAGACTCCAGTTAAGACCCTTACCTCATATTTCCTTCCAACCCACTGACCCAATGGAGATAAGAATGTCATGAACTTCTGGCCCCACCATGTTGCCTACCTTGCAAGAACCCTTCCCAAAGCACCCAGCTCAACCCTCAAGCCTTTTTGTCAAGGCACTATTCTCCGTTACCACCTAAGTCTGATATGTGGAACCTCGCTTGAGCAACAGCTTCCTCTGACAGCTTTTGACATAGAGAGGGTGAAATAAAGTGGTGAATACAGACTCCACCAAGCTAGTTTGTGATCCCAAAAGTCTGGGAGGCTGAGGAAGGATGTTCGTAAGTCTGAGATTAGCCTGGGAAATTTAGCAATCCAGCCAGATCTTGTTTTTTTTTTCCCCCTATGCCGATCTCATCACAAGTAAAAATTTTCAAAACTTGAACAATAATTTTTGTTTTCTCCCTTTGTCATGGCTGAATTTGACAGAATAATCTTACTTCAAAAACTTTCTGTCTCTGTATTTTGTCTGGATAAATCACTGCCTAATGTCAGTCAGCAGTTTTTAAATTATTTTCAACTATTTTTCAGTTCCCAGAAAGTCAGAATCAACTGGAGGTTAGGCAAAGGTTTTTCTCATGTGTAGTACAGTTCTGTGCAGCATGGCAGAGGTGGAGTTTTGCAGACTCTAGCAGTTGAGTGTGGATTATGGAATCAACTACTGTTATGTAAATTACAGGAAAATAGAGGATAATTTCTCTCTCCCTGAAAGATCAGAGAACAGTGCTCTTTATATTGAAAGTGGTACTTATCACTGTCTGATTTTATTAGAGTCACTTTATATGTCTGTTTTTCTCAGAAGCAGAAAGTTCCTAGAAGGAAAGACTGTTTTATTAGCATTATGCTTCATACTTAATGTAAGATCTACATGTTAGATAAACAGTGATGACCCTGTAGAGAACTCATTCAGTTTGAATTTGGGGGTTCTGGGCAGGACCTCTGGGGGAGTATGAGTCTGGTTTATTGAGCTGGGTCTTTGATGGAGGCTATGGGGATTAGCTTAGATGGGGTGCATGAGACTGGGGGACTAAGATGGTTGAGTATGTGGCCATAGCAACGGGTGCTGTGACCTAGCTGGTGGCAAGAGTGGGGCGGATGTGTCATGTTCTAGCAGAGCAGGCTTCATTCCCAGGTTCAGGCAGGGGGCTTCAGGATTTAGGAATGGGTTGTGATTCTTCTCAGACTCAGGAATGACTTGAGGGACTGGTGGGGAGCATATAGGGTCAGATCTATCACTACACAGTCAGTCTTCAATGCAAATGGATGGCGCAGGCTGATGTCGGACTTCAGCAGTGGGTGATGCCGGGACGAGCACACCATCACGACTGTGGGTGTCTCACAGGCCAGACACTTGCCATCCTTCTCACTCTAACCTCACTGCACATCCATGGAGTCAGAGCTGCACATCCATGGAGTCAGAGCTGCACATCGATGGAGTCAGAGCTGCTGTTCCTTTCACAGGTGAGAACACTGAGGTTTGGAGAAGATAATTTCCCCAACGTCGTAATTGATGGGAAAAAGTGAATCCCAGACCTGAGAAAGCTGCCTGTGGGATCCTGAAGAGATGGGCTCCAGGACTCCCTGGATACTAAAAGCCTCGGATGCTCAAGTCTCTTATATAAAATGGTACAGTATTTGTACAGAACCTATGCACATTCTGCACGTACTTTAATTCATCTCTCTGTTACCTGCAACACTTAATACAATGCTGATGTGATGTAAATAGTTGTGTACTGCATTGTTAGGGAATACAGTAAGAAAAGAAAGCTTGCCCACGTTCCATGTAAACACAATTTGTTTCTGAATATTTCCAGCCTGTGATAGACCAGCTCTGCTTGTGGAGACACAGAAGGCCAACAGTTTTGTTTCCTCATGGAAAGCAAAGAAAAAAAAATCTCTGCTTTCCCCTTGAGTTCCTTGGGAAGCCAGTCATGTATGGAAGGCAGCTGAGGCATTATTGATTTGTATGACATCACCAATAACATAAACCAACCAAACCATCAACACAGGGGAGGAAGAGGGAGCAGTAAGCCTAAGAGTTAATTGATGCTGTAACATTTTGCTTCTTCTAATAACATTTTGGCCTTGGTGACTTGTTTTGGCTCTTGTTACACCCTTATTACACTGAATCTATTCCTGATTTTCTGGTTAGTTCTCTGAGGGTGGGAAACCTGTAAATGGGGAGAAATAGTTTAGGTGGAGCCTGGTAGGGGGCTGGTCTGTGAACATCTGCTCCTTGCCATTGGGTGGGGAGATTCTATGGCTTATTCTGCCTGAGCCCAGCTGCCTGCAGGGCTTATTTTCTTGCAAACACACAGTTTACTGTCTTCATTCCCTTTTTTCCCTTCACTTGCCTACCTTTGGATAAAGTGGTCTGGCCAGGGACAGGGGCCGATTCAAGCCTCTTTCACCTCAGGGGTTGATAACTGCAGTTATGAAAAGAAGATAGATGCTAGGAGGGTGGAGTCTCCCTGGGGCCCCTGGTGGAGTAGAATCCCAGGTTTCAGAATATGTGCTATGAATCCAGTAGTATTTCTGAGGGCAGAGCATCTCCTGGGGTACAACTTTTGCAATAGGGGAGCTCTCCTTGGTCCTTCCAGAGCATCGCAGTCAGATGTGGACTCATTGCTGACAGGAGTGGTGATATCAAGGAGGAGTAGTGTGTTTAGAGGCTGAAAATGATGAGAGATGAGAAGCTGCATACTCAAGACCAACTCCCAGAGCCTGTCACTCAGAGCATGGCTCTTCAGCAAACTTGTATTGCTGGCCTTTTCAAAGAGCTTGTTACAAATGCAGACTCAGGCCACCATGCCCTTCCGCCATGTATTTCTGCCTTGGAGCAAGCTTCCTTTGGACTGAATTCATTGTGAACCAAGTAAACCTCTTTTGCTTTAAGTTGTGGATATTAGGTATTTTGTTGCAGCAACGGGAAAGTGACAAAGACACCATCTGATTTGGTTTTTCCAATGGGACATAGAAAATATGCCATTATCAGTCTTGAAAAATGCTTGTGCATTGGGGTGTGTTCCCTTTTGATGCATCCTGGAGCCCCGTGACTACCAACATGTAACTAAACCTGGGGCCACCTGTTTGATACATGAGACCCACTCCTTTGACTTCCCCAGACAACAGCCAACATGGAAACTGGAAATTTAAAGGAGGCCATTTGTGATCAATCAGTTGCCAGACATCCCACCAGCTGACTGCACCTATTTGGCTGACATGAGGAAAGACCAGCAGAAGATCTACCTGACTGCATCCATCCTAACTTGATGAGCCAGATAATTGCAAGGGAAGAAATCCGTGTTGTTGAGCTCTGGCCACCTTGGTGGTTTGTTACATAGCTTACATTGATTTCCTGAGACTTCTCATCGTTGGGTCTGCACTCCAGCTTCCTGCAGGAGCAGACCTCGGTAAATGTTTACAGTGGGGAATTATATGGACCCAGGCATGAACATAGTCATATTTATCATCTGAAATGAATTTCTCCTCTGGCAGTTGACTTTTTAATGGATCACTAATGATTAATGCTTGCTTGCCTACCTTTTATGTGATGAAAACAACCATATGTTTTTCCCATAAATCTGCTCCTTCCTTGAAGTTAGCTCAGAAATGAACACTGCAAATTGGGCTATTCTTTCCTTCTTTCTCCCCCTCTTCCTGCTTGCAGCTAAATGGAGCGATCCTACCCCCAAAATGGCTGTTTTGATTGTGTATGTAATCTTCCCTTGGGGTTCTCATTTACAGTAGCAGATTATCCTCCTATTTCCCCAAATAAATGACAATAGAAGTAAATTGTGGCCCTGTAGCTTATTCAAAGCTGCTGAAAGCATAGGCAGAACTTTGATATTTGTGGGTGTCCCTGGCAGATGGCAGAGGTTGGGTGGAATGCCCTGTGGAGATGAAAACCTACCAGCCACAAGTGGTTGGGGCCACACTGTTTAGAAAATGACAAGTGTACTCATTGTTTCCTGACTTAGGTCTAAACAAAACAAACCAAAGCGACTCCCACGCTGCGGGCACAGCCGCTTGACATTCTGCAGCTCATATAGGATTCAGAATACATTCTGCCTTTGGAGCGGGCTCGGTAATGTTGCTTCCTATCTTGTACGGGACTTGTATGGTGAACAAGTGGACCTTAATACATTTTGGGTCCCATACCCGTCTGTCAGGAGACAGTGGTGCCCCTCAACTCGTGGAGGGCAGGTTCCGGGGAGTCTGCATGACACAGAGGGCTGGAGTGCAAAGGCTGTGGGCTCCTTGCCCACACTCTGGGTGGAAATGGAACTGAATGTGGCGTTCTGGCCTCATTTTCTTTGGCATTTGGAACTTTGTTCCACCCGGGAGCCCATTGTAAGCAAGTAAATCAGCATGAACCTGGATGACAGATTTTAAAACACACTCAACTGCCCAATGACATCGCATCTGGAGCCCAGGATGGACACAGGAGGTGCTGGCACATCAAGACAAGTTTGAATGACACATAAGGTTACAAAAGAAAAAAGAAAAAAATTGCTGTAAAATAGAATCAGCAGACTTTTTTTTCCTTTCTATTTAGTCTTCTGATTTATACCTTCATCTCTGCTACCAGCTATCCTCTATTTGGTTGTGATTCTTTTATACATTCCCTTCTTGCCTCCAGATCTTTAAAAAAAATCATTGTCCTTGTTATTTTTCATTTTTCATATGTTGTTTCTATGTTCTTGGGGGAGAATCTCTTTCCATGCCTACTTTATTTGTGGGCAACATTTTGTTATTTCACTTTTGAGTTACTTCTTATTTCTCCTCTTTTAAAGAATGCCTGACAATTGGATGCTCAAATGAAAAAGGACAACTGGAATGAAAACTTCTCATGGAACATTGGAGAGACGAGGCCAGCTATACTGTGGTGGAGAGGACCAGATAAAGCTGCTCGTGGTAGAAAAAACACTTCTAATAAATGAAGACTTAGCTGCCTGTTTACAGATCCACGTTCGCCAAAGGGACATTTGTGAACACAGCTGGAACCTGCCAGGCAACGCAGTGTAAATTCGGAGAAATGATCCCCGTTTCAGCCAGACAAGGCAAGGAGAGATGCGTCTACAGGAGACGGAAGGTTTTTGGAAGAATGTGAATGAGGGTCAGACTTCTGTGTGCAGAGATCACAAGGGCGTTCCAGGAAAGAAAGTTTCACAGGGATGAGAATTATTTATGTACACACATGCTCATCTCTTTCCCTCAGGCCCACCACTTCGCTCTAGGTAACAGTTGAGTCAGGCCCCCAATTCTTTATTATGGAGACTTTGAAGCTGAGAGGAAATTAATGTGTGCAGAGAGGCTAAGCCGATTTACCTCACTAGGAGACTGCTGCAGAGAAGTTTTGATGAGCGAGGAAAGGGACCTTTGGGGCACCGTGTGCTGGGAAAGGAGCTGTCATGGTGGGAAGAGCTGCGGCAGCCTCACCTGGCTGGGTAAGGAAGGAGAGAGGAGCATGGTGTAAGAAACACCCCTGTTAGCATTCTCAGAGAAGTTAGGAAATACTGGAATTCAGTTTTAATGGCTTGGGGCTGCTGGTTGGGTTTCTGTGCATACCAGACAGTGGGGAGCTTGAGGACTGCTTAGGTAGGAGAAAGTTGCCTCCACCCTCCACTCTGCCACATCAGGACAACGTGAACCACAGCCACAGCGTCACACGCCTCAGTGTGGGCATGTATGGGAGGCGTTGTGTGAGTTTACTGCTTAAATATCTGAAATCACTGATGGGACGTGAGCTTTCTGTGCTCATGTCCCATCAGTGATTTCAGGTATTTAAGAGATGCTGTCCTGAACCCTGTGGCTATGCTCGGGATATGGAGTGTCCCACATCCCGTGTACACACACAGCTTTACATCAAGTAATGAGTCAGATCAATGACTGCACTGTGTGGTTTTTCAGCTGCACCCACCTCACTTTGGGTCGGGTCTAATAGGGATGGATGGGCAGGGCCAGTGTGTGGGCAGGGGCTGGGGAGGGAGGATGATAATTACAGAGCAGGCACAGCTTGTTCACACAGGGTGCTGAAGAGCCAGCCTTGGGGTCAGGATTGTGGGCATCCCCTTCTGACCTGTGGGGATCAGCCAGAAAGAGGTAAGGTTCAGGAATGGAGCCAGCAGCCTGGCTGAGAGGCATCGTTAACCCGGGAAAAACACTTGTTCAGGCTATAATGATCGGTTGTCAGCAGTAATGACTGAGTTGTTAATAAAGATGCCAGGGGATCCCAGTGGTTAATCTTTAGTGCTGGGACCAGGCTGGAGCTGTGTCCAAGGAGCCCTTAGACCCTGATTCTGCGTGGTCACCCTGCAGGAGATACCCAGGTCCTGTTGGTGAGATGGGGGCAGTGGTAGGGACCAGGAACCTGTGCAGGAGGGAGGGCAGCAGTGCCTTTGGGCACCCCTCCCCATGCGGGATTCCTGAAGGCTCAAGGGTCAGCCAAGTTCACACTTTCCTCCCACAGATACTTGCCTTTTGAGCTGTTCTGAGAGCAAGGCAGCTCACAAATGTGCAAGGTTTGGTCCTCGGAGGGACCCTAGAGTCTACCATCTTGGGCCCTGGGATCTGGCTGGAGAGATGAGCAGAGATGGCTACACAGATTTTCTGGGTCTCATTGCTTTTTTTCTCTGGTTTATTTCAGAAAGGACTTTAAAAGCTTTTTTCAGTTTACTCCTCTGGTTGTAAGGACGTCTCCTTCAAACTCTCTTTTTGCAATTTACCAATCAACACATCCCCAAAGAGCCACTTAGCCAACACAAAGGGAACCTTAGGCCCCACAATGGTGAATAACTCACACTTAGCTTTGTAAATATGTAAATATTTGTAAATATTTAAGAAGCACCTGACAACCCTAAGAGGAGAAGACAACACTGGAAAATCTAATTTTTGAGGCCAGTGACTTGCAGATACTGGAAAATTGGAAAGGATCTTAAAAAAAAAAATCAATGCATACACCCTACCAGAGGTATAATTTCAAAAATCATCCAAAATTAACTGGTATCCTTGGGTTCATCTGGTTTACTATGCAATAAAAACAGAACAAACAAACCTATCTTCCCAGAAACAGACCAGAAGCCAACCTGTCCCACAAGACTGTCGCCCCACACCTTGTAAAGTAACTTAAGTTCTCCACAGCATAACTCAGGAAGTACCTTTTCAGCACACAATTTCTAAATGGAAGAAGTTTTCACCTAGAAATATTTCACTAATGAAATTTAAAATAATAAGCCTCATAAAAAGGAGGTCAAAGCAGATTGGAAATCCTGCAGACTGTTAACGGAGACGACCATTTGTCTAACGAGGTGCTATTTCAAGGTAGAGTTTAACGGCTAACATTGCTGTTTTTGAGCACCTGCACATTTGCCTCACAACACATGTTAATACTCTCAGTAATTCAGTCTCGAGGATGGAAATGGGCTACGGGCGAGCTCAGATCTATTTCTCACTGGAAAGAAACACTTAGTCCTCACTAGAAACAAAAACATGTCATTAGTCACTGCTGTCCTGGCTGAAGAATGGAGTTTTCCGAGTTTACCTTGTGTATGTGAGCTTTTCATGATAGTCAGGTACACATGACCTGTGGCTCATTTATCTATCAGGAGATGTTCTGTAAATGGGTTTGGGCCTGGATTTTTCAATGGGTTGACCAAACAAACATCCACCCTTTTATCTTCCAGTCTGTGGGCATCGACATTAACGTGGGCCTGCCATTAGCCATAGTTGATTTGCAGAGAGAAACCTTATAAATTATGGCCTATTGTTGGGTGAATCAGCTGGCAGTGACCCAGAAAGCAACTCAGGAGGCCTTTCCCCTCTCTGGGATGCAAACGGGTAGAGGAGAGAGGTTGGGAAGGAGGAGGCGGTGGGCTGTTGCTCTATTTGCCAGCTTCTCTGCTTTTCCCAGCAAAGGAAGCCACATTGAGGCCTCAGGCCAGCTGCTCCTGCCTGGGCATCCTGTGGCCCTCTTGAGGACCCAGATGGAAATTGTTTTGAGGTTCTTCTGGTCTGGAGGTCAGGAGCGTGTGGGCGGGAGAGGCAAGTGAGTGTACCTCTGAAAGGCCAATCCTGTAACATCCAAGGACTAGCTCTTGTGTTCTCTGGGAGCTCCAAGGATATGTGCGGCTCTCAGACCCCTGGGTTATAACAGTCCCAAGTGATCCCTGTGAGTGCAAAGCACACACTTAACTTGGAAGACTGAAGATGAAAATAAAACCATAAATATCTCACTTATTTTTAGGATATGGATTACATGTTGAGATGATAACATTTGGGGTATGTTGGGTTAAGTGAAATACATTATTAAAATTACACTTTAACATTTTGGGTATGTTAAGTGAACTGTATCATTAAAATTACATTTTAATTGTTGTGTCTTTTTGAAATGTGCCTCCTAGAAGAAGTAAGATCACCCATGTGGCTTCCTTTGTATTTTTTGAAGTTTTATTTCGTTAGCACACATTTGCCATATGTAACGATTACTCTCATCATGAGCTGGTGCGTGTATATAAAGCACCTTAATTCTTTTATGTCCCCGTCTCCATCTCTCTCCCTCTCTCTATATCTTGGTTCCCTTCTTTTCTTTGTATTTTTGGTAGACAGCATTCATCCTGATGGTGATTTCAGAGAGGAAGGTGCTCTACAATAGTGACCCAATTCTCCTTTTAAGAAAATAAAGTTAGTATATGTAGGAAGAGCCTCAAAGGAAAGGGAAAAGATTAGGGTTTGGGACATATAAATCTCACAGTTTTAGATTTCCCTTTTCTGTTCCTTCTCTTGATTGCAGGGTCTTTGGGGCCAACATGGTCGCCACAGCTAAAATGTTCTTGGGCACTTTCCGTGGTGGCCTGCTGCTCCCCTGTCACTGCTCTGTCCCCTTGTGGTCTTGGACATCACCTTTGCTGAGAGGAGTGGAGACTTCTGGGTGGGGCCAGTCCAATGAGCCTTGGTTGTCCTGGCAGTGCCTGGACTTTCTGTTTGTCCTTGAGTTCACTGTTTGCACACTGTCTCTCACTTTCCCATTTATTAAAAATGCTAATATTTGGCCTGCTGACTTCCAGGGTTGATATATGGATCAAATGAGTTAATGGGTTTAGGAGTATATTTGGAAAGTATTAACCAGTTCCTAATGAATGGTTTGTTAATGGCCCTCAAGAATAGAGGGCTGGTGGAGGGGAAGACAGGGGTCTGTGGTCCCGTCCCCTAGCCTCCGGGCTTACTGTCATAGTGACTGTTCCTACAGCGATTGCAGAATCTGGGCCTCAAAGAAAGACAGGGCCAGAGTGTGGAGGAGACTTCTGGGTTTTGAAGTTCATAAAATCGAGTCTGTAAACCTGAAAAAGAAGAGGCTGCCTTTCAGTATCATCCGTTTTGGAAAGAACCTTTGATGCAACGCTGTGTTTGCAGCTAAAATAGAGAATGCTTCATGAGAAATGGTGCAGAGCAAAGCGGTCAGGCTCTCAAAATGGAGTGGGACATCTCCTATTGATCTGGGTCCTTCTTTCAGGACACACACTGCATGGGGAGAGCGAGTCTTGCTGTCTCCTAGATCTTCTAATGAGCTCGTTCCAGCAGCATTTAGGGCATATGACAGGTACAGAAGGAGGAGAGAGAAAGAAGTGTTCTCTGGAGACATCCCTAAGCCTGTTCCATCAGGTTTGGAGCCGTCATTTGGTGTTCTGTAATCCCTTGATCTGTTTCTCTCAGGTCTGGATTCCTGGCAGGGTCACCTGCAAGGATCATGCTTCTGAAAACAGAGGGGGCAGGGTCGGAGGATGTAGGTTCTTGTCCTGGCCCCAATCTATCCATTATAAACCACACAAACAAGGCACATCTGTCACCGTCTACTTGCACTTTAATGACAGAAGGCGCGTCCTAAAAGCCGAGAACTTCGCA
The DNA here is from genome assembly GCA_004027455.1 of Hydrochoerus hydrochaeris. Classification (NCBI taxonomy): domain Eukaryota; kingdom Metazoa; phylum Chordata; class Mammalia; order Rodentia; family Hydrochaeridae; genus Hydrochoerus; species Hydrochoerus hydrochaeris. The sequence goes on from PVLA01000705.1 coordinate 259,872, forward strand.
TTCCCCCAAAGTGAAGCGTTAAATCACCCACTTTTAGATTCAGTAACCTACTTGCTGGGTCACCTTGAAGGCTGGCAGCTTACAATTCCATGTAGATGGTACTAACCCTGCTTTCCCCTTCCCTGCTCCCAAAGAGGTAATGATGAAGTTCTAAATATTTAAACTCTCAGAAATGTATACATATGATATTCATGTAACATCTATCAGGAATTATTAGGAAATAAAATACTCCAGTGAAATTTTTCCAGGAAATGAGACATCTATGTAGTACTAACCAGATTTAAATAATAGAGATTTTCAATGGAAATCTTTCAATGTCTACCACAATAGAGAGTAGAAATTAACCATTTTTCTTAAAGGCAGGGATTTTTCATTATAGGACTCATTAGTACACTTGCTGAGATTGGTGGGTCTCCAAGGAGATTTGTTTCATACTTAATGGACCGCAACCTACTCTGAGTGTTGAATCTTTAAGATGGTTTTTTATTTTTATTCCCTCTATCCCAAAGGATGATTTTAGTCATTCATTCATTCTTTTTTTGTGTGGTACTGGTGATTGAACACAAGGCCTTTGAGCTGAGCTATGTTCCTAACTCTTTTTACATTTATTTATGTATTTATTTTTAAATTTGGAGACCTGGTCTGGATAAGTCACTAAGTCACCCAGGCATCCCAAGCTTGTAAATCTCTTCCCTTAACTTCTCAAAGTGCTAGGAATACAGGCTTATGCTGCTGTGCCTGGCTCAGTCAATTTTTTTTTTTAAACCAGGATTTTTCTCACAATCTCATGCTTGCCAGGTAGGCGCTTATGCCACTGAGCTAAATCCCTGGCCGTCAATAGTTTTTGATGGCACATTTGGTTGAGGCTCTTATGTGAGTCTGTGATAGAGTCTGGAAGAAGTGGTTGTGTGGCTGTTCTGAGATGAGGACTCCCTAGACCTGGCAGCCCCAACTTTCCAGATGTGTTAGGCTTGGGGTCCTGACTTAGATCAGCAGAGTTGTCTGCCTGACCCCCAGCTGCCCACAAGTGCATGGGGGAGACTGCCTAGCCAAGCTCAAAAGTTATAGGTAACTAAAGAAATCACTGTTTTAGGTTCTTAAATTTTGGGATAGTTTCTTATGCAGCTATAGCTACCCAATACATGTATAGAACTCTCTGCACTTCAGCCACTAGAGCTTTCTTTCTAGCCCTAAAGCATTTAATTTGTTCTGTTTTTTGGAATCTTTGAACTTTGGCCTGGGTTGCTTTCCCTGCAGATCATTGCATGTTTAGCTCTCTGTCTGTATCTTTATGTCTCTTTCTCTGTCTCTGTCTTCCCTGGATCTGTGCAGTTCTCAGCTTAAAAATAAGTTCTCTGGTGTGAACCTCCTTGACCATCTCTTTATTACCTACTTAGTTACCTTCCATCACACTACCCAGCTTTAATACTGTCCATAATATTTGCCATTTCTTACTATATTCCTTTTCACTTACAGCTTTTTTTTTTGGTTTTTATTTATCTTACACAATTAGAAGGCAAGCCTTATGGTATCTGGGAGTCTGTTAAGTCTGTTGCATGTAATGCTGCTGAGGCATGATAGAGAACTCAGTAAAATCTTGGCAAATGCTTAGGAGGCTTTCCTTAGCTTGCTAAGACTTGGCAGAAGTCTCATGTGAAGAGGGATTATTGTCAACCCTTGTATTCACAGTTTTTAGGGCTCTTGTTTTGGCCCTAGCCTTTTCCTGCCAGTGCTACCACCATCTTGTGGCCACAGTCTTCTGCATGCCCTTTTCCCTAATGACTCATTACCTCCTACTGTGCTGTTCTTTCAGAATGGCCTTTGATGCCCCTACCAGCTCAAACTTCAACTCCTTCCCTATTCATCTCTGGTTACCCAGGAGAATTGATTATTCTATGTCCCTGTTTTTAAAGCTCATAAAAATATTTCTAGGATAGTTTTGTTCATTAGCTTGAAAACTTGCTGAGGTTAGAGACAATTCCTTATTCTCTTTTTTATTCTCAGTGCTTTGAAAGAGGATCCCCCAGGTTAAATAAAGTCAGTGAAATAATTCTGCATAAAAAGGAAATTAGGAAGATGGCATAATCTTACAACTTCACATGTTTGGTACTCTTGTTTTTAGATTGACCTAGCTAAATATGTCATTAAAAAAAATTAACTGTCTCTTAGCAGCCTTAGTGAAAGGAAGGAATGAGTCAAACGTTTCTTAACTCTTTTCCCTCCCAAATTAGCTACCTAAATGGGAGATAGATGACATTTGGATTTTAAAACTTTGCAAGTAGTGATACATTTCCATGAGAGACTTTTCTTTAATACTTGTGGATAAAGCATTATAATTAGGACTGACAATTTCTTCAGGAAAAGTATCACAGAAGAAATGGTTTTATATAGTTCATTGAGTTTTATTCTGGACTTTTCACATAGAAGGTAAAAAAAAATTTGGCACACCTGAAAGTATTTCTGTTAATGAACCTGTCTTAGTAACTTTCTCATTGCTGTGACACAATACTGGACACCCACAGTGTAAAGGAGAGATTTATTTGGCTCATGGTTTCAGAAGTGTCAGTCCATGGTTGGAAGCCTCAAATGCAGAAACAGCATGGTGGAAGAAAGCTGCTCATGTCGTGGTGGGCAGGAAGCAGAGAGGGACAGGAAGAGCTGGCTAGGGAGATGCACTCTTCCAAGTCACCCCACTGAGCCACCTATCCCCAGGCCCTCAGCTGCTTAACTCATTAGTATGTGAATCCACTAATGAGTACAGCACCCCTATGATCTAGTGAGCCTCATCAATTCCAAAAGCCACACCTCTCAGTGCATAAGAGTTTTGAGGGAACATTCTAGATCTAACCCTAACAGAACCCAGAAGGTCAATTCAGGCCTTTGGAGAGATGCAGGGATAATGAGAGATGGAAGGAGTCTGGGAGACACCAGTCTCTGCCCCAAGGGAATAGTTCCCCCTGTCTCACATTTCATTAGCTTTCCATCTGTGCAAGGCCTGTTCATTTTCAAAGTCTGATGCCTGAGAGATACACTAAATTCTCACCTGTCAAGGATAGACTTTGTTAGAAGAGTCAAATAATTCTCTTTCAGAAATTCCAGCTTTTCTATCAGCCAGTATGCAGGGTCACTCACCAAAGGGTTTATTTTAATTTTTATTGTTATATTTTGCATGCTTTGCATGTTCAATGCCAATACTAAGTTGAAATTGAGGGAGCAGTCAAGATGGCCGATCAGTGAGCAACAAAATACAAAGCCTCCTGGGAGAAAAAACTCATATGCTAGAATAAAACATCCTGGAGAGACCCAGACAGAGGGAGATGGATCCTCTTGACACAGGAAGAAATTAAAATGTTAAAAAGCTCATCAAACATGTTGGGACTACAACTGGAACAACTAAAAATTATGGGGCACAGCGTTTTTGCTGCGACCCACCAAGTTTGTGCAGGCCTGAATTTGTGCCAGCTTGAATCTGTGCCAGCCAGCAGAGCTGCCCAAACTCGTTCCTGCCACCACTCAAAGGAACCACAGCAGCGCTGAAGTCGGGGGTTGGTGAGCCCAACAGGTTGTGGAGCCAGCGAAGGGACCTTCATTAATCCATGGTCAGTGCTGGGAATGAGACCCCCCCCCACGGGAAGGGTGTGACAAAACGGGTGACATGTTGGAATCAGGCAAGAGGAGCCTGAATTGGGAGTGACAGTGACTTCAGTTGGTTGCTCCCTCCCCAGATCAGATTCGTGAGATTTGCTTGGACTGGGCTGTGCCCCTGGCTCGGACCCAATGAGCCATCCCAAATCAATTCCCTGCGCCCAGCATGCACTGATCTGGTGAAGGCCCCTGAAGTTTGGCTGGCCTGGTAGGGAGGGGCAGGCAGGAGAGGGTGGAAGTCCCTCACCAGCATGCTTTGGAGGAACTGTGGCCAACAGGGAAGGGGGCTGGGACCTGCACTGTACACCTGTGTGGAGGAAGCCAGGACCATGACAGGAGAGAGAGGCAAGAGGAGGCCCCCAGCCCAGAACCCTGAGAGCACTGATTCAGGAGATGGAAAAACAAGGGAGACTGAGGGTGGCAAACACACAACATCAGACATGGCTTCAATGGACATTAAGAGATATCTTTGGGACCTTGTAGACAAGCTCAAAATTGAAATATTAAATCAGGTAAAGCAAGATATGAGTAGAGTAATAAAAGAAATGCTCTCAGGAAGCATCTCTCAGGAAGATACAGATGGAAGAAGGGAGGAACACAAAAAAAGGAGAGAAACATTTGACAAAGAATTAAAGAAAATATAGAATACTCGAAGCAGATTCAAAGAGACCACCAGGAAATTAAAAACTCCATTGAAAGTTGGCAAAACTCCTATAGACTATCAAAACTTGAAGACAAGTTTGCAATGTGTGATCATGAAAAGAAAGATCTCTTAAAAATAACAAGGAAACAGGCAGTAACAATACAAAGGCTAGAAGATGACAAGAGAATCTACAATTTAAGAATAAGAAATGTGAATGAAGAAGCAGGAATACAAACAGGCAAATTACAAAGGCTATTCACAGAAATAATTAAGGAAAACTTCCCAAGCATGGGAAAAGAAAATGACATTTGGTTATGTGAGGCATACAGAACTCCAGCCACCTACAACCAAAACAGAGCTATACCCAGACATATAATAATTAAGATACCAGAAATTCAATATAAAAACAGAATATTAAAAGCCATTAGAAAAAAGAAACAGATTACCTATAAAGGTAAGCACATAAGGATCATGGCTGACTTCTCGACACAGGACCATCAGATCAAAAAGATCTTGGAGTGAAGTATTCCAAGCCCTGAAAGAAAATAACCTCCAGCCCAGATTGATGACTCTGTAAAACTGTCAATAGAAATTAATGGAGAAACAAGATGTTTCCATGACAAGGGGGAGCTGGGAGAATTTGTGACCACCAATCCAACCCTACAGAGAATACTGAAGGACATTCTAGAGAGAGAGAGAAAAAAATACCAGATTTTAGGAACAGTGGCAGAAAGGCCTCAATGAGTGGCATAGGCAGTAGAGTGAAGGAAAAAACTAGACAAAGGCAGAAAAATAGCATAGCAGAAATGAGGCAGAGAAGGATGGCTAGAATCTCTAACACAGATGGCCTTGATACACTATATTGTTAATAGTGTACCAGGATTTAAAATCCACATTACTCACACTACTCTGCTTAGATGTATTATATTCTGTTCCAGTCATTCTACCTGTACTAGATTTGAGGGCACAGACAGTAATCCCAAAAATAACAGGATATAGTATGGCAATCATCCTTAATTTCCTATTAACTTAATCTAAAGCTCTGTAAAACCTACACTGTTTACCATGACTGATCATAATTGAATCTGGTTTGTTAGATTGCTGTTTTGTATTGATAGATTTTATTCAAAGCTGTTATGATTGATAGTATCAAGTCTGAGAGTATAGGCAACTACACTTAAGATGACGAGATTTACTAGAATATCCACTCTGGTTTGATTATTACCTGATTTGAAGTTTTATACTGTCTACAATGTTTTATTTTTACTAATATTGTTATGTACTGCTATATTCAATTATGCTGCTATATTCAATTATGCCTGATGACATAGACAATTCTTTTGAAGATAGTAAGAATCAACACAGTAATCATTGTAGATCACCTTGTATTGTGGTTTTATATGATTTTTTGGTTTCATGTTTTTATAGGAATTTGTTTTATTTTGTCTTGCTATGTTTCGTTTTTCCCTATAGTACAGAAAAGATAGAATTAAATGTAGAGACTCAAAAAAAAAAAAAAAGAAAAGAAAACGAGCCACCTCCTTAACATAATAATCTACCAATGTAGAGACAACCAAGGAGCTAAAGTCACTTCCATGAACTAGGTACAAATTGTGTTGTCAATACTTGTGGGTCAAAGGGATATAAGATTTGTATTTTCCATACAATTGTGTTTCATAAAGTCCTATACCAATAGTTCATTTTAGTAAATCCAGTGTTTAGGATGAAAACGCTATTCATACAAATTCTGCCCTCATTGTGGGAGTAATGAATTTGCAGACAAATATCCAGCTAAGAAAAAACTGCACATTCACAGTGAGAATGCCTGACAGTAAAGAAAGAAATCATGTTAATCTTAATTGCAGAAGTATTAATTTAATGTCTGCATATATGGTATAGCAGTAAACCTGCAAGGCTTGGTTAATTGCCCAACCAGTGAATTAATATAGTGTTTTTGTTTATTTATTTAATAAAGTCTTAATGGGTGCCTGTTGTTGTAGATGTCATGTTAAATGCTATGAATATGGGGAATAAATAAAGAAAAATTAGTCAGTTCCATTCTGTTTAAGCCTCATGGGAAAAGGCAGAGAGATCCAAGCTAATAAGCTTATTGTATCTCACCATACAATGTTTTGCACTGCAATATGATGTAGCAAGACAGTTCTCACTAGATGCTGAACAGATGCCAGTGTCATGCTACCAAAACCATAACCAGATATATTTCTATTTTTTATAAATGATTTAAACTCAGGTGGTTTGTTATAGCAACAGAAAATGGACTAAGGCAAAGGTATTAAATATATCACCATGTGAGAAATCAAGGAAGGGATCTCATCATCAACCAGAAACAGAAGATAACAACAAGAGCAACAACATTTTAGGAAACAGTGAGGCCTGGGGCTCTTAATGCTGTTGTACCCAGTTGTTATGGTTTGTGTCTGGATGTCCCCCCAAGCCTCATGGAGTCAATGGGGCAGGCTTCTAGAATTTGTTATTGATTCATGGTCCAGTGCTGGGATTATGGGTGTGTTATACCTTCTCTAAGGTGGGTGGCCTATATACAGTATAAGGACAGAAAGAATCTTGTCTCTTTCTCCTTCTTTCTTGCTCTTCCCCTTTTTGCTCTTGTTGCTTTTTCTGTCTTCTGCCACCATGAACTGTTGTCCCACTGCTATGCTACCCTGCCTTGGAGCCAGCTGATTATGGACTGAAATCTTCACAAACTGTGAGTTAAATAAATCTTTCCTTCTTTAACTTTGGGCATCAGATTTTTTTGTCTCAGCAATGAGAGAAAAGTGACCAAGGCACAAGTACTGGGTGAAGTCATTCAAATGGAGTCCTCAAACCTTCATGAGAATTGTAAGTCATGCAAATATCATGCACAGTATGGGTTGGATCCTGGTTCACATTATAAATCCAGGAGCTAAGAAAGGAGTCTTATCCATAAGAACATAGAAAATAGCTTCACCATCTCTTGATGCAAAAGAAGGAAATCTAGACTTTTGTTTTCTACTAAGCTATTAAGAGTGAACACAAAATGAAGAACATGTTCAGACACTTAAGGTTAAGGGCCCCCAATGTGTACTTGCTACAGATTTTCACTGAAAGAACTACCATAGGGTATGCTCAGAAAGAAGGAAAATGAAATCTGGAGAGAGGAGTGGGGCACCAGAAGCAATAGTGAATAACAGTAAATAAAAACTTTGCTCAAAGTGTTGGTAAATTTGAATATGCTCAGGGAGGACAATGAAGAATAATTGATAGAACCTGATATGCACTGGTGGGAAGTTGGGGAGAGGGTACTGGGTCATGGAATTGTACAGTGAAGGAAAGGTTAGCGTTGGGTAACAGTTTTGACTTGAGCAAGGAGCCCTCTCCTGGAATTCAATAAGATGACCCTTGTTTCAGAGGCTGGTGTCCTCTGAAGGTCTGAGCCAAGCAGAGGCAAGTTATAGAGTGAAGTTAGGCAGATGTTTCATTTTCTTACTTATGTATTTTTTATTTGACGCTGTATATTTGATCTGCTGGATCCCAGTTATAGATAAATATGGGGAATATTTCACTTTAGGGATTTCTAACAACTTTGGTGTAAGCAATACACACATGCATGCATGCACACACATACACACACATGGGCTAGCACCAAAAATTACACAGGGTAATAAATAACTGCCATCTTTCAAGTTCCTTAATTGAAATCAGCATAGCTAAGTTTTCTTTTTTATTTCTCTTTTTTTTCCTATCAGATATTATTGGCATATCTTAGATACACATAATGACACAGTCATCATAGAGAATTTGTACTTGTACATGAAATAAATTGCTTCTTTTTCCTCATCCCCTGCCCTTCCTTCAGCCCACAATTTTCAATTCACTAATAAACAAGAAGACTACATACAGCCAAATATTTATTGTTTACAAGTTTTAAAAGGTCAGAAAGAGAATTGGTTATAAAACCAAATGGCCACTTTTCTCTTAAAAATCTATTATACTATTTTAGATTACACTACACTTTATATCAAATCTACCCAAAGAAAAGTGACTTCAAATGTAAGGTGATGGCCCATTTTCCCAGAAAGAATATCCAAAAAAAATGTTTGATTGGCAACTTAGATGTAAAAGCTTTTTGGGAAACAGATTTGTCAACCCAGTGCCTCCTTAAGAAAAGGAATTGTTTTCTTTACTGTCACACACTTCAGTTCACACCTACAGAGTGATGATTTCAACCCACTGCTCTCTATACAACTCCGCCCAGGATCTTTGACACCAGGTTCCCTCCTCTTGGCCCAAATTTCTTTCTGAGCTGTCACCTTGGCCCTGAGGGAAGAGCTCCTGACATCTTGGCTTCCCTTGAATGATCTGAGATTCACCACATGCTGAATATACATAGACTCCAGTGCTGAGATTTGCATCCTAAATACTAAAGTCCTAGTCCCGAATTCCTAACATCAAATAGCTTTTCTGTCTTTGTCTATCCTATAAGTTATGTCTGCAGTCTTAGTGTCTTGCTTTTTAAACTGACAGAATCTCTTATGTAGTCCAGGCTAGCTTCAAACTTTTGATCTTCCTGTCTCAGCCTCTTGAGTGCTGGGATGATAGGCAGGTGCTGCCACACCTGGCTTTAAATTGTCTTTGAAAAGTTCATTTATAAAGAAATGATTGAACTGTGAGACACTGCTCCAAGCAAGAATAACAGCATATTTGTTGAATTTCTTTGCACCCTTTCTTCAGTTACTTCCCTGGGTTCTTTCTATAAATGTCTAATAGCAGCATGCATTAAGGTTGCCTAAGGAAAGTAACACATCTTCCAAACAGAGATCTGTATTTCAAGTAAAATGGTACCTGTACCTAGCACCACAAGAGGTTTTGTGAGAACTTCATTCTGATGGCAATGTCAGTTAAAGCTCAACATAGCTGAGGGAAAATTCAGTATCTTACGAATTGTTCTGATGATTATTCTATAGAATCTTCCATGTATTAGTAAATGAAGAAGTATGAAAATGGGATATGAGAAAAATGAAAATATGCACTTTGTAACACAATAAATATTGTCCTTCCCTGAAAACTCCCCAGTTCCCACTGCTTGAGTGTCCAGAAATGGACTGGACACAGATGATCACAATCTCATCTACTCCTGGTCCCCAGCTTCTGCGGGGAGGATTAAGGATGTAAAAAGAGAGCCCTTCATCCAGCCAGGGCACCTGGGTGGTGCTGGCCTAGGAGCTCACATTTTTTTCCTGTCCTTGCAGATGGGCAGGGGCCAGGCAGAGCTGGTCCAGCGCTCATTGCTCTGCCAGGCAGGCCCTGTGGAGAGGCATTTTAATCCCATCAGTGCCCTGAAGCAGGTGCCCACTGCAGTGCAGACTCTGGGCTATGCTGGGTCCAGATGGCTCTATCCACGGGACAGGGCTGTGGACTTTCATGGGGGCAGCAGTGGACCAGGAAGGCCCTGCTGGGTTATCTCAGACCACAGCACAGGGGAAGGAGGCGGTTGAATGCTGCAAGCATCTCTTGGATTCCAGCATTTTCCCTGGGTCTCCAAGCAGATGGAATCAAATATCAGATTTTCACATCTTCCTTCTCTGGGTCTGACATATGCAGCAGGCAGAGCTCTCTCAGGAAGATGACCCCAGACCCCAGACCCCAGGAAAGCCAGGCAGTGTCTTGCAAAGTGAGAACTGATGCTTTCCACCCAAACAGACTTGCAGCTAGGAGTATGAAGAAGAACATAGGCTTCCCTAATTCCCAGCCAGAAGTCCCTGCAAGGAAGTGCCTTCATATCAGTAAAGGTTCCATGTAGAACAGCAGAGAGTTATTAAATTCAAAATTGCTGCACCATAAGACTGGTAGATTATGTAGAAAATCAGATTAGTGAAGGAAAAGGTAAATTTGAGAAATTCTTCTACAATTCAGAGGAAAGGATGGCAACATAAAAGTTGTGGAAGACAAGGGAAATAAGAGCTGTATGCCAGATATCTAGTACTGCAATGATTCTTACTGTATTTGGAAATGTGGTTCAGTTTCAGTCAGGAATCCTAGGGGATACATTTTTGAAACTGCATAAGATTACTGTAGTGTTCTTTTGAAAACAATAATGGATAGAAAAGTAAAAAAGATGGTTGTTCAAAGTAATTGCACTTTGAAGGGAGGCTGGCAGACAAGAAAACATGTTGTACAGTGCAAATAATTAAAAGTGAGAGGTTAGAGTGGGTGAAACAAGATATAAACTCCAGAATGTGGCCATAATATTTAGTACTTGATAAAAGTGGCATCTGAAAGAGTAAAGGATGGATTGTTTAATAACTTGAGAGTATTTTATAATAAACACCAAAATAAATCCTGATTGGTTAAAATGATCATATGTAAAAACACAACTTCAGACAACTAGGAAAATATCTGATCTCAGGGTAGAGAAAGCCTTTCTAAAGAAGTGAAGGAAGAAATCATGACAAAAATTTTAAAAGAGAGAAAAACCTTCTGTGCCTAAAACATTAGAAATATGAGTAAGATGTCAATGCTATCTTAAATATCACAGATGAAATATTTATAGTATGTGTATTAAACAAGGACTAATGCATATTAGATATCCCAAGACAGATAAGAAAGGAGTGAGCAAGGCAAGGACAAGACATTAACAAGCAGAGGTGTAAAGTGTGCAAATGTAGGGGGAAAAATGTACTTGAAAAATAGTCCTGCTGAGTAGGGGGAATGACTGAGCAGCAGCCGGTCTGTCCCAGGGCACCAGCTCTGAGATGGAGTGCAGGTGACAGGCTTGGCCCTAGGCTTAGAGAAGTGTGGTTCCTCGTCTCCACAGATGCTACTTGGAAAACACTACTTGAGAGCACTGGCTAGCTGGTCTAGGGTTACGTAGCATTTAGGTTTAAGAGTGATGGTATGAAAGAATAGGCAATAAAAATAATTTATGCATAACTAGTAATATTAACGTTGCAATAAAAGCCACAAAATCTGTCAAGCAGAGTTGCTCAGTCTTGATCCTGTCACTTTTAGGGCTGGACAACTCTTTGTGGGAGACTCCATTATATGCATGGCACAGCGTCCCTGGTCTCTGCCCACTGGATGCAGTAGAACACCCTTATCCCAGCAGTGACAATCAAAACTGCTGGCCAGAGCTGCTAAGAGTGCCCCAAGGCCCAAATCACCTTGCTTCTCCACTGTGAGACCCAGTGCTCTGGAGCTCAGCTGTGAAGTGGACTCTGGGGACCACAGGCACAGTCTACCCTCCCTCACCCACTGAAATTAGATAGGATCCAGGGGGAGGGGAGAGGAAGGAACAAGAGCTGAGATCCAGCAACTCGTTCAGGGACAATTTAGGACATATCCTTGATAGTTGCCATTTTATCATGGGGGAGAAAAAACATTTGGTTTTTTAAAATTTTATTTTAAAGAGGGTAAAATTAAATACAACAAAACAGAACATAAGAAAGCAATGTAAGAGACATAGATTTCAAAGCAAGACAACCAGAGATCTTCACTATCTATCATATTGTCTCTTGTTTTCTTCCAAATAATTGTCCATATCTTCACATACAGTGAATAGAGTGGGTATCCTAGTGAATTTTGTCATCTTCAGTGTAGTTGCCTAAACACTCAGACTTGATACTATCAATCATAGCAGATCTGAATAAAATCAGTCAATACAAAACAGTGATCTAACAAGCCAGATTCAAATATGATAAGTCATAATAAGACAATGTAAGTTATACAGGGCTTCAGATTAAGTTAATAGGAAATTAAGGATGATTACTGTAATATATCCTGGTATTTTTGGGATAGCTGTCTGTGCCTCAATTCTAAACAGACTGGAACAGTATACAATCCATTTAAACAGAGCAGTGAGAATAATGTGGATTTAAAATACTGATACACCATTAACAATATCCTCTGCCTTCCCTTTTTAGACAGTTCCTACTCTTTCACTCCCACAGTGTGTACTGCACATTTTGAGTTCCACCAACTCCTCCAGTTTTTAGATTTGGGGGGCAACCTGCTATTTACCTCACTTAGGTAACCTTCTCACTCCTGGGCTTGATCTTGAGTTGTATTCCTTTACCTACAAAAGCCTCAAGGTTTTCCTTCATTATAGCTAAGTAGTTCTCTACCACATGAAAGTATCATGTTTTTCCAACCTATCTGCAGGTGCTGGATGAATTGTCCCTATTTCTCTCTGGTTCCCTGTCATATAGAGTATTGTTTTCTCATATTTGACTTGATCCATAAACCCTCTTTCAGGTTAATTATATTGCCTATACAGAGCATCTTGATGGACCCTATCTCCTGATCTACTCTGTGTTTTTTTTTGTTAGTGTATCAAGGCCATCTAGGTTAGAGATTATAGCCAACCTTCTCTGCCTCATTTCTGCAATTCTATTTTTCTGCCATTAGTTGTATACTTTTCTCCTTCATTCCACTATCTGCCCTGTTCATTGAGGCTTCTCTGCCCCTGTTCCTGAAATTCTGGTATTTTTTTTCTCTCTCGCTAGAATGCCCTTCAGTATTTTTTGTAGGGTTGGATTGGTAGTCATGAATTTCCCCAGTTCCTCTTTGTCATGGAAGTATCTTGTTTCTCCATTAATTTTGAGACACAGTTTTGCAGGGTACATCAATCTGGGTTGGAGGTTATTTTCTTTCAGGGCTTGGAATACTTTGCTCCAAGCTCTTCTTGATTTGATGGTCTGTGTCAAGAAGTCTGCAGTGATTTTGATGGGTTTTCCTTTATAGGTGATCTGTTTCTTTTCTCTGACAGCTTTTAATATTCTGTTTTTGTGATTAATTTCTGGTATCTTGATTATTATATGTCTGGGTGTAACTCTGTTTTGATTGTAGGTGGCTGGAGTTCTGTATGCCTCATACATTTGAATATCATTTCCTTTTCCTATGCTTGGGAAGTTTTCCTTAATTATTTCTGTGAATGGCCTTTGTATTTCCTTTGTGTTTACCCCTGCTTCTTCACTCACATTTTTTATTCTTAAGTTATAGATCCTCTTGTCATCTTCTAGCTTTTGTATTGTTACTGCCTGTTTCCTTGTTATTTTTAAGAGATCTTTCCTTTCACGATAACACATTGCAATCCTATCTTCAAGTTTTGTTAATCTATCTCTAGTTTCTTTCAGCAGTTCTGCCAGCTTTCAGTGGAGTTTTTAATTTCCTGGTAATCTCTTTGTATCTGTTTCATGTATTCTAGGTTTTTTAAAAAATATTCTTCATTGAACGTCTCTCTCCTTTTTTTGTGTTCTTCCATTCTTCTATCTGTGTCTTCTTGAGAGGTACTTAGCATTTTTTAAATTAATCTTCTTATATTTTGCTTTACTTGTATTAATATTTCAGTTTTGAGCTCGTCTAAAATGTCCCAAAGATATCTCTTTATGTCAGCTGATGCAGTGTCTGATATTGCATGTTTGCTGTCCTCAATCTCTTCTGTACTTATCTCTCCTGGACCAATATTCCCAGGGTTGGGGCTGGAGGCTTTTTCTTATTTCTTTCTCTTGTCATGTTTCTGGTTTCTTCCATACAGGTGTATGGTGGAGGTCCCATCCCCTTTCCTTGTTGGTTATGGCTCTTCTGAAGTGTGCTGGCTAGAGATTTCTGCTTTCTCCAGTTTGCTGTTGGTCACTGAGGTGCAAGCAGGACTATGTAGGTTGGCCTCTCTCCTCCAAGCCAGCCAACAAGTGGGGACCTTCACCACGTTAGTGTGTACCGTGTGGATGGAACTGGTTCAGGACAGCTTTGGGGACAATTTCATCCCTGGTTATTGGATCCCAGCCAGGGGTGTGACTCAGCCCAAGCAGATCTCACCAATCTGCTCTGGGAAGGGAGCAACCAACTGAGGTCACTGCCATTCCTTGTTCATGCCTGTCCTGCCCGATTCCAATATATCACCCAGTCGGTCACCCCTTTCCCATGGACTCACCACAGGTTAGTGCAGGTCTCTGTGCTGGCTCTGTTCTCCATTGGGCTTGCTGACACCCCCGACTTCAGCACGACTCCGGCTCCGGCAGTGAGAGTGCCATGGCCGCGAATCTTAGCGGCTCTGATGGTAGTGCTGTGACCACAAGTTTGACCGGCTCCTTTCCCTTTAGTTTCTTCCAGGGTTGAGAGGATCCATCTCCTTCCATCTGGTCTTCTCCAGGATGTTTTATTCCGGCATCTGAGCTATTTCTCTAAGGGAGGCTCTGTATTTTGCTGCTCATTGATCTGCCATCTTACAATGAATATTGTGAAATGGGAAGAAACTATTCACAAGGAAAAAGAACTTCCTGACCATCAAGAGAGAGCTTGAACACTGTCCCAAGGTTTTTGTGAAACCAGCAGAAACAGGTGGAGGGCACATGGCTCTTTGGTGTCCTCAGCAGCGGAGGCAGAGGCAGCCCCACGTGTGACGTTGCATGGGCTGCTGCAACCCTGCTTACCCGGGCTCCTCCGCCTCAGCGGGTGCCAGTGGCATCTCTTATTCATTAAGCAAAGAAGCAATGGCATCTTTACAACTTGCCCTGGAGGAGCTGGATTGTAGACCTCCCAGAGGAGGAAGGAGGGTTCCCTGCTCTTTGCCTCCCGCCAGCCTCCCACTTCCTGAGGAAAAAAACATTTGAATATGCTTAAATTTCTATGGCAACCACGAAGACAATAAAGATAGATTAAACTTCAAAATGTGATAAGAAGGAAAAGAACAATAAAAACACAATCCACAAAATAAAAGACCAAAAAAATGACATGGACAAACCTTATCTAGAAATCATAAGAACCAATATGTTAGTTTTGATAATAAACAAGGATGTCTTAAAGAGTCTTATTCAAAAGAAAAGTACTTGTACTATCTCTTTAAAATTTAAATTGATAAGTAGACTTATTTTAGTTTAGATCAAAATTCCAAATCCACTGTATTCTGTTTAAAAATGTCTCAGAATAACCACATAGGACAAAGCAAAACAAAATAAAAAACAAAAAAGGTTTTAATGAAGATCTATCAAAGGTCTATGGTATCTGTGTAACAGTAAGAGAAAAAGAGAAAGTGGCGGTATTGATACTGAACAAAACAGACTGGTGGGCAGAATGCACTGAATGACCAGAAAGCGTTAACACTGTGGCTGCAGCAGCAGTGACACTGCCTCTGAGCCTAGAGCCAGGCTTGCAGTGGCTGTGCACAGGGCAGGCTCAGGAAGGTGAGGTTTAGGAGCAGGAAATACAGGTCAGTCCACCCAGGTCCCTGTGCCACTCGGACATTGTACAGCTCTGTGTCTGACCCACTGTGTTCCACACTCACCAGTGCATCACCCTGTTGGATTCTGCCCTCCTCTGGAGGCCCTGTGGGATCACCCAACTTTTCTCCCAAACCCCAGATTCCTGGCTTCTCTAGGCAAGGTAAATACAAGGTCATTCCACCTCTCTGCTGACAGCCAGTCTCTAATGTATACAGCTGCTTTTCTGACTTTAAACTTAATTACTTCTACTGCAAACAACACCCTGTTCACTAAAGTCTCTGCTCCAATATCAGCTCCATTAATTAATGTAGGTGATGCAGTTGTAACTAAATTCACATGCCATTAAAATACTCATGAAATAAATATGGAAGCATAAAGGGGCCACTCTGAGTCCCACATGAATTTAGCTGACCTCCAGGTACGCTGCTCCTTGGTCTGCTATGAAAATGGCACTTTTCAAAGGTAAATGCCATCTTTGAACCATGGAGCAGACTATTTTAAACCATGGACTAACTTCTTAGGAGCTGTCACAAAGGGGCCTGGTGCTTACCTTGGAGGTTGGAGTGAATTTGTTTACACTTTTAAAGTGGAAATGAAGTCTCACACACACACACACACACACACACACACACACTCCTTACTACACCTCCTTCTGATTAAAAATTATGTAAATTTAAAAGTATGTGCACCTGCAATCTACTCTTTCAGTGCTTTTCAAGGGCACTGTCTTGTTATTGCAGTTCTCACCTTGTTGCACGCAAGACCGCCCTCTCAGACTGACTCCTCCTGTTTAACAGAACTTTATAAGGCTTGTCCCTGGTCTTCCCAGTCTTTTCTATCTCCCCTGGTAAGTCCCACATTCTGCAGTACATACCTATTTTGAAACATCATGCTGTAAATAATAAATATATATTTTTATGTATCAATTAAAATTTGGCAACATAAAATATGCCAGAAATAAAGTAAGACTTATTATCAAGGTGCTGATTTGAGCTCAGGCGTTTTCCCTGCCTAAAATTCTACTGAAATGGCCAAGAGATTTACATTTAAGATAAAAGATGCAATGGAGCTGGAAAACTCAAAAGGCCAGACTTGACAGGCCAGACTGGAAGAATTTCTGGAGCAGTAGGAGCAGATGGTGGCCAGGTAAGCACAGGCTGGGTGGCGGAAGGCAGGGGTGGGCTGATCTGGTGAGCAGTTCATCTGTCTTCTAAGTGGGGATGTTTCCCAAAGGTCATCTCTAGGCTCTTTGTGCTTATTGTCTACCTTTAAAGAATCAGTAAATTTTGTTTTACAGTTTCATGTATAAAGGAACCTGTAATTTGTGCCTCACAATCTAGGTAGCTGATTAACTCACTCACGTTCTGGGGTACTGGGAGTTTTGAAGACATTGAGGTGTACACAAGTACTGGCTAGGTCCTGCTAATTGTGCAGCCATGGCTTTACTTAGTCTCTATTGGGGTCTGTACCTAGATCCCTGATCTCCCAAACCAGTGCATGGTGGAGGCCCAAATGAGTGAGACGAGTGGTATGATCTTTAAGGCTCCAGGAGGATCAAAACCCTCTGCAAAGTTCCTAACTCTGGTGACTGAGACAGACAAGGTCTCTGGGAAGACCATATTTATTTAGTATTCAAACAAAGAAAAGAAGGGGTTAGAGTGGAAACTGCAGGAAACCTGAGCAGGACCTTGGGAGGGGTTCAAAGACCCCTCCAAGCAACAGACAATGCTAATTAAGGAGAACTATCCGAGGAGAAGCTCTCCAGGTGTCCTCAGCTGTGGCCTATCTTGCCCCCTGAGGTGTCTCCTTGTTCTCAGTTCAGCCATGCTGGAGCCATGCCATAGCCCTGCATGTGTATTCAGCTTCAACGCTTCCAACAAGTTTTGCTGACTGTGAAGTGACTGATTAGCACTAGCAGTTGTGCAGGTTGTACCTGTGTAACCCTTGGGATTAAATGAGTTAGCCTGTGTGCCACATGGACTACAACGTCTGTTGTGCATTAAACTTCCGAAGAAAATGTTAGTCGTATGCAAGTGTGGTCCTCAGTGCAGGGGAGATTGTCACAGTTTTGGATGAGCTCAATGAGGTTGAAGGGGAACTTCTAGCAATATGATATGAACTATTTGCCAGGCTGAGAGGAATGCATAGGAAAAGAGAATTCTCTGAGTCCCAACAGTTAAGTTAGTGTTTGGATCTTAAATAGCCCTCAAAGGCCCACATGTTGCTTGCCCTTGGTGCTACCAGGAGATGGGGGGATCCTTAGGAGATGGGGCTCAGTGAAAGAAAATTATGCTGCTGGGGGCATGCTGTTGAAGGATTTATGGGGACCCTGACCCCTTCCTGTCTCTGTCTTTGCTTTGGTACCATGAGGTGAACAAGCTTCTTCCCCCTTGAGCTCCTGTCATTTACTGGGCTGCTGCAGCCCAAAGCAACATGGTGATATGACCTTAGACTGAAACCTCTGAAATATGAACTGAAAATAAACCTTTCCTCTCTTTGATTATTCTGAGTATTTTGTTGTAGTATCAGAAAGCTGGCTAACACAAATACCTATCCCAAATTTAATTCAGCAATAAGTTAGGCATTGTTAAAAATAAAACTAATGAATGAGAACATGAATTCAAGGAATTATCTCAGAGAACAGAACAAAAAAGAGAGAAAGAAATAAAAGAAGTAGAGATTAAGCAGCATGAGTGAGACACATGAATATCTTATATCCATATAATAAAAGTTTGAAATGCAAGGCATCAAGTGAAGAAAAATAAGCAAACTGTATTTTTAATTTGAAGGAAGATTCAAATTAAAAATCCTTAGATTGGTAACCTTCACCAGAAGACAGTGAAGATTACTGGAAATAAATCATGTTGAGAAACTTCTAAATTTCTAAGATAAAGGAAAAGTCTTATAAACTGTTAGAGAAGGAAGAAACCATTTTAAAGGAGGGAGTCACATGGGTTTCTTGTCAGCTGGCTTTTCATTTGAAACACTGCATGGTAAGAGAAAACAGAAAATGGTTACAGAGTCCAGGGAAACAGATTGTGGCTCCTGAATTCAATTTGAAGCAGTGCAACTTCTGTATGTGATGGCAGACAAACAAAGTTAGTCTGGTTATCCTGGTCACAAACAGGGAAGAGGAGAAAGGAGACACCAACAGAACACAAAATGCACAGAACTGAAGAGAGGAATGTCAGATCCATAAGTCTATGGAACACTGCAAAGGTGATGATATGGATGTCACAGGAAGGACAGATGTCATCCACTGGAGTAAATCAAGGCAAATGCCAGCTAAAGATGGTCACTCCTGTGAACACTCAGAAGAAACTCTGTAAGAGAAAGCAGGCACGAAGGACGCCAAAAGAGCTGCTCAATAAATGTAAGACGGCCACCACCTCGACGTCAGTATCAGGAGCCATAGAAGCTGAGCGCTGTTATCCATGGTTGGAAGGAACATCCCAGAAGAAGTGCAGCAGCCGCTGAGCTGCCAGCACCCAACCCGGCTCTGGAGTGAATGCCTGAGGCTGTAACTCTTAGAAATCGAAGGAGCCTCGGCCAACATCAACCATGAGGGAGATGTTCTGTGTGTCCCTGTGCCCTGGGCACAGCGGGAAGAGCAAAGCTGTCCTGAGCATACGGAGTTGTGTAGCACAGGGAGTGGCTGGATTTAATAGTCCTGGAGAAAACTTTGCAATTGGCAAGCAGATGTTATGCATATCTTCAAATATGCATTTAAGAAATAATTATGAACTACTGAGAATGAAATAAAAATAGAACTCTCATTCCAAAGCCTGTGAGTGGAATCTAAACCTTGATTCAGTGGTGATAATTTCATCCAAATATTGTTTATTAATAAAACATACGTAGCTTCCATTACAAATGAAATACCATAGCATTAACCCAAAAAACATAACCGATAATTTCAAGGAAGCAAGAAGGAGGTATTATTAAGATTAAAAACAGAAATAAAATATCTCCATCCCACTCCAGAGACTGATATTGATAAACCCAGTTTGAAAGGATCTTTGAAAGGATCAATCTAGTACATCAATCTTTTAACACTGTAATGAAGAAGAGAGAATACAATAACACACTGCAGTGGGAATAAAAATAGGTAATTATAGATATGTAAAGGATTTTAAATAAGCTCCATGCAAGTTCATAGCATTTGATAACTGAGTTGAATAAATCCAATTTAAGGAATATATGAATGAACAAAACAGATCAGTTGAAACTTAAGTAGATAGCATGCATAAAAGAAATGGAAACATAAGAGATGAACTTCCCAGTAAAAACAGGACCAGCTCAGTTGTAAATTGCATTGTGGTGATCTTCAAAATTTGGATTATTTCTCTGCTGTGTAAGCTGTCCCAGCTCAAGGAAAGACAGAGTTTCCAGCTGAGTTTACAGGGTGAACAGTTCCTGAACAAAGGCCCCCAGGAACAGATGTTAGGGACAGATTTCTCTTAGAAATACAGATTTTTTTAAACCTTTAGATAAAACATCAACAAACTGAATCCAGAGTACAGTAAAGGACAGTCTCATGACAAAGTACAATTTAATCCAGTAATTTGGGGATGCTTTTTTGAGTAGAAAAATCTATGAATATAATATAATTTAGTAAATTAATTGGTTAAAAGAAAAAAACCCAGTACACATTTTCAAATATTTTTGATATATTTGATAAAGTTTTCACTTCTGATAGTCTGAAAAAACTAGGAGCATAAAAATGTTTCAAAACATGATAAAGGGTATTTGTTGGAAACGAAATGACATAAAAAACAAAACAGAGGCATTAGTGAAATCGTGAAGGAGACCAGGGTGCCTGCACTGACAGCTATTATTTATTTCTCTGGAAGTTGTAGCCAAAACAGTGGCAAGAAAAATGTGCAAGATATAAATACTGTAAAAGATGTGTCAAATGATCATTATTTTTACTTTATGTGAGTTTCTTCCTAGGGAATTCAAGAGAATTATTTACAGGCTATTATTATTCATAGGAATTCAGTAACCAGGGAAAAATCAACATTTAAACATTTAATGGCTCTCCCACGCATTAGCAATATTCTCTTAGAAAAAATAATGAAAAAAAAAGTGCCTATAATAACATATCAGCTATAAAAGCCCTGGAATAGTTCTACAGGAAACACACAAGGCCTTAATAAAGAAAACTATGAAATTCTATTGAAGGACCCACAAGATAATGTGAATAAATTGAAAGACATATCATGTTCTTAAAGAGAACAACTTAGAATTGTAAAGGTGCTAATTTTACCCCTTCCCAATAATGTATACTCAGCCTAAATATTTTGTTTAAAATCCTTCATGCCTAATAAATTCAAATGGCAGAGCAGGAAGCAGCAGCAGGTCAGCCTGTCTGAGACTGAGAATCTAGACTCTGGAATATAACAACTTAGGAGAGAAGAGAAGGAGTGAGGCAGATCCCCTGGACCCAGAAGGACCTGGAGGGAGAACCAGAGCCACAGGGAAAGTAAAGAGACAGAGCTCAGTGCAGAAAAGGGAGGCAGTGAGCTGCACTTTCTCCCTGACTCCCAGCTTATGGGGTGAGGAAGGCTCCAATGTGCAGACACAGTGAAGACAAGGAACCTCAGAGCCCCCCACAGAGAAATGCACCAGTGAAAGTGCAGTGGCTGCTGTGAGTGACAACAGCAAGTGAGTGACCTGATCCAAGCATCCCCTGCAGAGAGTGCTTGGTCAGATGCCATTTTAGGGAGGGGCTGGCTGAAGCCGGGACCTGGAACAGGCTTGGGCCGCTCCTTCCCAGGGCTCCCAGTGACTGGGTGAAGCCCAGGGTCAGGGAGCTGATGTCAGGGTGGTGTGAGATACCTAAATGAGTCAGGCCCAAACCCTACAACCAAAGGCCAGGATCAATTTGTGCTTCTGTGGAGCCCAAAATGCTGGAATTGGCACCCTATCCTATTCCTACTGCAGGCTTGCTGGGGTCATCCATCACGGATCTGGGCTCTGTCTGACTCCTTTGTCTATCAGCAACCTCAGAGATATGCCCTGAACTGGACACTATCACAAAGGTGTCAACCACAGATATAACCATAGGCTTGAAGTTATGGAGAAATCTCTTTTTTTCTATTTGTTTTTTTTCTATTTTCTTGGTTGTTGTTATTTTTACAAGATATGCATTTAATTCAAAAACAGTTGCATAGACTTAAAGTCAAAGGATGGAAAATAATACTCCTTATGGTAGGAACCTGAAAAAAAGAAGCAGTTCTTCTATTTTCTTTGCATACAAAGTGGGTTTCAACAAGTAACACATACTTGTTAAGAGAACAATCCAAATAGGGAGAGGTAACAATAGTTATACACCAAGTACCATTATATCCAACAATATAAGGTAAATATTAATGAACATAAAAATTGCATAGGCAGTAAGACTGGAAATCTAGCTCAGCCACACAGCACCTGCTTAGCAAGTGTGAGGTTATGAGTTCAATTCCTGGTACAAAAAACAAAACAAAACAAAACAACCCAAAAAAACCTCATAAGCACTAATAAAACCGTAATGGGGGACCTCAATTACCCACCATCACTAATAGACAGATCAACTAGACAAAAAAATCAACAAAGAAATATTAGAGCTGAATTAAACCTTTGAACAAATGGACTCAGTAGATATCTAGAGTGTTCAATACCACATCAGAATACACATTTTTATCAGATACACATGGGGCTTTCTCCAAAATAGACTGCATACTAGCTCATAGAACATGCTTAAGTAAATGCAAAGAAACTGAAATTATCCCGGGCATATTATCAGATCATATTTTAATGAAATTGGAAATCAATGACAAAAGAAACTATAAAAACTACATAAGCACATTGAAGTTAGATATACTCGTTGGACAACAAATAGGTCACACATAAAATTAAAGAAGAAATTAGTCTCTACAGTTAAATGATAATGCCAGTACAACATACTGGAACTTATGAGATGCAATGAAAGCAGCCTTATGAGGGAAATTTATAGCAGTGAATCCCCACATCAGAAAAAGAGCAAGCTGAAATAAACAAACTAATGGTGAACCTCAAGCTTCTAGAAAAATAAAAGCAAATCAAGTTCAAAGCTCATGTGAAGGAGGAAAAATAAATGATCAGAGCAGAAATTAATGGGATTGAGACTAAGAAAACAATACAAAGAATCAATGAACCAAGCAGCTGTTTAAGATTAAATAAAAGTGACTTAACCAACCTTTTCAAGGAAAGAAAAGATTCAAATTCATGCAATTAGGTATGAAAAGGGTGAAATCACACCAGATCCAACAGGAGATCATCAGTACCCACTTTGAGAACCTGTATTCTAATAAAATGAAATGGAAATGTTCCTAGATATATATGAATTACCAAAGCTGAATCAAGAAGATATAAAAATTCTAAATAAACCAGTGTCAGTCAATGAAATTGAAGATGTAATTAAAAACCAATAAACAAAGAAAAGTCCAGGTCCTGACAGATTCACTGTTGAATTCTACAAGAAATTTGGAGAACATCTAATAGAAGCAAGCATTACCCTGATACCAAAACTAAAGAAAGATTCAACAAGAAAAGAGAACTACAAGCCAATCTCCCTAACCAACATAGACATAAAAATACTCAATAAGATATTGGCAAACAGAATGCAGCACATCATTAAGAAAATTATACAGCATGACCAAGTAAGATTCTTCTCAGGGATGCAGGGATGGTTCAGTACACACAAATAAATTAATGTTATACATCATATTCACAGAACCAAGGACAAAAATCACATGATCATTTCAATAAATGCAGAAAAAGCATTTGACAAAGTCCAACACTTATTTATGACAAAAACTCTACAGAAAATTGGAATAGTCTTTATCTCAATTCAACAAAAGCTATTTATGACAAACCAACAGCAAATATCATACTAAATGGTCAAAAAACTGAGAGCTTTTACTCTAAAATCAGGAACTAATAAGGATTCTCACTATCATCACTCCTGTTCAATATAGTTCTGGAAACATTAGGCAGAGCAATTAGATAAGACAAAGTAATAAAAGGAATAAGAATAGCAAAAGAAGTTAAATTATCATTATTTGTGGTTGACATAATTCTCTACATAGAAGAATCCAAAGATCCACCAAAATATTTAATAACAAAATTCAGTAGTGTTCCTGGATACAAAGTCAATACTCAAAAATCAATAGCACTCTTTACACAAATAAAAAATTCACTGAGAGGGAAATTAGGGGAAACATGCCTTTCACAAGAGCACAAAAATGAAATATTTAGGAATTAATCTAATGAATGAAGTAAAAGACCTTTACACTGAAAACTAGAGTACTTGGAAAAAGGAGATTGAAGAGGATATCAGAAAATAGAAAGATATTCCTTGTTCTTGGGTAGGAAGATATAATATAGTGAAAATGGCCATACTTCCAAAATTATTATGCAGATTTAATGCAATCTCAATGAAAATACTGATAGCATACCTAATAAAATTAGAGCAAACCATCATAAAATTCATTTGGGACAAGAAGAGACCTAGAATAGAAAAGCATTTTTGGACAACAAAGGCAAGGCAGGGCACATCACAATCCCTGACTTGAAATTATATTACAAAGCTACTATGATAAAAACAGTGTGGTACTGGCAAACAAAGAACACCCAAGCATCAATGGAATAGATTAGAAGATAAAGAATCAAGTACAAAGACCCTTAGCCACCTTACTTTTGACACTTTTATTGGAAGAAAAATGGCCTCTTTGATAAATGGTGCTGGGAAAACTGGCTTCACTCATGCTGAAGATTAAACCTAGACCCATATCTCTCACCATGCACTAAACTAAAATTGAAATGGATCTAAGACTTAAATATTAAAACAGAAACACTAAATCTACTGAGAGATAGATTAGGTAGAACTCTTGAACAATGAATGTTGGCAAAGATTTTATAAACCAAAGACTGACTGCACAGAAAATATTACAAGAATC
Source organism: Hydrochoerus hydrochaeris (assembly GCA_004027455.1). Lineage (NCBI taxonomy): Eukaryota > Metazoa > Chordata > Mammalia > Rodentia > Hydrochaeridae > Hydrochoerus > Hydrochoerus hydrochaeris. The sequence goes on from PVLA01000705.1 coordinate 284,357, forward strand.
AACAGCTGGGGATCTGATCATACTAAAAAGCATTTGCACTGCAAAAGAAATTGCCAACAGAGTAAAAAGAAAGCCACAGTGTGGGAAAACATTTTTGCTAGCTGCTTCTCAGAAAAAGAACTAATATCTAGAGTAGGAAAAGAACTTGAAAAAATCCAGACCTCCCTAAATTTAAAGATCCAACCCCAAAATGGGCATCTGAAATGAATATACACTTCTCAGATGAAGAAGTACAAATGGCAAATAAATATATGAAAAAAATGTTCACCATCACTGGACCTTTGAGAGATGCAAAGAAAACAACACTGAGATTCCGTCTCACTCCAGAAAAAATGGCTATTGTCAAGAAATCAACCAATAATAACCTGGCAGGGTTGCAGGGAAAAAGGAATCTTGCTCCACTGTAGATGGGAATACAGACCACTGCAGCCACTGTGAAAATCAATGTGAAGATTCCTCAAAAGACTAGGGCTAGAGGTTTCCTTTGACTCAGCTAGTCCCTTTCTTGAATCCACCTAGAAAAGTTAGAAGCATCATACCACAGCAACATATACAAACCCATGTTTACAGCAGTGCTATTTGTAATAGCTAAATTTTGGAAACAGTCCAAATGCCCATCATTTGGGCTGATGAATGGATAGAGAAGATGTGGTTTTTTTTTTATACTCTTCCATAAAGAAGGACGAAGTTGAGACATTTCTAGCTAAATAGCTGCACCTTGAGACCATCCTCTTATGTGAAGTGAATTGGACACACAAGTTGCAATATCACATTGTTTCCCTGGTATGGGAAACTGAAAAGGTAAATAAGCACTGAAATGCATAATAGATATTGGGAAATATTAAGGAAATGTTCAAATGGGAACAGGAACAGGGGAGGAGGGAGGAGGAAGGAAGGGAAAAGAAAAAAGAAGAGGACAGAAGAAAAAAGTGGAAATAAAGCTTTTGTAAATAAGGAAGGGAAGAAGCATTGAAAGGAAGGGAGAGGGCGAAAAAAGAAGAATCAAGATATACCATGTACAGGTACAAATTCCCTATGATGAAAGTGATCATTATGTGTATCTAGACAGTACCAATAAAATTCATTGAAAAAATAAAATAAAATATAAAAAAGGAAAAAATTCAAATGATCAGGGCTAGATAAATCAATCAACAAGTGATACTGAGTCAATTATATTACTAGAAAAATTCATTCATCACATTATATACAGAGATAAATTTCAAATGAATTAATCATGCAAATGTCTGTTTAAAATTAACTTATCTAATGCTTTCACGATTTTACTTCACATAAGTAGAGAAAAATATAGAGGTAATTTTTTAAAAAAATCCTGAATGAAAATAAATAAATAAATAAATATGAAAATAAATATACAAGGTAGCTAATATAATTATACTACTCTTTTTTTTAGTTCATTGAAAAGATCCGTTTGTGCTTATTTAGGTTGACCAATTTTGCATACCTACATTTTATAATCTGAGTAACTACTTTGAAGACAACAATATGCAATATATTAACCATTGTGAATTTCCTATTACCCTGTTCTGAAATTCTGTATCATTGTTTTTATTTATTTATTTATTTATTTATTTATTAAAAAAATTTTTTTTTTTGTACTGGGGATCGAACTCACGATCTTGCGCTTGCCAGGTAGGCGCTTAAGCAACTGAGCTAAATCCCCAGCCCTGTTTTTATTTTTTTTCTCTCTTTAAAATAAAATTTAAAAAGTCCTGAATGGAATGTGAAGATCTTTCTATAAGGTCTTTATTGTATGTTTAATAAAAAAAATAGTTAAAGGAAAAATAAAAATAAATGAGAGTTAGACTTCAGTCCATGAAGGAATTAAAGAAAATGCCGGTGGACATTTACTTGATTTTGAGATAGAGAGTTTAGGAAAAAAAGACCAAGATACAGGACAGGAGTGGGAACTGCTGCTTACCTGCTCAACGTTCCCACTCTATTCTGCCGTCTTCGTCATGGGACCTGTGGGTTGTTGAGAATGTGGTCCACTAATGCTGTTGCTTTAAAATGGCCCTGTGCACATTATTAAGGAAAAGATTAAATTCCCCCAGAAGCTGATGAAAAACAAGAAAATCTTACACCTGCTTTTGACTAAAGACCTACTACGTGCCAGGCTGTGGCCTGGGTATGTGCAGCTGTGGGCAGCAGCCACATGATCGTCACCCTTTCACCAAGAAGTGTAAACAAGGACCACATGGGGAAAACCCGTTTTCACTAAAAGTCAAATAGAAACAAAGCAGACTGGCCATGATACCTATCTTTAGTTTGTCAGATTGACAAAGCTGAAAAATTATAATAATACTCTGTTGATATACTAAAGATTTTAAAACTGGACAAACCTATGAATGCCACAATTCTATAGCGGGAATTTACGTTCTGCAAATAATCGAAAGTACATTAAAAGTATATATAAGCATTTATTTACAAAAGTGTTCCTTGAAGCTCATTTAAAAATTAGAAATGACCATTGTTCAAAAATAGGGAAATTATTAAATAAATGATGCTATAGCCACGCAAAGGAGATGATGCGAGTTTCAAAATGCGTATTAGAGAAAACTAAAATGAATTATGATTTTACAGTAGGATAGCAGTTTTATAAAGAAAGACAAAACCCTAATGCAAAAAATAGTAAGTGATATTTATCTTTGAGTAATTTTTATTTTTAAAGTTGTACTCTGAAAATATAAAGGGATCGCTATGGAAAAACTGATGTGAGTTTGTGAATAATGAAAATATTTGGCTTACTACCCCAGTTTAAAAATTAATAAAGTATATTTTAAAGCACAATTGTAGGTTCAAAGAAAACATGAGCGGAAAGCACGGGAGGGTCCCTCACTCCCCTGCTTCCCCATGTCTGTGATATCTTCCGTTATTGATATCCAGAGTCACAGTGGTGTGTGCTCACAGTCGATGCATTAGTCTTTAACAGAGGAGCTTCAAACTGGAGGATTTGGGATGCACTGTGCTACTGCTGTGTGCAAAACTGATTTGGCACAGCTTAGGTATACAAATCTGGACATTTGTAAAGCCCAACTCTACCACTCATTTGGCTCAAATTCAACCAAGACATCCGGTAATCCAATAAGCCTAAATGATGGTGCAAAGGTGAGAGGTAATCTCACTTTTCATGTTTCTGTCCAAAATGATAAGTTACTTGTACCACATATTTATTCTGCAGCCCTCAGGATCAGCTCTTGGCCCTTGTAGAGCAAAATGAAACACTTTGGTTCAGGCTCCCAGCGGTGGCAGCAGCATCTGCCACCCTTACTTCCTTCCGCGACCTAGTAGTATAGAGCAAAGACCCAGTATTTCTTCCCTGGAGCTTGGGAGGACAGCTCTGAGCAGTCCATGAGAATCGCTAACTTCTTTGTTCACAGCCAAGTGCCAATGTCATGATGTCATCTTCTTCCAGTGGGGCTCTGTCTTTTTTCAGAAGGGCCCCAGGAAGAGCTGTCACCTGGTCAGATGGCTTTGGAATAGGAAGAGGGAAGGACAGGAACAGGGACAGCTCTAAGCTCCACACTGCAGAGGTGGCCTTCGGAGGGAGCTGGGTCACTTTGCACTAGGAAGGCAGGCATTCTAGGAGAGAAGGAGAAACCATGCACCCCATCGGCTCCCAAGCAGGTGGCTCCTTCAGGTGGGCACAGAGCTCATGTGTAAAGCAGGGTGATGAGGCTCCAGAAGCAAAGGCACCTTGAGTATAAAGGCAGGCAAGCCCCAAGGCCAGCCAAGGCATGGGTCTTCCTGTCCCTCCCCTCCTTCCACTGGGTTGGCCAGAGTGGGGGCTTTTGCTAAAGGGATGAGAGAAGACTCTGTCAACTGTGTGCCTCTGGCAGCGAGGCTGACTCCCAGCACCAGCGGTGCTGAAGAGCTGAGCCCTTCCTTCCAGCAAGGGGCAGGAGAGGCTCGGGATACTGGTTAAAAATGAAATCATAAGGATGCATCTGTTCTGGGCTTGAGTTTAGAATCATACTGGACAAGAAAGCATAAACCTTCCCTTCCTGGACCTACTGACTTCTTGAGGTTCATTTGCATGGCTCTCTCGTTCTGTCCTGATGTTAACACTCACCCACATACATGTGTGCTTGCACAAGACCTCTGAGATGCCTCGAGCTCCTCATGCAGAAGTACTTATAGATTTTCACTGTGCTTTCCTCTCCCTCACCCTTTCAGACCCTTCCTTCCTCTCAGCAGCACCCCCAACACTGGATCTACCATTTGCTTTATGACTTTCTCACTTTGCCCCTGGATGGTGTAACATTTTATAGGATGTGTCAATGCCTCCAGGCCAAGTCACGCGCCAGCTTAGATATTACGCTGAAGGTAATTTTAAGATGTGATTAAAAGTTTAAGTACTACACCAAAGCAGGTTACCAAACAATCTCAGGTAATCATGAAGGCGTGGGTCTCATCCACTTAGGTGAATGCTTTAGGAGAAAAGACTGAAATTCCCGGGGAAGGAGAAAAGACTGAAGTTCCCCAGGGAAGGTGAGTTCTGCTTCCAGAGCAAGGACAGGCCTGAGCTGCAGCATCTGTCTTTGCTGGCATCTGTCCAGACTACCTTGGGGACTTCAGACTTGTCAGCCATATGGTCAAAAGGCTAGTGCCTCAGAATCCATCTCCATCCCTCTCTCTCCATCCCATAGGTGCTGGATCCCTGGGGAACCCTGATTAATGCAGGCTGTGAGCGTGACCCCGTCTGCCAAGGTGGAGACAGGCACTGAGGTGCCGGGGAGCGGCTGGGCTGTTCTGCAATTCATGAAGCAAAGCAGGTGAGTTTAAAAGTGTGGTGAACTCTTACTGAATCCCTGATGAAACCAGGATTTATGCATCGACATCTCCTGCAATGACCAAAGCCTTGCAGCCACTACTATATTTTTCTGTCTCCAAGTACATCTTCATACTTTTGCTTTTTATTTAAAGCTCAAGCTCTGGAACGGTGCTTAGTACCCTTCTTATAAAGCCTCTGACACATTTGAGATATTAAAGAAAGGTTAATTTTCTTTAAAAAATGCTGTACAGTGCTGGCTCTTCCAAGTCCTAGGGAGGCTGCACCTCATTCCCCATTTATCTCCAACATTCTTCCTCCTGCCTTTAAAACACTTTCACTCAACATTAGCATTTGATTAACCTTTTATCCAAGAGACATCTGGGTTTTGTTACATGCTATTATGCTGCTTCTGACTTGATTTTGTTTCAGATAATTTTCAAGTAGCCACATATGTCAGGCATAAAGCCTTTTTTTCCTCATTTTTTTGGCAAGGGTGTTCTAGCATGTGCTTTTACCTCTCTATTCAAAACTTGCTTGGAGAATCAAGAACGGTTGAATAATGACAGCAAGGCTTTATCTTCTGTATAGAATATTTGGACGAATGGCCTGGCCAGTTTGCCTTATACTTATACCATTTTTTTTTGCAGTCATTGAAAAGTTTATTTTCTATCAATTAAAATTCACATAAAAATACAAGTTAACTGAGAAGACTAAAGGTTAGTGTAGTTATGGTCATATGTAATATTCTTAGCAGTTCCTGAGGAGTTTGGTCCAATGAATATTTTTCAAATTGCTCTGAGGCCATGAGTAGTAACCTAAAGGTGGGTCTGTGATGTGCTGGGTCACAGATGAAGTTGACGGTGGCCCGACATCTAGATCTTGAAGAAGGAAAATTCCGCTCCTGATTTTTGGATGATGGATTATGGTTGCTAGGGACAGGACCAGTCCAGAATTCATACAAGCTTCGGCACTTCCTCTGAGACTTGGCCTGAGGGTCACTGCTCTCCAGGGGCCACTCTGTCTGCTGCCCTCTGAAGGCAGAGCTCAAAACACAGTTCCCTCAGAAGGGAGACAAGGGGACAGGGAGGATCACTCCCACTGAGAGGGTGACAGGCACTGTCCATAGCATGTTGCATCCTGTGTTAGCCCAGCACAGTCCAGTTCCAAGCTGCATGGGAGCTGCTGGTAAGGGAGTCAGGGCCCACGTGCAGAGGGAGACCTGGATGTGATTCTCTTTTGGCTCTTGGTCCAGCTCCCACGTGAGGAGGATCAAATCTTCCTGGTCCATCTCACACGGTGCGTGGGGAGATGAAAGAGCTTTGTGAGGTGGAGATGGAGATGATGGGGAGGAACTGATATGGTAGGGTGCTCTGGGGAGCTAGGCTGGATGGCTGCCTATCAAAGGTCTAAATTTCCCCAGAGAACGTGGTTGGAGCCACATATCCAGCCATGGCAGGTGCCACAGTACTTTTTTCATCTAAGGGATATTGGAAAACTTCTGGAAAGCATGTTTTGCCCATCTGCATTCATCAGGAAAGGTGTAGGTGGGAGTGAGGTGTGCAGAGAGTTCCTACCCCAGTTGACCCAGGCTGAGGTGGGCTGCTTGTCTGATTAAGAAAGGCAGCCCGGTGGGCAGTCACCACCCAAGATCTGTTTATTTCTTGCCTTTTCCTTTGAGTGACAAGATTGCTGGTCAGGCAGTTCTTTAGCATGAGAAACTGGAGCCTTAATCATTATCTCTGAAAAATGCTTACACTTGGAGTCCTAAAGTGATCAGACTCAGGCTAGAGAGAGAAACACTTGGAGGTTAGGACAGGTCTTAGGAATCGCTTACTTGTGCATATGCTTTGGTTTCCAGCATACTGACCCTCTGTGTGCGGAGCCCAACCTCAGCATGCTCCTACTACCCTCCTGCTGTACTGAACTGGCCAGGGTCTGGTGAAGGCTCCGAGGCTGAGTCTGTGTATAATCACATGGTGGGATGTGTCAAAACGTGCTCCAAACACCACCTCAATTTATCATGCAAACCCCACGTCACTCCGCTCCTCCTTAAGGGTCAGACTCACCCCTAGTGGCCCTCTCTGTGACAACAGTTGATTCTCTGTGTTTACAGGATATATATCCATGAATTTATCCCACCGCAGAAGGAAAATATGCTTTAAGAAATTGTGCATACATTGGAAGGCTGAAGCAGGAGGATTGCAAATTCAAGTCCAGCCTGGGAAATTCAGTGGTTTAGCAAGATTCTGTCTCAAAATAAAATAAAGAAAAGGGCTGAAGATGTATCTCCGTGTAAAGACCCTGGGTTTAATCTCCAATACCCCAAAAAATCATATCTGCACTCAACATGTACAGACTTGCTCCTTTGTTATTATTCCCCAATACAGTGTACAGCATTGACATTGTATTAGGCATAAATAATCTAGAGGTGAGTGAAAGTCCATGGAAGGACATAGAGTACGTACATCTGCAAGTACTGCCCCACTTGTGTAAGAGCTTTGAACATCTGCAGATTCTGGTACCCTGGGGGAACGTGAACGCAATTCCCCATGGATACTGAGGGACAACTGGCATTCTTGGGATATATCTCTCTTAAGAGTTTCATTCTCAATTATTCTCTAGGCTCTTAGTCTCCATATCTGTGTATCTATTCACATCTATCCATATCTCTATCAGTCGTTTATTTGCATATCCGTCTCTCCTTCCATGCTCTGGAATGGAGACACTATAGCATCTATGGCATTTGAATTCATATCTTGAGCAAAGGGATTGGGTTTCTGGCCCAGTTACTCGGTGGGTTTAGCACCTATAGAAGGTGTCTTGCCAAGTGTCTCATCGGTTAACTGGACCAGTGATGTCTAAGTCACCACATTTAGGCTAACTGCCTCAAAAGATTCCCTAGTCCTGACCATTCTTGGCAAGGCAATCAGTAATCAGGAAAAAGAAATAAGGAGCCTGAAATCTGAATAAATCTTCGGTTCATGGTAACTTACTGCAAGACTTCCTCAGATGCATTCTCTCCAGCCTGTGTCTAATAGGAACAAGACAAAAGGTCTTGCTTTATTAAAAAAAAAAGCGCCTGGCATAACACTTTTATTCACAGCATGTGTGCTCTTTCAAGCGAAATATTCCCACTAATGAGTCTTTTTCTCTTGTCCATTAGTTATTAGGCAATTCTTAGAGAAAAAACAAACCCTTTCCTTTAATTAGTGTGGCTGCTCTTCAGACCTCCTTTGGAGATGTTCTTTTTATCCTGAGCTGCATAAATAAGATGATGAGCAGACATTACAGTGGTGTGAACTGATCTGTGTTTGACAAGACAATGAGGCTCGTTCCTCTTTCTCTTCTGTCCTCATAATAACAATTGGTTCAAGAGCAAGCACAGCTACTGAAAGAAATGGATGTTTCTACTTAATGTTACACAGGAGCTGGTACAAATGCGAGGCGGGAGCTGCCATCTCTCCTGCAGATCCTTAGATATTACAGAATGCTTAGACAGATGGATGATCCATGGATAGATGGATAGATTTCCTTGTCTTCACTGAAAAATAGGAAAAGATCTCTTTAGTGGGACATATGCCACAAAAAATTCCTGAAAGATAGAGTCAGACTAACAGAAACTATTCCAGAATAAGAGAGGACTTTTATGCATTGTGTTCATGGCACTGGGAAACTCAAAGCTTCAGAATGATTGAGGGAGAAGGCAGGACCCAAAGACAATAGCCAAGTGGCTCCCTGGGAAATCGTGCTAGCAGTAACCAGGTGAGCAAGGGCCTCCCTGTAATTCCCACGGAGGGGCTTTGTCCACAGCTAGATGCAGTGAGAATGAGACTCAGATGGCAGTGTCTGGGTAACACACAGAGTGGTCAGAGGACACCCGTCCCTATGAGCAAGGGGGATCACACACCTTGTTGCTGTGCTGGCTGGCCACATCCCGCATTTGCTTGGCTAAGAGAGAAAACACTCATGGGGGACTCTCAGCAACGAAAAAAGAAGCAGCACTGTAGATGTGAGCACAAAGTGTCCACATGGGTATGGTCTAGGACCCAGCATAGACGCCATAGTCTGTGGATGCTCAAGTCCCTGTAGCAAATGACGTGCACTTGCATTTAATCTCTGCAGTCCTCCCATAGGTTTTCATTCATCTCTAGATTACTTGTATTACTGAAGCAATGGAAATGCTATGTAAATAAGACAGGGATTAGGTGATGGGGCATTACATATAAGGGAGAAATTGAATTCTGTTCTACAGTTCGGAGGACAAAGAGGCTGGCTCCCAAATCTGCCTAGTAAAGGGGCACTTAGCATCGCCAGTCCATTGAGAAGGAATGTCATGTGCCTTGTTTGATGGTGAACTTTACCTGACTCACTCACTACACATTCACCTAAAAATATTTCCTTTCTCCAGGGAAAAGAGGAAGAAGGCAAAGATGGCAGGTCATATTTAATTTGAAGTTATCATTGTCTCACTTGTAAGACTTGCCACGCAAATGCAAGTGCTGTGGGTAGAGAGGAAAAATCCAGCCTGATTATTGCAAAGGTAATCAGAACAATTGACCTTTGGAGCAGACACAGGGTCTCTGAACCATTGATTTGGGAGTTTATTGTGTGCTACCTTTTACTTCCAGACATGTCTACCTGGCCAGCTTGAAAGCTTAATGATACATGGAGAATGCCAGTTAATTACTCAGGTATCATTTTGATCACGATAGGCGGTGTACTTCGTTATCACTTCCTGACTGGAGGAATTAATGGGAAATAGCCTATTTGTCCTAGGTGCACCTAACACCGTGGTTGCTATAGCAACGGCAATGGCTGCTCCTCTATGGGTTGTCCTTTGTGGAGTACCTCTGCTGCTCTTTCCTGTTGCCTGGTAGTCTAAATTCCAAAGAAAAGCTGCACCTAAGTGATTAAGATGCTAACTGCCAAATAATCTTCCTTTAGCTTTAGAGAACCCAGGACATCGGGTGACCTTCAGATTCCATCAGTGTGTGTCAACCACTCCAGCCCCACCGTTCTTCAGTGCTGAGCGTCCCCCACACCAAGCTTGCAAGGCGAAGAGTCAGCGCATTGCTCTACTGGGTCACCTACTTCCTGCTCATTGTTCCACTCCTCTTGAGGAACCCCAAATAAGTGTTCCAGTCAACAATAGCTCCTCTTCATCTTCTCAGGGTGCTGGCATCAAGTAAACCTGATTTCTTTCCTACCAACCGTTGGCTCTTAGATATTGACTTTTGAGTGTTGAGCAGGCTGAATCTCAAAACTGCAAAAATGAAGGAGCACTTTTCTGATGAAAGAGTTCTAGAACAACACCCTGTTTTCGTGATATGTAGCCCACTGTATTTAGGGGGAGAACCCTGTGACCATTATAACTCACTACAGTGTTCCCCCAAGTGCAGTGCAGGGCACACTGGATACAGTAGCCCTCTTGGTCCATGGCATGCGAGTGAGTGTGGACCCAGGGAACACTGGAAGGTGAATGCCTTCCCAGCTGTTCAGTTTATCCCCAAGAGCAGTAAAGTTAAATGGGTACTGTGAGAATTAATTGTGATGTATCAGTTTGGCTTGGGAAAGAACCAGCTAGCAGATTAGTAAAGCTCTAGACATGAACTGTGGATGATTGTCACAGAGGCTAGCAAACTAAGAGGGTAAGACCCACCCTGAATGTGGGTGGTGCCAACCACTAGACTTGTAGCTTGGATAGACTAAAAAAAGGAAAGAAGAAGTTTCTTCTTGTCTTTTTGGAAGACAGTTGTCACCACTACTTTTGGACCTTGGTCACCAGTTTCTTCAGCCTTTCATCAGAGATTTCAGATTTCCAATGCTGAAATGTGTCTTTTGACACTACCATCTGAGTCATTCTCACTGCTTCTACCTGTGGACAAAGCCCCTCCCTGGGAATTACAGGGAGGCCCTTGCCCACCTGGCTCCTGCTATGTGTCTTTTGACACAGGCTTGCACAGGTGACTCTACAGTGAGGGTCTTGCACAGGTGGCTTTACAGGGAGAGGCTTGCATGGGTGGCTGACTGAGAGTCTCAAACAGGTGGCTCTTCCAAGCCTTCCACCTTCGCCTGCCACTGACTCCTCCAGCTCTCCAGCACACAGGCCACCACTCTGGGTTTTCTGCCTCTGATCAAGGCACCATTATGCCTTTCTCACTTCTGATGCTGTAAGCCTACCTAATAATATACTGATTCTGTTCCTCTGGAAGACCTTAACTGATACAAGGACAAAGCGTAATCAGTAAGGACATCAGGGAACTTCCTCTGGGTGACATGAGTTTGAAGAAAAGGCTGTGCCACACTTTCTAAAGCACAAAGGACCTGTGTCTGATTTCCATGTGGTTTAATTTTGGAAAGATGCTCAGTCATCAATCCAGGGACTGAAACATAATTTTGACCCATTGATTCCATTTCTTCCAAAGAACCAATTAGTCATGTGCACAAATAGTTATAAAGTGTCTATGACATGAAAAGTTTGAAGCCACTTAGATTTCCATCAGTAGGTTCATAGTTAAGTAGGTGGTATACATATATTTTGGTATACTATGCAGCAGTTCATAAAAATTCAATACATGTATACTTATAAGTCAGGTTTCCTACAATATACTACTAAATGGAAGAAAAGAATTTGAGAAAGAGCACATTCAATACAATCTCATTTTGGTTAAAAGCTCTCGATACAAAAAATAAAAATCCCTCTCTCCATATGCACATACACATCCAATAAAATGTCTAAAAGACATTCTAAATAAGCCAGTAACTTTCTTGTGGGGAGAAAAATGAGATGGGTAGGAGCCAGCAACATTTTCCCCCTTCATTTTCTGCATTTGTCTGGATTTTTAACATCAGATGCATTTGTGTAATTGAAAGTAAATGAAAAGTACTTTTTAAAAGCACTTGGAGCAACACTTCAGGAGCAGATTCAGCAGTTTTACCAGAGTGGGAAGGATGGACAGGCCACAGAGAAACACCCCAGGACAATATGTTTTAAACATTTTGTAGTTTTGCAAGTGAATATCCAAGACAGCCTGGCTTCATGGAAAAATATGAAAGTTGAACAATACAAAAAATAAAAGACGAATGATTATTTTACTATGAAATGCAGAAACATAAGAGCTGAAGCAGTTCTGGAGGAAAAGGAAGCAGAATGATCTCTGAGCCCTTAGCAGCACCACTACAGGTGAAAGCTTTCTCAGCTTTGAGAGTTGCTTCTTTCTCAGTGGATAATCTATCACCTCCCAAATTAACCCGAATATAGAATAAAAGTCCTAAAAATCCCCTCTCACAGTAACTCTCTCCATCAGGATGAGAGACTGGTCTGAGACAGGCACACAGACGTCTGACACCGGGCAGCTGACGGCCACTCTGAGATGACAGTGAAGAGGGGAGGCCGAGAGGTTTGAGCCGGGCCGGGGAAGGAAGCCAACCACAGGGCCTTTTTGACGTTAGACTCACCCCTGGGATGCTATGGAGAGGCCATCGGGTGTGCCTGCCCTTACCGAGAGGGGACTTAGGAAACTATCAGACAGCGAGGGGTAAGGTTAGATGTGGAGACAAAGGATATTAAGCACATGAAAAATAAGACCGGCATTAACTCCAGGGGAACAAAAAGCTGTTCGAGAAAGGAGAAATCACTGGTGTAAGTGGCTCAACTATAAATGACATTGAAATATTCATTATGATATAAACACCTACTACTGATTTAGCCTCCTATTGTGAGGTTAGCAATTTAAAGCCAAGAGAAGTACGAATATAACATACATGTGTATGTTTTTGTGTGTTGCATTTCAGAAAGTTAAACTCTCACATTCATAGAAGAAAACCAGTAGACAACAACTGAAAGGAAGTAGGCCAACGCATATTGTCTGTAAAATGCAAAGATCGACGGGACGGGAATAGCTGAAGAATTGCTGGATAGCTCATCTGAGGGACTGAGATGTGAGATTTGAGAATGTTGCAGCAAAAATTTCTGTCTTTAATTATAAACTTGCAGCTGGGCTTGGGGGTGCAGGGCTGTAATCTCAGCATTCAGGAGGCTGAGGTAAGTGGATCACCTTGAATTTGAAGTCAACCTATGCTATGTAGTGAGTTCAAGGAAGGGCTAGCCTGAGCTTCACACTGAGACCTGTGTCAAAACAAAAGCAAACAAACACAAACACAAGCTCTCCCAAACAAACAAACAAACAAACAAACTGAAAGGAAAACAAATTATCATAAATCTTACATTTGATTAGTAACACTATAAACCATATTGTAAAAATCTCAATGACAACCAAGTCAATGAGTCATAACTAAATATGATTTTTAAATGACAAATGTATGGTTGAAGGACAGCAGTGAATACAGATGTTCACATAAGTAAGTTTCAGGAGTCACTCTTACTCAATACGGAATTAGGTGGTAGAGGATGATCAATGACTCATCACCTGTTGGACACGTACTCTCGTGTTTCATGTAATGTTAGATCAGCCCTGGAGGTGGGTGCTACACCCATTAGCCACACGTCATAGATGAGGTTATGAGAAGTTAAATAGTGGGACAATGGAATGAAGGACCTTAAATTAAAACCAGAATTTCCCAAAGCTCAAAATGTGGGCCCCTAGTCTATATGCCCGAGGGAGTAGGTGGTCACAGGAATTCAAGGAGGAGAAGAGAGCTCTGGATCCACTCTCTTTTTTCCCCAGTTCAGGCAGCATTAGTGTCCAGCACACTTCAAGCTTCTCTTATACTTTAAAGAAAATTTAAGTCCCATGTAATTTTATAGTTGGGTAGGCACTGGATTTAATTTTTAAAAATAATTTTATTTGAGGTTCTGTTAAACACAGTTCCTACATACCTTTTAGGCAGGTTATTTTTAGATTCATCAGTGCACAACTTAAAATGCTGCCCCAAGTCTCTGTGGACAGCGGTAGCCCTTCACAGCTGCCGGAGCCTGTTCCTTTCTGTCCTAGCTGATGGCCACGGTTACCCCATGAAACAAGCACAGCTAATGTCATTCCTCATTTCATACGTGGGGCCATGAAGGCTAAGTGGCTTTCTGCAGCCCTCCTGGCCAGGGTGGGACAGAGGTGTGATGAGGACCCACATCCCTGAGCCCTCCTCGGACTCTCTTTCCTCTGCGCTATGTGTCATCCAGCACCTGTCTCTGTCACCATGCTGCAAGGGACACATTGATCTTGTCTCACCCAAAAGTTCACACCATGAAAAAGCCCACTTTGTTTAGATTTTTTAAAAATGAATTGATTCATTAAGTTTGAAGAACTTGAACAAGGAATGGATGCTTTTGTAGGAGAAATTCCTTCTTCATCAGTTTTTCTATGTTGATACATTGATTAAGGTATGTATAAACTCTTTGTAACAACTCTTGTTTTGATTTTCCATCACTGTATCCCAGGTAATTCTCCTTATGAGGAGAAGCTTTATTAGGCTCATAACTTCAGAGACTCCAGTCCACGATCGATTGACCCCATAGTTTTGGGTCAGTGATAAAGCAGAGCATCATGGCTGGAGTCCATGGTAGAGCAAAACCATTTGTATCTTGAGCCAAGAAGCAGAGGGAGGAAGATTTTTATGGGTCAGGAGTTTGGGAAGGACACAACAGGTAGCAGCAGTCAAGCTCGGCGGGACTAAAAAGTCCTTTTTGAAGATGGCATCTTCACTCAAATGTTTGGTGTCTTGTACTTCTCTCTCCCCCCCCCCCAATCACCCACCAGACTCTCCACCTGGCTTCGCTTTTCTCACAGCAGGGTCTTGGGATGGCCACATTTCCCATGAGGCAGTTTGCTTTTTAAGAGAAAGGAATGGGATCCACCAGGTCAGGTAGCGGCTACTCTTAGAGTGGGCTCTGCATCATGCCACCACATCCTGTTTAACAAAATCACAGAGCTTTCACATGAGTGGACAAACAAACTCAGGTGTTGGTACAGGAGGGACCTGGTTGCCACACGATAAGAGGTGTTGCTCTAGCCATGTTAGCGAAATGCAAGTGCTGCATTTAGCTCTGTGACTTCCTCATTAGCCAGAGACTGCATGGAAGTAATTGTGGCTAATATAATTTAGAACAGGATGTTGAGCTTAGGAGGAAGTCTTGATCTCAGGAAGGCATAAGAGGGACAGAATGTGCTTTTATTTGCATTATGAAAATTAAAAAAAAACCCATCATGTCAGATGCCTCTCCTTCTTATCTTCAGTTTGCCTTTTATTCCTGAGCACAAAAGAGATCTACAAGTCTCATCCTTGTCACATGATGACATGCATGGTGCCAATTTCCATCTACCTGTAAGAGAGTGGTATGTGGCGTTTCTAACCCTAGGCGTTTCTGAGGGGTTGGACTCCTCATATGGCTTCTTCTTTCTCTTCCATGGCTGCTGAAGCCCTGTGTCAGGATGGTGGTCTGCCAAGATGGTGGATCCTTTATCAGTATCAGTTACTGAAAGATTATGTTAGCAGAAGAAGGAAATGTTTGTATATTAAGCTAATGGCATTGAAGGGCTAACTTGTTACTGCAGCAATCTAGCTTATTCTAACTAATATTTTTATTGCTTGAAACATTTTGGAAAGGAAATTCAAGAACTCCAACATAATAAGTGCACTAAAAACTTTCAAAGTAGGTTCAGACAAGGAGAATAAGTAGAGAATTAAATGAGGGAAGAAGTAGATGACCCCCTCACCTTTTCTCCTCTGACAAAGTTATAATGAATTTATGAGACCAATCTGTACTTTCAAAGATGAGGTCACTGTTCTAGCTGTGAAGTCTTAGGCATTTATTTGCAGACATTTGCACTTTCATTGTGATTCCATAACAGAGATTAAAAATTAAGGCAATTTCCTTCCAGACATTTTGACTTTCATTGTTATTAAAGGATAGAGATGGAAAATGGAGCTAAATTAGTGAAAGTGAAGTTGCTGCCCATGTCACACGAACAAGTGTTAGAGTATATTCCTTTGAGTGCACTTATATAAGTCAAATGACAGGTTATATTTTACAAGTGGAGAATATGATCCCTAGCTGAATTAGTCTATTTCTGAGATGTCTTGACTTACTCATTTAAAAGGAATTGCTTTATTAAATTTTAGAAAAAATCTGACTTGGTCCACACTTGAGAGCCACCTGCTACTCTTATGATTAGCAATTACCCATAGATTTTGGTTCTCTGATTAAACTTTTTCATGATTCAACATCAACCAGTTGCAGGTGTGTGAACAAGTTATCAACTAAATTCAAATTGCCTCAAAGGACCAGATTGAAACTGGTTGGTCTGGTGATTTTGGTCATGTGAATGACTGAATTAGATTGCACCATGGCAAATAAACTGATTTCTCAGAGCAACATACACAAACAAATCAACCAGACTCAGAGGATGCAGTTAAGCCATGTAAACACATCCTCAAATAGCATCCCTGGTAAAAAACTGTTTTTCATTTAACTTGAACAATGTCTTTTGGGTATGCTTTATAATTTCCTTTTAATGTGGGGGTGTGAGATATTTCTAAGAGTCTATATTAATAAATTTATAACAACCTGGAAACATGTGAGGTTTGTCATTTTTCTCTCCTATATACTGATGGTAATCAAAATAACGTGATAGAAAGATGGGAAGGAGACGAAACCAGATCCAGCAAAATCTTGACAGCTCAGAATAAATTGTAAGGAGATAAAAAAAATTCAAGAAATAAATCTAAGTGCTTTGTTTTAGGCTCAACCTCCACTCCCAGCCCTAAGAGTGGACAGATCAGTGCTTTATTTGAGATGGGCCTAGAAGTTTCAGCTAATTATAGGGTCAATATTAGTTAATCTATGACTTACAAGGAAGAAAAAGCTAACAGGATCTTAGGATATGTTTAATGATGAGTAACTTTCAAAGCATGGGAAGCATGGGCACCAAGGGTCCAGTACTACGAGTACTCTAACATCAGAGCAGAGCTGGACAATGTTCATAGAGGTGTATTCAAGAAAGCATGGGAAGTGAATGCCAAATTCAGTTAAAATATCTGGAAGAACCAAGAATATTTGCTCTAAGAAGGTACAGGGTAGAGGATGATAACAATTTTCAAATGTTTGAAGGGTTTTTACATGAAAGATGATGTCTCAGTTACTTTGCCTCAAAATACCTTGTGCCCAAAATTAGGGAAGGAAAGATTTGTTTATCTTACAGTTTTGGAGGTTTCAGCCCATACTAAGCTGGTGCCAAGGCAGGGTGGTGTGGCTGTGGGGCAGCCACAAGAAAGAAGAGCGAAAGCACAAAAGAGGGAAAGTAAGCCTCCTTCCTGCCCTTACATTGTGCGTTGGCGCTGCCCCTGGGCAGGTGAGGCACTCACACCACTAATTCCAACTAGATAATGAACCAGTCATAAATGCTAGATTCAGCCACATCCATGATTGCATGAGACTTGGGGGCCACCTAGACACAAACCATAACAGATAGAATCAGTTGGTTCAAGAATCAGAACCTGGATTGGGGACCAAGTCTAAAGGATGTAGCTTTAAGGTTACCTTAAAGAAGAGCTTTTTTCTCCTATTTTTTCTTTGACTTCTTTTTTTTAGGGGATGTCAGCAGGTGCTATTTGCCCTTCTTTTTGCTTTACTTTTTCATGCTTTCTTTAAGAAAGAACATTTACATGGACTACCTTAGCAAATGACTGAAATTGTGGCTTGTTCACATGGACACCTTGCTGGGCACTGTCTTTCCACCCTGGGAAAGACAGGACTGGGGGTTGTACACTAGTGGTCAGTCCATGGGCAAATTTGTTTTACTGATATATTTTCTTCAGCTTGGACAGAATGTTAAGAAATTTTGCATAGTCTCTAGTATTTTTTAAAAGGGCAAAGATTCTGCTCATGGGATTTTTTTTCACTACTTTTCTTAAAAAATTGTAGCTCTGGCAGACCATGGGTTTCCAATTTTGGAGCTAGCAATCAACTGAGGAAAAGGCTCTGCTTCCTCTTTTGGTAGGAGAACACCCTTTGGTTCTCTCCAGTCTTAGCACCTCTTACTGTGTTCCTCTGAAGAGGCAGAAGATAATTTTGGCAATTATCATCTTGCTTGAGTTACTGCTTTGCCCACAACTGACCTTACCTGCCTGACCTCTAGGTGGTCTATTTGTCACCCTTGTTAGACACAGAATTGGGATTTAGAAATGAATGATCTTCAAACCTTACTTTTTAGCCCAAGGATCCCTACCCCTCCAAACCCACCATGCATAAGTAAATTCATACATTGAATTATAAAATACAAAAGAGGCACTGTCACCTATTGTCTATTATCTATTGTCATCTTGAAAGAAGAGCTTTGGCCATACCTCTGTGTATTGCTATGTACTGAGCTGGTTAGGATGTTTCCTTATCCCCTCAATTGGCTTTAAGTAATGCAAATGGGTCTAATCAACATACTGGTGTGTGGTCTTCAAAGCAATGCTGACAGGTCCGTGATGCCCTGCCTGTAGCTCCCAGGTAGTATGTTTGAGCTAGGCCGAGAGACACCACGCTGTCTGCTGAGTTTGAGCCTTGAGAAAAGAAGCCCGTGACATCTCAGGACTTGACAATTACACAACAAAACTGAAGCACCTACCCCAAAACACTAGATACTGCCCTAATCTGGGATATGCGGATCACTCTTTCTGCATCTCTCTCTCTCTCTCTGCATTTTGCAGAGGTGATTTCAGGTCTCCTACCTAGCCCAGCTCACAGCACTCAGGTACTTCCCTCTTTTCTCTCAGTCACCAGTCCCTGAGCCACTTCCCTCTTCATGAATTAATAAAACCCAGGTTTGGCCGTGGGTGGAGGCCTTGTTTCAGTTAGCCATCAGTCTAACTAGACTTAGGACCCCACCACTACAAATATGCCTTAGTGTCTTTATTTTTGCCATGAGGTGCACTGGAAGTGGTAGATTGGAGTTAACTTATTGGTTGCCAATAGCTTTCCCCTGGGATAACAAATGTGGACTCCTTTGGACTGTGACAAGGTCCTTAAGGGCTTTCTATAATCTATGAAGTAGATGAACAACCTCTACCTAATAATCTCATGTTTCCCTTGAGACAAGAAATGGAATTTTAGGGCTGTGCTGAATTGGTTTAAACAACACAGGATTTGAAATTCTCTTCTAAAAGTTGAGACTACTAATGTATAAATGATAGACTTTCCAGACAATTTGAGTCTTGTTTAAAGAAAAAAATTTCCATTTTTCAGATTAAGCTAAATGTACGTAAAGGAGGGATAATGTGCTAGTGAGAATATCAAGGTTTTAGTTCTGGTTTTGATGATGCCCAGCTAACAGGCTTCAAGGTGATCCCTAGAATCAAAGCTAGAAAGATGCAGGGCACATTGCAGAGACTGGCTCCACAATCCCCACGGTACAGAAATGGGGATGGAGATGGAGTGAGAGTGGTTCAATCAGAGTCACAAGCAAAATGGTGTCCACGCTAGGAACCTGAGTGACCTCAGTTTGGACTCATGCTCACGCGTCTTCTCTCCCTAGTAGAAAATTATTTGAGTCTCTGTCTACAAAATAGGTTTAATTGCTTTTCTTTTCTTTTCTTTTCTTTTTTTTCTTTTCTTCAGTTCAGTGGGGGGCTTTTTCTTGCAGATTCTCCAAGGCGTCCTTACAAACTAACATTCATTAGGAATTCTAGGGTGGAGTGTTCTTTTTCGAGGCAATGGAAAATGGAAACTTGTTTTTGTTTTACCTGTTTTTCTCTCAGGCAATATGTTCTTTATTGCTAAATGGGATATACTTGCCATTGAGAAGATGGAAAACAACATTTTTGGTACAGATAATGGCAAACCAATTAGATAAACCCCAGCAATTGGGTTGTTATTCAGACATGAATCTCTTCTTGAACTGCTGTTTACCATTTCTAGACCTGGCTTCACTCCTCTAAGCCTCTCCTGAACCAACAAAGACTCTGAAAAGACTGCAAATGGCAGGAGCTCAATTCCATTCATTTTCAAAGTTTCCTTGATGTGGATGTAAGAACATCAAACTTGTTTATAGATGGAGATGTGATCACAAACATGTCAAAGGGAAAATAGCTAAATGAACTTAAATGAGGAGAGTGCTGACAAGCTTTTTTTTAAAAACATTTTTGGGGCAACTTATAACTTGCCTTTGCCTCATAAAATATTTTAGGAGTATACAGCCACTACATAAACATTTTAATTATTTGTCCATATCTCTAAAGAATATTTACAGTCTCCTTCGGCTAAGTATTGAATAAACTTTTATTTTGAAACAGTGGTTTGAGAAGTGAGATTAATTTATAGACAGATTTTTGAATCTTAATAAGAAAATTTTTTAAAGAACTCTTTTTTCTGAAATCCATGAAAAGAGAAAAAGCATTGAATCAATACAACCTGGGTTTTTATTGTGCTTAACTGGAGGCTAAAGTTCTTTTTTGCTTTTGGTTTATGGTAAAACTTGATCTTCCTCCTGGCTTTTATATTTCCTTACATTTGTATGTTTACCAGTTCCCCAAGATGAATGTGATTATTCTGTATCTCAAACATAGACCAACAGACCAATTAAAATGGGCTGCATAGATGAGGTTCTCTCGCCCCCCAAATGTAGACTGTTTCCCGCAGCTTTGTCAGGCAGCTGGTGGAGCCAGGTCCTGTGTCTGACCTGTTGCTTCCTTGGACATAAAATCCTAAGAACTTAATTCTCTTCTTTCTGAGTATATGTGACCTCCCTGACTTCTAACACAGCCTGGCTCAGACACAGTAGTGTCCGGTTGAAAGAAAATTCACACCTGCATTTTTAGTACATGAGCTCATGCATGCACTGTGGATTTTGGTATCCTTTGAGAAAGAGTTTGAAAAGAAGTGAAACATTGATAGCTCTAATAAGAAGTAATTACAGGGATGGCTAATTTCTTTTGGCAAAATGTGGGTGAGTTAAGATACATTGATTGGATTAGTTTCCTCTTGACCTTGAATCACTTTACTGTAATTACTTGCTATTCACTGTTTCCTTTCCAGGTTCCCAGGTGCTTCCCATTTACATTTTGGGGTGCTCAGCTCCATACGGCCTCCTTTCTCTTTACAGTCAGATCATCTAACCACTACTCTCATGGCCATGAATGCTACCAAGATGTGGAGGACTCCAGTGGGTTTTTTCCAGTTCTGCCCGCCCTCCAAGATCCTTTAGTCTGTTTATTTTGTCTCTCCTCTGGGATACTTAATAGGAACCTGGAATGTTAACTTGCTTACGAGTAACTTCTTAAACTCTCTACCTGCTGAACATTGACCTCCTCCCATACTGTCTTCTGCCTCTCCGTGAATGCTAGTTTTTTCTATAGTAACTCAGGCCAGCATTTTTGGAGTCACATTTGCCATCCCTCTCTCTCTCCCATTTCTCATCTCATGAGTACATATGTCAGTGAATTTGAAGACCCTTCCTTCACTGTATATCCCCAAGGGTAACCTGTTTTTCACTGCCATTACCATGTTGACTCTGGTCAAAGCCACCATCAGCCTTTCTCGTCTAAAATAGTGTAACCCCCTTGCGGTGACTGATCTCCCTTTGGCCCTAGCCCGTGGTCTGTGATCGGCCTAGCAGCTAGAGAAATCCCATCTCACTCACGGGCAGTCTGCTTCACTTGGCCTGATGGGTGACACTGTTCAGGGTCTCATTCCCTTACTCGTCTCCGACCTCACCTCTCTCCTGTTCACTCCTTCTCAGTCTCACTGAGGTCCTTGAGCTTCCAGAACACATCGAGTGTGTCCTACTTACCTCGTGCTGGTTCTTAGGCCTGAAATGCACTTTCTCCAGAAAGCATGTAGATGCTGTGTTCCCACTGGCCTATATTAATAACAGTGTCTCCCTACCAGCACAGTCAGGCCTGCGAGCTTTTTGTACAACACACACCCTCCTGGGAGCCCCCTCTCACCACACTGTGCTCAATTCAGCCTCATAATACTGTTTTATTCTTTAAAAAATCGCCTGTCACACCAATACCCTGCGCATCTATTTCACTTTTATCTTCTTCATCCTCACTTGCACACAAGCTTCCTGGCAGGAGGACTTTTTCTGTTGTTCATGGTTATATCTCAGGGCCCAGAACAGTACCCAGCATGGAGTTTTGGCTCCATGAATACTTGTTGAATGAATAAATGGTTCTTGAGCAAGCAACTAGGTAAACAAGATCACATAAGATAATAATTTTTAGAGGAAACTATAAAGTCTTTCAAATACATAGCACATTTCCTTTTGCATTTGGGGAAGGTGGGAGAAGGAATCAGTCGAGGTAAGCTGGAAGAAATTTGTTCATTTAAGACTTTTCCAAGAGGTACTAAAAGTTTGCCAGCCCACCGTGTGGCAGCCTTGGTCTCGTGGGTTAGTTCGGAGAATGACAGTCATTTCTTTCATGTTGCCTAGAGTTCTCCGGGCTTACTCCGCCAGCCTCCCTGGGTGCCTGTCTTTCCTTTAGGAAGCACAGCTGGGAGCAGAAGCCATCATTTAAAAATGTGCTCATGCCTAGGAAAACAACCAGGCTCACTCATTAGCAGCTTTTCCTCTGCCTTCCCAAAGCCGTAGTAAATAATTCTCCCCAGCTCCCCCTAATAGTTAATTATAGCACCAGCAGCTCTTGGAGGCAGGAGCCAGGCACATCTGCAATGCCCAGAGGGGAGGCTCAGTGACTCCCGTTGCGTAAAAACCAGCAGATCAGGGCAGGTGAGCTTTCCCCACAGGACTGAGGCTCCGACACAGCGGCTCTATCTCCTTCCCCTGGGGCTGCCAAGTCTCTCTGAATGCATCGCTTATGAATGTCTGCTGACCGCTTGCCAGGGTGTCTGGAAAAATGAATTTGGCTGCCAGATGGGAGGTAAAGCCAGGAGCTTCTCTGCTTGGGTCCTAAGGCTTCACCATTTGGGATCAGAATGTTGGCCAAGGTCATGCACCACACAGGTTCAGGTTCAGTTTTCAGTTTGGGTTTAGAGCATTTTCAGCAGAGCAGGGTGAGAGGTGGACGGAACAGGGCCGGGCCCTGACCCTGGAGCACATCAATTTTAAGACAACTGGGACTTTGTCCGCATCTCCAGGACTCCTGTCAGCCTCAGCTTTCTCAGGGCTGCTAGAGGCCCCTCTGCTCCTTGTCACCGAGCCAGGGAATGTGAAAGCAGAAGCAGGACAGAGGGAGGGGATATGAGTCAGGTGGATCAGGACATGCTCCTCCAAGATCATAGCCCTCTGAAGAGCTGGCATGAGGTTAATTTACATCTATGCCCCCAGACACCCTTGGGGCTGATCCCGGATGGAGCTGACTCCCAGCATGGTCTCCAGAGTGGAATCGGAGTTTCAGGATTGGTGCAGGCGGCAGCTGTACTGTGAGCAGTTAGTCTCTCCAGTCTCCTTCCCAGGTCCTTCCCACATCTTCCTCGGCTGCCTGAGAAGGCTCAGAGTTTGTCTTTCGCTGAGAATTGCCTTTGGTAGCAAGAGGTGACTCACCAAAGATCAAGTGCCTTTCTGGGGAGTGACCCTTGCTGATCCCTGGTCAATAAGTGGGTGTAGAAGCCCGGTGCCTTTGGCTCCAGTGAGAGTGACTGCAAAGGGCCACCCTGTTCCTGAGCTTCATGTGGCACTGACTGGAGCCCCCATTTCGACTACATTCCAGATCAGCTCCTCCTTCTGCTGAATTCGGTCTTCCTCACACCTCAGGAAACTTCCTCCATTCAGCTCTCCACCTCAGCGTCTGCTTCCAGGACATCCACGAGAAGATACTATCTTTGTTCATAGAGAAATTGTACCCCAGGGATTGAATTTTAAAGTGTGTAAAGTGGGAATGATGCGTGGTTCAGGTGATCTTTGAAGATTCCTTTGGGAAGTTAGACACCAGTACCGTGTCTTAGTCTACCACAAGCGTGGACTTTCAGAATCTGGTTATGAACCATTGTTTCCACAGTAGTCAGAGAAATCTGCATTCCATATTGTGCACCGGAAGTCTTACCTTTACATGCTATCACCACTCATCAAGAAAGGTAAAAGTAATGAGCTGTCATTGTGACAACTCCAGATCCTGCAGCCTCTGCTTGGGCAGCTGACCATCATGCAGTCACTCTCATGACCACTCGGGGCAAAGGGAACTGGGCAGAATGGGAGCTAAGTGTCTGCCCTTTTGTTTCAATGTTGTCCTCTCTCTTTCCTTTCCATTGGTCACTGAGCTCTGAATTCACCTAAGTTATATAAAGTTAGGATATGACTCTACTTTTTTAACTATGTTATTTTTAATTTAGAAGGTCCAATACAAAAAGTGATACAAATATGGTAAATCCTTAAAATTTTAAAGATATTATTACAGTAAAGGACACTTTACCACTAATCCCTCTCAAACTACTCCCCCTGGCTTCACACACCCTTATCCCATCATTCTTGCTGCTCTGTGAAGCAATTGTGGAAGGGTCTTTAGTTGCACTGTCCTGGCTGCTTCAATGTCTTGCACCGATTCAAAATGTTTGCCCTTTGTGGGTCACTTTAACTTTAAGGAAGACCAGAAGTCACATGGTGCCAGATCTGGTGGATAAGGGGAATGAGGACAGTGTCATGTTTTTAGGAGCCTGCCTTTGTATTGGATAGCACTTGATAGCTGCATTCACCACATTTTTGATCATCATACTTGGTGAAGACATTCACCAAAGAGAAACTTCAAAAGTGCTTCAGAAAGTGGCAAGACTGATGGGAAAGGTGTGTTTGAAGCCAGGGGGAGTATTTGAGAGAGATTCATGGCAATGTATCTTTTACTATAATAAAAAAATTTAAATTTAAACTTTGTATAAATTTATGGTACTGTATATTAGCAAGAACTTTTTTTTAAGGAATCACAAGTTTGTAAACAATATCAATCATCACTTAGCTTTCTATCTAAAGCAATCCTGACCTTAAGAAGAGTTTATTGTGTTTTATTTTTTCTCCATCAGTTATGGCCATGTGTCCCCTGAAAAGTCACTTCCTCTCTTTGAGTCCTTTTTTTTTTTTTTGTACAGGATTGAACTCATGACCTTGCACTTGCCAGGCAGGTGCTTATGCCACTGAGATAAAACCTCAGGCTCTTTGAGTCCATTTTATTTCAATGGCAAAATTGTATTTTAAAGACTCAAGGCAAAGGGTTCTACCTATATTTTCTCAGGACTCTTCTTGCTCTATACTTCTCTCTGTGCAGGAGAGCAAAGAGAAAGTAGTTTATGAAATACAAATCAGTCCCAGAGCAATACTATATGCAGTGCTTAAGGCTCCATACATAACCATGGGACTTCTGCTAAGTCACGACTCACCCTTGGACTAACTGATGCTGGAGGGAAATGAGAATGTGAAGAGACCCCAACCATGAATGCTCTCCTGCACAAATTAAGAGTTCTGCACAAATGCAAAATATTATTAAGGCTATCATGTTGCTATAATGAGAATAAGCCTATCATTGTTACTTACTAAATCAAATGTTTCTTCTTTCTGCTCAGAGAGATATTTGGAAGACAAATCTTTAACCTTTCATCATTGAGAGGTAGCAATTATGAGGATAAAACCTAGCATCTTCTTTGAGTATACATTCTCTTACAAAGGGTCTAAAGCTATTTGAAGTCTCTTTCTCCTTAGCCCCATTCTGAGCAGGCATCGTCATCCCGGTGATGGTAATCAAGGCTGAGTCAAATCCTGTTACACTGGAGGAAGGTTTGCTCAGGACAAAAGTGGAGGGAGATATTTTTCTCTAGACATTTTTTATTTGAAAGTATAAGGTAATGGTGCTATTTCTTCCCTTTCCCAAGTTTAATCTAAGTAATAAAATAGTTAACTAATATAAATCAAAGGAAAGAAATGTTTTGCCCATAATACTTACAGGTGATTGGTCCTTATAAAAATTGTGTAGGTATTTGAAATGACTTGGAAGCTAAGAGCTTAGGGATTGGGAAAAAATTTTATATAACATGTGGAGGAAGAGGGCACATGAATTTCTTGGCTGGTTTTGAGCTTTGAGGCTATAGTATTTTTTTAAAAATTGCTTTATCATTGTTCTTGATAATAGTTTCATGAGTTCCTTCACTTCCCACCATTTATACTTAAGTTTTCTGATCTGATTCTACATAGAGCTGTGCAAGGTGTTTGTTAGTTATGGTTAAATCACCCCCACTGAGTTAGATTTAAATGCATTCTTGGGTCATATGAGAAAAGAACTTGCAGCAATTAGAAGTCATTCTCAGGTTCTGTCAACCATCTGAGTTCCAACTATCAGAATAAATCCATTTAAAAATATCAGTTATTATCTTACTAAGTCCTATGGACAAAATTCTGCTTCATTCATTAATGGACACTTTCACAAGCAAATCACACATCTCATATCCAGGGAATTTGAAAGAACAGAAAGATCTTCTGCTCTGGTGGTAAGGCTGTGAGACGTCTGAAGTGATTCTATCACTCAGTGAAAGTAACTTTTGTGGGTTATTGACACATCATGAAACACCACAAATATGTTCAAGAATAGCACTTTATAGAACCAAAATAGATCACTACAGGACCATATGGTTGCCATCTTAGACAGTGGACATATTTGGAAGACAAAGGCATGAGAAAGACACAGCTCCTAAATACAGGACACACAGACAACACCATCCATCCTTTGAGACAGATGAAACAAGGAAAGTTACCATTGGGTGGATAGAGGTTTGTGACTGGTAGAATTGGATTAGGTTTAAAAATGATTGGATAGATAATTACATGGTCTAGTAAAGTTGCTAAGAAAAGCAAATAAGTGTTTGTAATTCTTGAATCCAATATAACTTTTCTCACCAAATTAAATTCAGGTCATTTTTTATACATTTTTATTCCTATTCCACTTGCGTGTGTTGCTCATAGGATGATATGGACCCTTCATGTTTTTAAATGAAATTCATTTCAGTATTGTATTTTGGGGTTCAACACGATGATATAACAAATACTTTAAATCAATCTATTTGCCAGCAGATTTTCAAGTAGGCGTAGAGTTTGTGGGGTTTTGATATGGTGATCACAGCCCACAGTCAGATTTGTCTTCAAGACTGGTTGATGCTGCTCTGGCTAAAGTTGAATGAATCTCACAGAGGTTTTGGGCAGAGAATTATTTGTTCTTGACCCTGATGGGGTATGGACATTTTAGTTTCATTATTTCATCCCAGATTTGGATTTGTTTGTTACATCTTCTAGTTATTTTAGCTACCCAAACCTTCTGGGTGTTCTCCTTGTGTAAACGGTGGCACCATGGCTGTGAATGTGATGAGGAACAGAGTTATTGGATGTTAGAAATTCAAAGCTGGTTCTTCATGGGATTCTTACTGAAAAGTCCTAGGTGCAAAGAAATGGTGCTTGGCCTCTTTCACCACAATTCTGAACCTATCTAAAGAAGACTACCTTTCTTTCCGGGATATGTCTTTCAGAATAAGATAAAGATACAAAAAAGAAAACAACACAATTTCATGAATTGAAACTTTGAGGAAAAAGAATCATCCATCTACTTGGCAGTGATTTATTAAGCACCTGCTATGTTCCCAGATACACATGGTGTAAGGCTGTTTCAGAAATAAATGACACAAGTTTTGCTTTTTTAGCGTCTACATGGTGGTACTCAGCAGTGTGTTAACCTTTTGGCAAAAAACGAAATACTAATAAGAGTGAATAACTGGAAAAACAAGAGAATACCTTTAAAACAGCCCACTCCTCTGTGTACTGATGTGCAAAGGCAAACATATCGAAAGCAGCACTTTCTGATCCCTTTTAGTCTTTTTTCTTGTTTTCCCTTAAACACAAAAATTAGTTGCCAAATAAGGGACAGACATCATTGAAGTTTCTGTTCTATCACTAAAGCAAAACAAAAAGCTACCCTGATCCTCTGCCTTTTCTTTTTTTCTGTGTATTGGTAGCAGATGTTGGTGGTTTCTTAAAAGAGGTCAAAAAGCTGCCTAGATAGATCCAGCCCTGGAGCCAGAAGCAGTTCAGCACCTGCTCTTTGGAGGTGCAGAGTTCTGGGGCTCTGTGTTGCCCTTCAAATTCCCAGACCCCAAGTAAGAGAGGCAGGAAGTGGCGTAGAGGAGGGAGGTGAAGGAGGATGAGGCACTCACAGCTAGAGCTGGGAAGTCAAGGAGATGCATTTCAAAGACTGGTAAGGCAGTTTATGCCTAAGCTCTTGGTTCATAGGCATAATTTGAAACAGCTACACAAGAGCCCAAAGCCTAGCTCAACAATTATGGCTACAAGTCCTTCCCCTTTTTGGTCTATATTTTTATTTCCTTTTTTTTTTTAAATGTACCTAAATGTGCTTTGGAAAAAATTGGTGGATCCCAACACTAGCAATATGAATACTTTTGTTTGAGGTCTGGAAAGCCATTGGAGAATTCTTACATTTACCACTACTCAGAAACAGTTACCACTCTATTTTCCTACTACAAGATGCCAAAACTGCATGACTTCAGAAACATCAGGCAGGTAAAAACAGGCCTTAAAACAATACTTTGGAATGAAGTAGTTGTAGCTCGCAGTGTTTCCCTGCTTTTTATTTTTTGTAAAGAATTATGAGATTTTATTTTTATTCTTTTCCTAAAGCGAGTTTATGATTGCCAAAGTCTGCTATTTTGCCTTGAGGAGAAGTCTTCCCTGACACATTCTGTCAGTCTTCCTGGGCAGGGCAAGTGTCACTTCTACTAGGAACAAGAAGTTACCTACAGGGACTCCTCTAATGGGTAATGAAGGAGGGACAGATGAGCCACTCGGTGGTGCTAGGTAACATTTTGAGAAGAATCACAAAACAGAATCACCAGTGCCCAACCTCCTTCTTTATTACCCAACCCATCTTATTTTCTTCTCTTGCAAAAGCATCACTCCTGGTGCAATAGCTTTAATCACACAAGAGAAGAAACTAGTGGGAATTTGAAAAAAATACAGAAATAAAAAGAAAATAACTGGCCACTAAGGGCAAGTTCCTGGGACAGGGCTGCAATGCAGGGAGACGCAGTATCGCAGTGCACCAGGGTGATCTTTACCTAGCAGGTCCCCTCCCCTTGGATGTCAGATGAAACAGACAAGCTCCTTGTTCTACAGCTGCCTGAGGAATCCCCAGGGACTAAGTGGTACAACCCAAACCAGGGATGTCATCACCCAGAAAGGCGGGCTTCTCCCCAGGGACTGCTGCCAACTTCACCTGTAAGAATGTTTAGCATGGGCCGGCAGCCCAGGCCTCTTGGCACTTAGCACAAAAGCAATGATAATAAGACTTCTCAGAGCAGAAATTCTACTCTGAGCCGTGTGGGAAGATCTGCATTGAGGAATTAAAGAAAAATTGCTGGTGACCTATCTGTTGGTGATCTGCTGGGGAGCCTTTGATTTTCACTTACAGCCCAAGTTAAACCACTCAAAATATTCACAAGAGAAGTCCCACAGCAATGTACTCCTGGATTCCACTAGCTCAGAAGGGGTCTCATGTGCAAGTCCCCCCTTCAAATGTCTGTTCTGAGTTTATCGCTCATTCCCATGAGTCCTGGGAAAGACGCTGTGCCACCCTCTGTGCATAGAAAGCAACTTGCTTATGGTTACTTTCCCCATCAGTGCTTCACACAAGGGAAACCAGAGTCTACCCAATGGGAGGAGTGTGCTTTTCAGTGGAGGTGAGGGGAGACTGGAAGAGGAGGATTCAGCTGGGAAAGACAGGGAATGAGAACACTGGGAGCCCCCTTGGGGATGTCCAAGGGAGTAGAGAATGAGTCTAGCAGTTCAAGTATATGACAGAGATCGTACATAAAAAGTTGGGTGTCATGGGCATCAAGCAGACACTTGGGCCAAGGGTTAAATTAGGTCAACGTGAGACAATGCAAGGTAAGAAGGTAGACTGAGATGGCCTGGTGGCTGCAGCTGTGCCTGGACACTGGTGAGCCCACGGCCTGTTGTGAGCTGGTCGTTTCCTGGGACACTCACTTCCTCATTCACAATACGGTGTGTGGAAACCTCCTTAGAGCACAGGAGAAACTGCCTGTAAAGCGACCCGTTAAAACTGCTTGGTGCCTTTCCACCCATCACAGGCCCAAATACACGCTCAACAACCCAAATATACACACAATGACTCAGAACAAGATGCCAGGAAAGTGCTAATATCTGGTTTTCTCCTATCCTAGCCCTCTAAAGGGGCCTAGGGTTATTTATTATGCACAACACAGAGAAGCAGAGAGTGCCTAGTGCCACTCTGCTGAGGATCTTTTGGCCATTACAGTACACAAAATGCTGTTACTTCCATCCCCACTGCCTGCCCCTCTCTCTGTAGCTCTGATCAAGCTCCATCAAGCAGTGGAGGCTGGCAGTGGAGGTTTCTGGGGAGAACTCACCCTGGGGTCTCTCTCCAGCTGCTGTTTATGCTGCAGGCTGCGTCTTCTCTTAGCTTTTGCGAGGCCGTTGTGATAAAAGTGGTAAAGGCCTTCTGCGAAGGGGAGCTGCGGAGACCAAGCAAACACAAGGATGGTTAGTGTTTGGGTTGGCCCAGGGCTGGGGACTTAGCTGGGGCTGCATGCAAGAACTCCAAGGGCTGAGGTGTGTGTGTGTGAGAAAACCGTTGGCAAACCTCCAGTTAGACTTGGCTGTTTTGCCATCTCTGTACTCCTTCCTACAAATCCTTGCATATTATTATTTCTTGCTCTTTTTGCTTTTCCCTTCCCAAATATCTTCTATTCTTTTTATCATTTATAGTTTCTCTACATCCTTGATTCCTTCTCCTCTTCCTTAGATTGTTGTCTGCATATTCATATCACCACTAAGTTCTCCATTCTCTTCTCTTGGGCCGATGTTTACATTCCATGGATCATCTGGTTGCTTCAGGATTGGATAATGATCTCATCCTGTCTTTATAGCTGGATTGTCCTGTGCATGTGCTCTGTGATCTCTTGGTGCTTCTTATGAGGCCAGGTACAGTACAGCCATCTGAATCTAGTGATACCTGTTGGATAACAGGTAACTTGTTGCTGTCTGACTTTCTGTCTCTAGAATGCTTGAACTCAGAAATGAGAGTTAGAGTCAGATGGTGCTATGACTCATGCACTTTTAATTAGGGCTTTTCTTGGATCTATGGGTTAAGAGTAGATATGGAAATATGAATTAGAGTGTGTGATAAATTAAAATTAGTTCACTGATTGATTTAGCATAATTCTGGGTGTGGATAATGGGAAGTCCCACCCTGGATATACCCTGGATAATGGGAAGTCCCACCCTTTTTATTCATTCAGTCTATACATCTATTGGCTGGTGGTACCAGCCAATAGATGTATAGACTGAATGAATAAAAAGGGAAAGGCAGGTTCATTGCTATTGCTTTGTTACCTCCTGCCTGGATTATTTATCCTTTGCCATGTTCCTCTGCCCTGCCTTGAAGGAAGTCTACTACGGACTGAAATTTTTACAAAATATGAGCTAAAATAAACCTTTTCTTCTTTAAATTGTGGGTATTGGGTATTATGTCTTAGAAATGAGAAAATTAACTAAGACAGATGGAGAAGACACAATAAAAGAGCTTTTCTTTGGCACAGGGCCTCTAAGAATCTTAGAGCCCTTAAGAAGACTACCATTTGTTCTATGACTATGGGTGTCTTGGAGAAGAACTTTGACATGAAAGTTGGGATTTTTGAATGGGGCTCATATTCTGGTACCATCTAGCAAGACAGCCTTGGACAAGTCACTTCTCTGGGTCTCTTTTTTTCCTCTGTGTAAATAAAGGACTTCGAGTTTCAAGATCTCTGCCCTTTCTTCATATATCTTGATATTGATGAAGCTATTTGGTTCTTAATTTGATCAATTAATTTAATCAAATTCTTGAAAACTATAGGAAAGCAGTGTACCTATGTACATTTTTCTGTAAAGAGGACATACAGTTTTCATGAAATTGTGAAAGGGGTCTTTGAACTAAAGTGTCTCATTATTCAAAATGTTTGTCATTGTTAAGTGCATGTGTTCCTGCTCAGTGTTTGAAAGAAAAGGGAAAAGGATGTGACTGCTTTGAAAGGAGGCTTTCACAAATTAAATGGGGCCTACTGAGCTTTTATTTTCCCCTCAAACAGGGTTTCAGTGCGGCACAAATATTTCTTAAGAAATATTTATAGCAAATTGGTGAAAAAAGAAAACCACAAACAACAGAGTAAAAATCCTTCACAGTGTGTTTTTTTTTAAGTGGCACTGGATGTGGGTTATCTTTTTTTTTTTTTTAATCCCAGTTCACTCACTCTCAAGAACAGCCTCTATTGTCTTATAATAAAATGAGTTAGTTTCAGCTCTTCCTCCTCAGCTAACATGTTTGGTCATTCACATGTACACACAACTACACAGAATACATATGATCACATAAAATGAGTTTTCATTTATCACTCATATTCTAACATAAAATTCTATTCTGTATATCTTTATTTACTGTAGAGAATTCCATTACACGAGCTGTACCATGATTGATTAAGCATACCACAATTGATTTAGCATTTCTATTATTGATATATATTCAGCTCTTCCTTGCTTCTTCCTTCCTCCCTTTTTCTTTCCTTCCTTCTTCCTTTCTCTCTCCATCCTTTTCCCTCCCTCCCTCCATCCTTCCTTCCTTCTTTTCTTTCTTCCTTCTTACAGCTAAAGATGAAGGAGCCCTTCATGCACAATAAAGTAAGAACCTCCAAAATCTTCTCTTAAAACTAAACACTGAATAAAATATTACCAAATCAACTCATTCAGAACTCTGAACATTAACGAAAGTTTGCAGCATCCTGAGGAACATTTATTTAAAAAACCCCAGTAGAATGCCAATACTGACAGCAGGATTTCTGGGCACTTGATCTTGCCCTATTCCCATCCACTTCGCTCCAGATACACAACATTTTTGAAAGCCATTTGCTTCTCTATCAGAAAAGTAGTGAAAATCAGCAAGCTAACAGGCACTATTAGGTTTGAAGCTATTCACAGAATCTTACTCCTAGATAATTCTGTGCAAGATTCCTGGCAAAACGCCATTCGTAGTGTTGGTCATTATTTGATCTGACCTAGAGTTTACTCAAGAGGAAAAGCCTTATCTCCAGTGTTTTTGGAAAAGAATGTATGGAAATTAAAAAAAAAAAACAGCTTCCTGAGGCAGCTATACCAACTGGGGAAAAGACACTGGCCAACAAACTTAAAGGAAAAATATAAAGAATGAGATGTATATTCAGCCCCTTAGAGGGCTTTACAATATTTCAGCACAATTAGAGAGACTTCAAGGGCTACACAGATGTGGAGAGCTTTGCACACAATCAGGAAAGTCTAAGAAGATTCTAAGTTTTCATGCCTGGTCAACCTTGAAGCTCTGTGAAGGCACACAGAGAAGGCCAAGACCGAGCTGCAAAATGCCTGCCTGCCTGACCACTGAAGGCATGGCTCAATACAGCCACAGAGCTACTCACCAAAAGGTAAAAAAGTTCTTTTCACTTCAGATTTTTAAGGAAATATCTCAATCATGAAGGTACCATTAAGCTAACCAATACAGATTCAATGGGGCACTATAAAAGTTACAGATTTTACAGAACTAGTCCAGAAAGGAACTAAACAAACAAATAGCAACAAAACAGAACATGAGCACAATAAAATCCAGAAATAGTTACAGTAAACAAGAATAAAAAGACCTGAGGAAAGGCTGTAATCTGATTTCCAGATTCACACATAATAATTATTTAAAATGACCAGTTTTCAGAAAGAAATTATAAGGCACACAAAAAATGTAAATATGTGGCCTATACACAGGTTACAAAAACAGCAATCAATAAAGAGACATTGAGGCATCCCAGATATAGATTTACTAGACAAAGACATTAAATCTGCTATTAAAAATATGTTCAAAAGCTAGAGGACTTGGTACATGTATATAACACATATATGTATCAACACCACACAGAGAAAACAAACATTATGTACTATAAACATGTACAAAAAATATAGGGGATGAATGGATGAGTGGAGAGGGGAGGGAGGGAAGGCAAAGAGTATGAAAAAAGTAATTAAAATGTGCTATGTTCACATACCAACTTCCCACAAGGAATGTAAATGTTATGTAATACACACACACGCCAATAAACTAAAGTAATGAAAAATTAAAAGAGAGATATAGTTCTAAATAAACAAAGAGGTAAAGGACCCTATGTATAAAGAGTTACAGGAAAATATTAAAAATGATGAATCATCAAATAGAGAATATAAAGATACAGAAATGATTTTAAAAATAGAAATTCTAGAGCTAAAAGGTATAATAACTTAAATGACAAAATTTTTACTGGGTCTTAGTGGCAGGTTTGAGATGGCAGGACAATCAATAATCATGAATATTGGTCAGTTGAGATTATCCAGTTTGAGAAAAAGCAATGAAGTATGACAAGCAGAGAAATCCTTGGAGATCTGTGGGAGCTCATCAAGCATATGAGCATGCACACAACAAAAGACTCAGAAGGGGAGAGAAAGAGGTAGAAAGACTGCTGAAGAAATAATGGCTGGAAACATTCCTAATTTAATGAGCAGCATTACTTTACTTATCTAAGGAGTTCAGCCAAACTAGCAGGATAAATTCAGAGATCTACACATAGGCCTAACATAATAGCATTGTCAAAAATCAAAGAATCTTGAAAGAAGCAAGAGAAGAAATGCATAAGAAATGCTCAATAAGATTAACAACTGACTTCTCACCAGAAGCCATGGAGGTCAGAAGATAGTGGGATGATTAGTCCAAAGGTCAACCGATAATTCTATAAACTCACCTTCATAAGATAAAGAAAAGCATCATACAGTCCCAGAGAAAAAAATATGGGGAAATTCATCAGATATGCCCTAAAGGAAGTACTGACTTCAGACTAAAATGAAAAAGTACTAGACATTAATGCAAATCCACAGAAGAAATAAATAACAGTAGTAAAATCACCAATGAAGGAAAAATTTTACTAATAGAAAAAAATAAGTTATTAAGGAATAATATGAATATATGTATGTCAACAAGTTAGATGCTAGTTTTGGTGAAGTAGAAATTCCTATAAAGACATAAATCTCCACTAGGTCAAGAGGTAATAGAAAATGGGAAAAGATTTACAATAAACAGAGAGACTGAATTAGTAGTTTGAAAACTCAGCCCAAATCACTTCACTGGTAAATTCTACCAAATTAAAGAACTGATACAATCATTCAGATACTCTTTCAAAAAATAGAAGAGAAAGAAACTGCCCCATGTATGAATAGAAGCTAATATTACCCTTTCATGACAATTAGATAGATATTACATGAAAATACAACTACAGACTACTATTCCTTTCAAATGTATAATTAAATTCCTTATAAGAATACCAGCTAGTTGAGTCTAGTAACACTTAAAAAGGATTATCCACCAGAATCAAATGAGATTTGTTCCAAGAATTCAATGTTATTTTAACATCAGAAAATTAATTAATGTGACTTATAACCATATCAATAGACTAAAGGATAAAAGTCACATGATTTTACATGCAGAAAAGCATTCGCAAAATACAACAAACACCATGTTCTGATAAACATATTTTTTTTGCTTTTTTTTTAAAGAGAGAAAAAAACATGTAAAGGGTAGACATAATACAGAATTTCAAAACAAAAGATAAACAGTAAGAAATCACTAGTTGATAAATTACATATTGTCCTCTTAGAAATAGTTGTTCAAGTTAAAAAATTAAAGCATACAAAGTAGAAATTCAAACAGTGAGACTGTAAACAGCTATGTATGTATGAGTCTCTACATGTATTTCTATCCTTTCTGTATTAGAGGGAAAAACAAAACCTAGCAAGACAAAATAAAACAAATTCCTATAAAAACATGAAACTGAAAAGTCATATAAAACCACAGTACAAGGTGATCTACACTGATTACTGTGTTTCTTATTTCTTATTATCTTCAATAGAATTGTCTATATCATCAGGCATAATTGAATATAGCAGTATAATTGAATGTAGCAGTACATAACAATATTAGTAAAAATAAAACATTGTAGACAGTATAAAACTTCAAAGGCAGGTAATCAAACTAGAGTGGATATTCTAGTGAATCTCATCATCTTCAGTGCAGTTTCCTATACTCTCAGACTTGATACTATCAATCATAACAGCTTTGAATAAAATCTATCACTACAAAGTAGTGATCTAACAAACCAGATTCGATTATGATCAGTCATGGTAAAACAGTGTAGGTTATACAGAACTTTAGATTAAATTAATAGGAAATTAAGGATAATTACTGTACTATATCCTATTATTTTCGGGATAACTGTGCCCTGAAATCTAGTTCAGGTAGAATGACTGGAACAGAATATAATACATCTAAGCAGAGTAGTGTGAGTAATGTGGGTTTTAAATCCTGGTGCACTATTAACAATATAGTGTATCAAGGCCATCTGTTTTAGAGATTCTAGCTATCCTTCTCTGCCTCATTTCTGCTATGCTATTTTTCTGCCTTTGTCTACTTTTCTTCTTCATTCTGCTGCCTGCCCCATTCACTGAGGCCTTTCTGCCACTGTTCCTAAAATCTTGGTATTTTTTTTTCTTTCTCTAGAATGTACTTCAGCATTCTCTGCAGGGTTGGATTGGTGGTCACAAACTCACACAATTCCTCTTTGTCATGGAAGCATCTTGTTTCTCCATTAATTTCTAGTGACAGCTTTGCAGGGACATCAATCTGGGTTAGAGGTTGTTTTATTTCAGGGCTTGGAAGACTGTGCTCCAAGCTCTTCTTGATCTGATGGTCTGTGTCAAGAAGTCAGCCGTGATCCTGATGGGCTTACCTTTATAGGTAATCTGTTTCTTTTCTTTAATGGCTTTTAATATTCTGTTTTTATATTGAATGTCTGGTATGTTGATTATTATATGTCTGGGTGTAGCTCTGTTTTGGTTGTAGGTGGCTGGAGTTCTGTATGCCTCACATAACCAAATGTCATTTTCTTTTCCCATGCTTGGGAAGTTTTCCTTAATTATTTCTGTGAATAGCCTTTGTAATTCGCCTGTTTGTATTCCTGCTTCTTTGTTCACATTTCTTACTCTTAAATTATAGATTCTTTTGTCATTTTCTAGGCTTTGTATTGTTACTGCCTGTTTCTTTGTTATTTTTAAGAGATCTTTCTTTTTATGATCACACATTGCAAACTTGTCTTCAAGTTTTGATAGTCTATAGGAGTTTTGCCAGCTTTCAATGGAGTTTTTAATTTCCTGGTAGTCTCTTTGAATCTGCTTCATGTATTCTATATTTTCTTTATATTCTTTATTGAATGCTTTTCTCCTTTTCTTGTGTTCCTCCCTTCTTCTGTCTATGTCTTCCTGAGAGATGCTTAGCATTTCATTATTCTACTCATATCTTGCTTTACCTGATTTAATATTTCAGTTTTGAGCTTGTCTACAAGGTCCCAAAGATATCTCTTAATGTCTATTGAAGCCATGTTTGATGTTGTGTGTTTGCTGCCCTCAGTCTCCCTTTTTTTTTCTGCCCCTGGTTCAGTGTTCTCAGGGTTCTGGGCTGGGGTTCTCCTCTTGCCTCTCTCTCCTGTCATGGTCCTGGCCTCCTCCATACAGGTGTACAGTGGAGGTCCAGCCTCCTTCCTTGTAGGCCACAGTTCCTCCGAAGCATGCTGGCAAGGGACTTCCACCCTCTCTTGCCTGCTGTTGTCACTGACAGGGGCTGCGTATGCCTTCCCCTCCCTACAGGGCCAGCCAAACTTCACGGGCCTTTACCAGGTTAGTGCATGCTAGGTGTAGGGGATTGATTTGGGACAGCTCATTGGGTCCCGGCCAGGGGTGTGACCCAGTCCAAGTGAATCCCACAAATCTGCTCTGGGGAGGGAGCAACCAACTGAAGTCACTGTAGCTCCCAGTTCAGGCTCCTCCTGCCCAATTCCAACATGTTGCCCATTTGCTTGCACCCTTCCCGTGGTGGTGGGGTCTCATTCTCAGCACTGACTGTGGATTAATGAAGGTCCCTTCACTGGCTCCACTTTCCACTGGGCTCACCAACCCCGATTTCAGCACAGCTCTGGCTCCTGTGAGTGGCAGCAAGAAGGAGTTTGGGCGGCTCTGTGCGTATTTGTGAATTCAGGCTAGTGCAAACTTGGTGGGTGGCAGTGAAAATGCCTTGTCTGGTAATTTTAGCTGTTCCAATTGTAGCCCCAAGACTGCATGTTTGACAAGCTTTTTTATATTTTAATTTCTTCCTGTGTCAAGAGGATCCATCTCCCTCTGTCTGGATCTTCAGGATGTTTTATTCTGGCATATGAGTTGTTTGTCCCGGGAGGCTTTGTATTTTATTGCTCACTGATCAGCCATCTTTAGCTCCTCCCATATTTTTTTTAAAAACTAGGAATGGAAGTAAATTTCCTCAGTCTGGCAAAAGCACTTTTGAAAAGTTCATAGCTAACATTAGTTTTAATGGTTTGAAAAAAAAAGCTGAAAAACTTCCCCATAAGATAAGAGAGACAAAGCTCTCTGCTCTTGCCACTTCTACTAAACAGTGTTTTGAAGGTTTCAGGTAGGTCAGTCAGGCAAGAAAAATAAAGGAAATCATAGAAATTGGAAAGGGAGAAAAAAACTGTACTTGCATAAATTGTATTTTGTGTATAGAAATTCTCAAAGAATCATTTGGCAAGGTTGCAGGATTGATGATTGACATAAAAAATAAGTTATATTCCTATGCACAAACAACGAGTAATTTAAGAATGAAATCAAGAAAACAACTGCATTTGCAATTATTTTAAGTAAATACAAGGATAAATTTAATGAAAAGAGCAAGATTTTTATATAAAGAAGTACAAGACATCATTAAAAGAAATAGATTTGAATAAATGAAAACATCATGTATTTTTAACATGGTAGCTCTCCCCAACTTATCTACAGATTCTAAACACCTCCTTTTAAAAACTCAGCTGTTGTTTTTCTTGACCTTAGAATTCAAGTGGAAATATAAAGGACTTAGAGTAACTAAAACAATTTTGAAAAGAACAAAATTGGAGGACTCACATTTTCTGATTTTTAAATGTACTGTATGTAAATCTACAACAATCAAAATAGTGTTGTACTGGTACAGGAC
The DNA here is from genome assembly GCA_004027455.1 of Hydrochoerus hydrochaeris. Taxonomy (NCBI): domain Eukaryota; kingdom Metazoa; phylum Chordata; class Mammalia; order Rodentia; family Hydrochaeridae; genus Hydrochoerus; species Hydrochoerus hydrochaeris. Next base: position 323,217 of record PVLA01000705.1, read on the forward strand.
AAATATTTGGGTCAATAAAATAAAACTGAAAATTCAGAAGTAACTTATAATGATTTGTGGTTTAGTTGATTTTCAAAATGGATGCTGAGGAAAGACAAAATGACATAATAGTGGACATTCACAAGAACAGTGAATTTGGGTCCCTATTTCATATTACATACAAAATTTAACTTTTGAAAAATGAGATGTATAGCCCCAAAGCATAAAAGTTAAAACTAAATGACTTTTAAAATGAAACAAAGATGTACATTTTCATTTGTTTGATTCAGACAAGACTTTCTTATTAGCTATGACCCAAAAAGCACAAGGAACAAGTCAAAAAGTACATAAATTGGATTTTATTAAAATGAAGAGTTTGTGTTTCAAAAATCATCAAATAAATGAAAAGACAACCTACAGAATGGAAGAAAATACTTTTAAATTCTGTCTCTGATAAAGGATTTGTATCAGAATATTTAAAGTCTTATAGCTTACTATAAAATAATCCAACTTAAAAATAGGTCAGATATTTGAACAACCATTTATCCAAAGAGAATATACAAATGACCAATAAACACATGAAAGATGGTCCATATTTTTAGACATTAGAGAAAGCCAAATAGATACCACCCAATATCATTTTACACATACTAAGATGGACAAAAAGTAGCAAAGAACCAAAAAACAAAAAACTCCCAAGAAACTCCCTAAAACCATCAAATAACCCCACTTCCATTAAAGCAGTGAGTTCTGTCTGGATGTGATAGGATTCACACTCGTGTACACTGCTGGTGGGACAGCCGACTGGTACCACTGGCACTTTCCTAATGTGTTAGACACAGATTTCCCATATGGGCCAGCAATTCTGTTTGTATACATATTTTTGTTCACATATCCACAAGTAATGAAAAAAATCTGTCTATGGGAAACTGTATACAAAAACATTATAGCAGAATTATTCCTAACAGTAAAAGATTAAAATAACTGATGAACAGGTAAGCACAATGGGGTAGATACATACAAGGGAGTATTATTTGGAGATAAAAAGAATTAAATAGCTATGAATATAATAATATGGATGAACTTCAAAAACTTAATTCTAAGTGAAGGAAACCAGACAAAAAGGGCCACATACTGTGTTATTTCCTTTATATGAAATGTGAAGAATGGGCCAAGCCATAAAGATGGCAAGATGATTTTTGCCATAGTGCTGGGTTTCTTTTGATAGTGCTTTTAATAGTGCTGGGTTTCTTCTGATGATTACAAAGATTGTCCTAAAATTAGACTGTAATAATGATCATGCAACTTTGTAAGTAGATTAAAAACCATCAAATTGTACATTTTTGATTGGAGAATTTTGTGATATGTGAATTGCATCTCGTTAAATTGTTCTTTAAAACATCCAGCGATAAATGAGCATTGCTATAATTGCCACCTCGTGCATGGATGAAAATTTTCCTATAAGACACCACCTAGGAATTTTATTACTCAATCATACATGAGAAACAAATTTGTAATCTTGAAAAATACTTCTAAAAAATTCCCTGTAAATTGCATCTTTCTATATATTCTAAGAATCACCACCAAGTGAGTAACAATAAAAATACTCATTTCTAAAAAATACTGGATTGGCATTTAATGATTGATATCTTAACTTTTGCCAACTTTATAGATAAAACATACTGACTTATTTGCATTTCTTTAACTATTTTGAACATGTAAATATTTTTTTATGTTTATTCTCATTTAAATTTCTCCTCTTTGAATTGCCTATTTTTGTCTCTCGTGCATTTTCCTGTTGCATATTTCTGTGTTTCTTGTCACAGCCTGGATCCTGTGTCTGGTGCTGGGGAGACAAAGATAACCATGATATGGTTCTGGCCTGCAAATAGTTCTGAATCCACTGGGGAAGGCTGAGCAGCACAAAGCAGCATCTTAATGGTGGTGTAGTGGTGAAGTAGTTTAAGAACATGAGTTCTGGATCCAGGGTGCCTTGCTTTAAGTTCTGACTCTTCCATATCATAACCATCCAACCTTGACAAGTGGTCTGACCTTTCTCGGCCTTAAGTTCCTTAAGATGAAACACTGAAGTTATGAAAATTAAGTGAGATCATGCAGGAGAAGTGCTTGAAATATGTTTGATACATAATGAAGACTCAGTAAGTGCTGGCCACTATTTTTATTGCAAGAGTACAATGTGCTGTAACAGCTGTGTGGTCAACATGTCCTGGAAACCCACAGGACAGATGACTTCAGGCAAAGGGATATCTGGGAATGTTATGTAGAAGTTTTTCTGGAAGGAATGAACTTTCAGGCTAAGGGAATATTTTCCATTTTTACTAAAGTTTATAATTTCCATGGCATTTCTATTTTAAAGAATGTGTCAATTTTGACAAGATAGTTACAATTCTCTGACAATTCTCATATCAAGAGATAAGGTCCATGATCCCAACTTGAGTCTTTGGAATGTAACTGCTTTGATGAAAAGAGTGTGATGGATTTGGGTATGGTGAAATGTACCTGTAATCTTAGCTACCTGAGAGGCTGAGGCAGGAGGATTTCTAGAATTTAGAAGTTTGAGCTCAATCTGGAAAACATAGCAAGACTCTATCTCAAACAACAAACAACTAAAAAACGAACCACAAAAATGAAAACAAAGAATATGGTGGAGGTGATGCCATGTGACTTATGAATCTTGGTCATAAGAGGCCATGTGACTTTTGCTTCAGCTATGACATGCTCTGAACACTTGTCCTTAAAGCTGTGACTTACCATGTGGATGGCTCTCTGCCCTCAAGTTTCCATGTCACAGGAAGCTCAAGCCACCCCAAGAGGCATGTTCAGTATTCTGGTTGATGATCCCACACCACCCAGCCTTCACATCAGCCCAGATCAGGTTCAAAAAACACAGATGAAGAAACTTTTAGATGATTCCAGACTCTGGCCATTACACTCACCCTCTAGCCATGGTGTCTCCATTCCTGTGTTTCAAGATCCTGGGACTGATAGGCAAGTCATCTCCACTGTGCCCTGCCTGAATTTCGACCTTAAATTTATGAGTATAATAAAATGGTCATTGTTTTGTACCACTAAATTTTGAGTTGGTTTATTATTCAGCAAATGGGTAACAAGCAATAAAAAGCTAACTGAAAAAAAATATGTTTTATTTCTTCATCTTTCAGGATTGTACAACTTGAAACTCTACATTTCTGTGTTAGTCTGTGACAACAGCATTGTGACAGCTAAACTTGACCACATCAACTTGATTGGTTTGGGAGCTACCTAGGGGACCGGTGAAGCACATATCAGGGTGTCCCTAGCCCCTTCCTCTCTGGCATTGTTCCCTATTCTTTTTCCTTGTTGCCATGTACTAAGCACTTCTGTTCCACCACACTCTTCCACCATGATGTTCTAGCCTTGGAAATCCACTGGCCATGGACTGACTCTCCTGAAACTCTGAGTCAAATTAAACCTCTTCTCCTTTAAGTTGTATGTGTCAGTTTTATGCTCCAGCAACAGGGAAGCTAACTAAGCCAAGCTTGGAGCAGCATGACGGGGATCCTCCTGGGACATCCTTGTTGGAGGGCTGAGGTCAGATTAGCACACACAGGGTGAATTTCAAGGGGACAGACAACTTCGCGGGGGACTGGTGAGCAAATGAAGATCTTTTAGATCACTACATCACTTGTGATTTAGTTCCTGTTCATTAAAAACCACATTCTTGAGGGCAAATTAAACAAAAATCTTTAATGTGCATTTTCCAAGCTCAATTGTTCTTCAATAGTTTCTTTTCCTCACTCCACTTCAATGCTTTGGGTAATGTTAAGATTTAATATAAAGACATGAAGGGAGGGAAAGGAAACGTAGGTGAATATCTTTTATACTCCAAAGACTTATGCCTCTGACCACTGTCAGGTAGTAAGAACGTGAGACTTTTACTTATTTTTTTTTTTTTTATCATGGAGGACACTGTAAATCTGATCAATTTAACACTGGACAGGAATGTGGAGTTAATTGGCCTAGAAGATTCCCATTCCTAGAGTACTGATGGAAGCTGAACACCATCATTTAGGGAAGCCTATGCGTAGTAACTGTGGCTGACAAGCATTACCAATGGATGCTTGGATTCACAGATGAAATATGATGATAAGCAAATGGAGACTATCTTTTTAGTGAGGAACCCCAGCACAGGCCACCTTGATCAAGTGATCTATGTTGAACTCACTGTGATGACATCAGAATTATGTGCCTTGTGATATGAGGTACTGAGGACACAATTTCCCTTACATGAGTTTTTTGCCAAAAATACAAGTATGTTTAATCAGGTAGAAACATCAGACAAACCACAAATGGGCTGGTCCTCTTTAAATCCATCATGTTCATAAAAGACCGAAGACCACGGAACTCTTCGAGAAGACCAATGTGATAATTAAATATGTAATAATGCATATCATGACTTGGATATTAGATCAGAAAAAAAGGAAAATTGTGGGACACTTGGAAAATGTTGAATAAGGTCTGTAGATTAGTAATGGTATTTTACCAGTGTTTATTCCTGGCTTTGGTAATTGTGTGGGTGTTATATCAGATATTAACTTTAGGGAGGTTGGATTAAGGATAAATGGGAAATCTGTGTGCTGTTTATTTTAAAATAATCTTTTAAAATTATGGCAAGACACATATTTTATATATCTATATCAACTAATTTTCCATTTTAAGTATTTTAAATGTACTGTTTGGTGTTACTAAGTGCATTCACATTGTACCACCATTGGCAATCTATTTCTGGCTTTGTTCATCATCCCGGGTTAAGACAATACTTACTAATAATCCTTTCCACATTCCTTTCCACTTTCTATTTCTACAAATTCAGCCACTCTAGATAGCTCAGGTAAGTGGAGTCATGGAAGGTTTGACCTTTTGTGTCTAGCTTTCATGTTGCACATATGCTGTAGCATACATCATATTTCCATCCTTTGTTTATCCATTTATCTGTTGATGGGCATGGGTCACTTCTACATTTTGGTCATTGTGAATAAGGCTGCTTTGAATGCCAGTGTATCTGGATTATCTTTACAGCATTTTTAAATTCTAGAATTATTTCCAAATTAACAAGTTAAACATATTAAAATATTTTTAAATTTGAGTATCTTCAGGACGATCCCATATTCATTTAGTTTCATGTCACAGGCCTGCCACTTCTGGTCAACATGTACTGAGGTCACCCTCCATGGCTGTGTCACCTGGGGTGGTTGGGGTGTGCCTTTTGGCTCTGTCTGACCTCTCCATGCCCTGGTGACAGATGCTGTGGCTAGGCTGGAGGGTCTTGCCCGGCTGAGGGGATTCTGGGTGGGAATGCGGGCTGCTCAGATGTCCATCCAGCAATCTTCCTGGCTCTGTGTCCCATCCTCTTTGGTAATCACAACTATGACTCTATGAGGTTGTGGCTGGAATTCATGGCCAAGATGAGTGGGACTCAGGGGCAGCCCAGCTATGGCCAATGGCCCTGCTCTGACGATGCTGGATTCCTCAATAAGAGGAGCCATATTGGCAGTGGGAGAGGAGGGAGGTAAATGGTCTTATGAAGCTAAAACTGGCAACTCTGATCAGGTTTCTTTTGGGAAATCAATCTATAAATTGACCTGCCACGAAAGGGTTAGGTTTTCTGTCCACTGAGCATTTGACAGGCAGTTACTTAGGAACCCTGGGAAAGGAGGAGCCCTGCCACAGTGGGGAGGGACACACACCAGTGGCCTTAGGGTAGGAGGAGGTCCTGGCTGCCTGCAGTACCCATTGAGGGGTGGCTGGGGATGCAGCCTTCCACTTCTTAGTGCGAGGGTTACAAATAGCAAAAGCAGATTAAAACCCACAGTCCCCAAACAGTCGTCTGGCATCCAGGTAAGATGCTCCCAGATAGCAGGCATTTCATATGTTTTCAAATTTTTTTCTTTTGTTGAAACACACACACACACACACACACACACACACACACGCAACACTTCTCTTATATCAAACACTATTCCCTTGCTTTCTTAAGACAATGCAAGCACAGTTCCATAAGGAAGGCAAAAAGTACAAAAAAGTAATTATAGCCAGTTGTCAGCTCCAAAGCCCAAGTGCCTGACTGTATAATAATGCAGCTAACTCATACTTGCAGAGTTTCTAGAAATTCTCATTATGTCACAAAAATGCACGATCCCAGGATTCTTTGCACTGATCCTTTCTGTGCTTCTTGTTTCTTTTCCCACTGGTAACACTGGCTCCCAGTACCTCCCTGAACCCACACACTTCCTTCTCCTAGCAGCAGGGAAACCCGGGGGCCCGCAGCTGAGGGTGGGCAGATGAGTCGGTGTGGGAATCCTACGGGCCTGGGGTGTCTGCCTGCAGACTGGATTCTCTCCTCTTAGGAGAGGGGCTGTGTCCACTGCTGCCATCTTAACTTCTGGGCCTCTGTGTGTTTGCTTGTACTCAGGAGAGTACACTGCTTATCACAGATGTGTAAATAAATCCAGCATCTCACATGGTGAGGGCTCCCTGGACCAGAACCATTGATTTCCTCTGGCTGCTTTCTATGCTTCTGTCCACACTTTAGGTTTTCACGGCCAGAGTCAGCCTCAGCTGGAAGTGTAATTTGGTAGGATATTGGAAATCACTCTATAGTTTTATTTAGAGATAAAGATTTCTATAGTTTTATTTTTGAGAAAAGATGCTGTTAAGAGGTTGAAGGTCTAAAAACTGGGAAACAAGACAGCAAGGATCAAAAACTGGCTTTGCTGATACAGTAACTGCTTGTCGATTTCATTTAGGGATCTGTGTTTCATATACAGGAATGAGCTCTACCTGCTCTTGACGTTTCCTGGAGACCATCCTGATTTCCCTCAGTTCTGCACAATTTTGTGAGCAGGGTACTCTGCAGTAGATTCAACAGGCAATGGTGTTGTGTATGTGTGTGTGTGTCTGTGTGTGTGCGTGCATGTGTGTGTGTGTGTGTGTGTGTGTGTGTACTGAGTGCTTAGTCTCACGACAGTGCAGTTACTTCTGGGAAGGGCAGCACCCTAGGCCAGGGACAGCTGATGTCCGAGTTAAGATCTCTAACAGGATGGAGGTTTCCAGGGCCAGACAGGAAGCGAGGAGAAAGAGGTAGGAGAGGTCAGAAGGGGCCACTATAGGCACAATTCAGCCCCTGCACAGCCACACTCCAGCTCTCTGGAGTGGTCTCTTGTCCATCGATGCTGGTGGCCCACTTGTTTGTACTGACGCCTTTCTCCAGTGACAGCACCTCTTCTTTGAAGTCTGGACCCCAGATCACACATCCTAGCTATTGGGGTCCCATTTATTTCTGTTTTGCTCTGGAAAAAGGAGATGAATGCAAAGTGAGCCTGGAACACCAACAGCAGGACCACGTCTTCACTCGCATATGGAGTCACCATCTTCTGCCTCCTCCTCAGAGTCAGCCAGCTTCAAGGCTTCTGTTCTCTGGCTCCTGCAAGAGTTACCAGGCAGCTCAGAGAACAGGATCATGGTGAACACAGGAAACAGGCAAGGCCAGGGCTGAGGCTGTGTCTCTGGTGGTTGACAAGTTCCTGGTCATCGGTGAGGCTCTCCAGTGCTGCAGACAAGTATTATTTGCATGGAGGATCAGTCACACCATCACACTTCGGTGTGTTTCACACCACCAAAGCTTTTAGTAGTTTAAAAATACCACCATATACTTAGCTCACAATTTCATGGGTCAACAATTTAGTTCAGTGACTGGTTGTTCAGGTCTTGACTGAGCTACCTTCTACTTCGGTTGTCAGCTATGGTTCACTGAGCTGGCTCTGCTTTGCAGCACTGGTTGGCCATTAAGGGGCACTTTGTCTCTCTCCACATGTCTCTCTTCCATCTTCCTGTGGCCCTGACCAGAAGGTCTGTCATGGATGAGGCACGGTGTCTATAAGTATGGCCAATAAATCGGAGACTAAACAAAAGTCCAAGCCTCCTTTGACCCAGTCTTGCAATGAGTATGTCTGCACTTCTGCCAAAGCAAGTGGCCAAAGCAAATCAGAAACCAATCCAGTCTCAGAGCAGGGGAGGACTACAAAGCTCTGAGGCAAATGTGAGGAAGTCACCAACTGGGGACATCAATCAAATGGCTTCGAGTGGTTCAGGAGACCCACACTAGAGTTGCCTCACAGACCAGTTCTGCACAGGGGCAGAGGTGATGCTCTGGGATATTGATTTCCAAACCTTTCATGGCAGGACATGATGCCATCATTTTTGGATCTGCTAGATGAGCCACAGGGGTCAGACTCTATCCCTCCTCATGTGACCAGCCCCACAGGGCAGAGTGGAGTGTCCGTCTGGAGGAAATACTGTACCTGCTAGCCTACCCTTAGAGACCTAGTCTCATTTGGTGGTGAGTAATCAATTGCTCTGATCATCTGCCTCACCTGCTTTCATTGTCACCTGACAGTTGAATATCCTTAGTCAGTTCTAACAGGGCCACCTTTGTCTGCAGTGTGACCTTCACACTGTAGAGTAAGAAAATACTTCCTAATTAGAGGGGGACCCATGTGCAAGGCTGGTTTTGTATGTGAAGCAGAGATGAGGGGAATCCTAAACTGGAAACAGAAAGTTGAGCTACTAACAAGTTGCTTCATTGTTCTATGTTGTCCTCATATCCAGAAAAGGATATTTTCTCCAAAGACGGATCCGGAGAGGACCGACCTGAACATTCCATCGGGACAATATGTGTGCTGCTCACTAGTGTCTGACAGTTACCCATGTGTTGAGTCAATTAAAAACCTCAGGCATTGCCAAGTTGTGATACGACATCTGTGGGTGCCAAGTCTCCATGGGTGTGGCATTGTCTGGATGTTGGGAGATCATTTGGTGCTTTGGGGTTTGAGCAGACTATGTAAGTATATGAGCCATGAAAAAGACAAATGGCAAACTGGAAGGCACTGGCCCTGTTCAGGACAATGACTTGTAAATATTGAGGGTGGCAAAATGAGGCTCAGTTTGTGATCCAGTGAGAGATATAAATTGTTCTCATAAACTCCAAGCAGCCTAGGACCCTAGTTTGTGCCTGGCAGAAGGCGCCCCTTAGGAGGTATGGAGTTGAAACTCCTGAGATTGAGCCAACAGTAGCAATATCCCCAGGGAAAGTCTTTTTCTCTTCAATTGCAGATGCTACTGAGACTCTTACTTTTGTCTGTAGTAGGGCCCAAAATTTCTGGGTCAGCTATGGAAGACAAGAGAGATTAACCATTCCCAAATATTTGTGGGGCTCAAGTTGTCTCTGAATGATAAAGGAGAAGAAGGGGTGAAAGGCAGATATCTGAGCTATGAAATTCTGCGCTAGCATCTTCATAAGCAAGCTGCCCCTTCAGAGCCTGAATAACTCAGAGAAAAACTACACTTGGTTAAGTCAACATTAAACATGGATTGTTAATGGGCTTTATTGCCTTCCTGTTAAATTCAAATAGATAATAATGAAGAAGGAAAGAAATTATCTATCATTTATTTATTTACCTATTATCTATCTATCTATCTATCTATCTATCTATCTATCTATCTATCTATCAATCATCTTTCCAACTTTCTATATCTGACAGAAATGGCATCAAAAATAAATTGCAGCATAAACCCCAATTTCACTAGTCCAAAGACAGCACAGAAGCAGTAGTAAAGGGAGAGAGGAAGTTGATGGGACAGGAAGTTGGCTGCACTTTGAAAAGCATCAGGGCTAGGAAGCCATGCAGCTTCTAAAGATGCTGCTGCATTCTTCTTCATTAACACAGAGCGACCTTCATCATAGAAGGTTTTAAAGAAAACAAAATGGCATGTGTAAGTGTGGTTTCCAGGTAAAAGGATGTTAAGCTAATATTTATTTACATGTTAAAAAGAGGTAGCAAAATTTAAGATAATTTCATTGTCTCTGCCCATTTCTCAATACTATCCTTTTCCATGGGTTTTGTACTGTGCCTGTCTGACATTCACAATAACAAGTTTTTTTATTCTGTGAAATAAAAGCAAGTGCAAGTCTTAACATCTTCGTGCTTTCATGCTGGAAATGACCTCCAAGAGTATCTGCTAGTACATCTCATTTCTCAGAGATCACTAGGGTGAAATTTTGTCTCTGAGTTCCACTTGGAAGGGAAGGAAGTCTTTATTTGTGAGCATTCTGTGACCTTGGTGGGACTCACAGCCCATGGATACCCACAGAACCAAAAGATGCACTTTGCCTGGGAAGAATTTATCTTCATCCATGAGTTGAGAGGATGCCAAGGAGACCAAGTGACAGAATACAGAAAAAAGAGGAGCAAGCAAGAAGTGTGGGGCTAGGTACACAGGGCAATCATGGTCCACAGGAGAGGTACCTGAGGGTCCTATCCACACATGCCTGGTGCATATTTTAAAGTTGTCTGTTTTGCAACATAACTCCCGTCTGCACCCCTGATGTCATCAGCAAAATGCATCCTGCTCACAAATGCCTGGTGTGAGTGCTGAGGGTTGTGCTGTGGGTGGGGAAATTAGGATAGTGGCTAAGTTTCAGGTATGAGTTACCATTCTGAAGAATGGAGAGGGCATACTGGGATGGAGGCAGGATTCACTACCTGGACAGTCTGGAAACTGGATCCAGAAATGAAAAGAGGATCTAACTCCCATCCTCGGAATGTGTGAGAGGATTGTACTTCTACGGAGTATGTAATGGAGATCTGAGTGGATTTTATTTAGATACCAAGGATCCAGCCATTTCTACTTGACCACTGGGCCCCACAGATATAAGAGAAGTGAGGATCAGAGAGTTCAATGCAGTGATGACGGTCCCATTGCTCTGCGATGGCAGAGGTGGGATGAAATGTATTGTCTATCAAGGAAGTTTTGCTCTGCTCAGTCTCATGGGAGAGGCCTGAATGTTAGTGGTGAGCCAATGTATACTGTTTTTGTCATCATTTTTTAAAAAAAATTTTAAAACAATAACTTTAGACCCACAGGAACGTTGTAGCACTAGGGCAAAGAACTCTTATTCAGAGTTCCCAGTTGTTAATATTTTACTGCACGTTCTTTAACATTTTTTCTAAATACACATATTAATTTTGAGGAATCACTTAAGAGTTGCATTGTGGATGAAGGGATTGCTTCTTTTTTTTTTGGTCCCGGGGATCAAACTCACAACTGTGTGCTTTGTAAGGCAGGCGCTTATGCCGCTGAGCTAAATCCCCAGCCCAGGGATTGCTTCTTAAGAATAAAACAGTGTAAGTATCAAAACCAGAAAATTGATAGTGATGTAATACTGTTCTCCAATTTAGAGATATGATCAGTATGCTACTGATTATTTAATAATAATCTTCGTAGCAAGAAAAAGTCTGCTGTAAGGTTCAATCCATGTTTGTATGTCATGGTGGTTGCTGAGTGTGGTGATGCACACCTGTAATCCTAGCACTAGAGAGGCTGAGGCAGGAGAATTGCTGTGAGCTTGAGGCCAGCCTGGCAAACAGAATAAATTCAAAGCCAGCCTAAACTGCATAATGAAACCCTGCCTCAGAAAAAAACACAAAAAGACAAAGAAACAAAATGCATGTTGTGGTGGTCATGTCTCTTTCCTTTTTAATCTGAAAGAGTTTATAAGTGTGTCTGTCTTTTCTTTCACGACCCTAATACTTCTGATGAATACTTGACGGTTATATTGCAGATTGCCCCTAACCTGAGGTCATCTCCAGTTCTCCTATCATCAGACTGAAGGGCTGTGTTTTGGTGGGGACCTTACATACCTTGTGGTGTGTGCTCCCTGACATACACAGTCTCTTAGGTGTGGCCACCTCAGGTTCAGACTGACAGTTGAGTCTCACTCACCTAACACTGAACCTACAAAATGAGCAAAAGACACATGGGTGGGCTGCCCAGTGCTCCTGGCTCCCGTGTTCTGCGTATTCAACTATGAAGATGTTGGATAACCACGAAGTACTGTCCCTGTGGACTGTGATTGCTGTAAATACCCAAGCAGGAAGCAACTCATTGGAGATGGGATATAGAACATGTGTCTTCTATGTGCTTATCTTTACTCTTTTCCTTTTAATTTGGGAAAGGAGCATAGCTGGCCAGCGAAGAAGAAAATGGGGATGAGGAACCAGGCATTGTAAGAAAGCCCAGTGCTCCAAACTCTAAAGGGATGTAAGGATGGAAACTACTCAACAAGGTTCATTCTCAGCAGGGTGGCATGTGGATGCACAGAAGTCATACACTATCTCATAAACCTCAATCAATGAGAAGCAGCGCAATATAATTTCATACAGAAGGCAAACCACATTATTTAGATGAATAAAGTAAATACAATTTCACTAGAGGAGTAGAAGGCTTGACAGCTTCTTTAAACAGATGCCTTTCGTGGAATAGAAGAGACTGATTGTTTATGGGCACCTTCAGCTCTGTCAAAGGAGGCAGCTGGTAGAGGGAGGGCATTATTCCTTTGAGTAAGTAGGCAGAAGGTGCTACTCAGTCTCAAATTATTGGGGTGTGTTTTAAGGCTGGCACGTCCTGAGAAGGTCTTCTGCATGCAGAATTAGACACCAATTGCTAAGAGTTTTCCATACCTCGACTCATTAATTAGATATTTTAAGAGCAGGTTAGAGTCATCAGAAGTGAAGTCCTCTAAAACAGCCTATATAAGAATAACATGCTTTCGTTTGGACATGAACTTCAACTTGCCATCTTTCTGATGGTAGATCCCATCCCATTCAACGTGCCTCATCTCCACAGTGCTCAACAAAAGCATAAGACTGCATGACAGATGTTCCTCTAGAAGTAGCAGATTTGCAAGGGGTTGTGTGGAAGGGAAACCGAAAGAGAGTGTGGAAAGTCACTGGTGTCTAGCACTCAGGACACCTGGCTCCTGGTCCACCTGGTCAACTTCCAAGCCACCCCTAGGCATTTGTTCTCCATGAACAATATTTAACTTTTTCTGTGACTCTAGGAGTCAGATTTCCTTCTAACCTGGAGCACAACAGTAGAAGGAGTTTGGGTTACCCATGGTTGCTCTTTATTCTAGTGCTGAGCTAACAAATCTGCAGGGGATATAAACTGTGACTAATGGCAGGAACTAAACAACCGATTTACACCAAGTCTGCAGTGATAGGTAGGTAAAGAGACAGGTAGAGGATTCCTGTCAGCCCCACTCACCATGGTTCTTTCCATTGTCAGGAAAAATGTCCATATATTATTGCATAGAGAATCATTTAAGTCTGATTTACTTCACTTACGAGGATAGTCTCAAGTCACATTTGTAAATATCGTATTGTCTCTCTAGTGTAAAAAATAAATAATAATAATAATAAGCTGAAAGAGTAATAGGGATCCAAAATGTATAACAGATATAATAATGAAAGGGAAAGAAAGTGCTTGAAAGGAAAAAAACAACTTGTAGGTATACACATATAACTGTATGTATGTTTAGGTGTGCAAGATAGATAACCATACTGCAATTTTTTATTAGTTCATCAAACAGAATGGTTTGTGCTGTCATTGTTTGATTGTTCATTTTCTATGCTTTGATTTTGGAACTTGAACAACTACTTCTAAGATAACAGTATGTAATTTATCAACTAGTGATTTCTTACTGTTATTTTTTGAAATTCTGTATTATTTCTACCCTTTTTTCTGTTTTGCTTTTTTTCTCTAAATAAAAAAATAAAGGAACACTTAAGAACAAGCATAATTTCTTTGGAGTATCAAGGTGTGATCTACCTATCAATTGGCTGGGATCCTAGGGATTTATTATTGATCTTTCTTTGCTTTGTAGCTTCTATTAATGGATCTGTCCTAGATCCATATATTTCTAGGTTGGGAGAAGTAGGATGCATTTAATTATTTTGAACTAAATATGTGTAAAACCGGCTTATTTTACTAATCATTCACTGAGGCTGTAAGGACAATAATTAATCAAGCCATTAAGTACCTTTAATATCATCAGCCAGTAGGAATGGGAGCAGAGACACATAACCTGACTTTCTAGTCACATCAACTATTGAAAAGGACAGTTCAGTCTGCTGCAAGGACAGGAGTGACTCCAGAGGACAAAAGGACCTGGCTAGGATTTAGGCTCCTCCAATTCTCTATTAGTTCAACTTGCTTTCCTAGGGTTTCCAGAACATGTCTGCTCTCCCACCTTGCGAGTACCCTTCAGTTCCTATTTCCACCTACCTGTGAAATCCAAACTTCTCATCTGGATATGGGTGACCTTTCATATCCTAGCTCAAGTCCAATTCTCTGACCTTATCTCACAGCTGAAATCTGCATAGGTAAAACTAGTAGACAGAACTACTCATAGTCCTAATATCCCTAGGCTGAAACGATTATAAGTCAGATGTAAATTTGCTTGACTGGAACCTTCCCTGCCACATGTACTCTACCATCACTGCCTCACACACACTACTTCCTTAGGAAACTTCCCAGTGCTCTACTTGTTCACAAAATGACCTGTAGTTTATCTAACTTTGTGTCCTTTCCATAGCAGATGGTGTTGATGTCCTGACTGCCTCCTTTGGCCTGGCTTGGTGGTCACTTGTAGACAGGACCTATTACACGCAAATGCTTCTCATGCATCTCTCTGGCTGTGGCTGTTTTAAGGCTCAGAAAACATTTTCACCTTCAGGACTGAGCTTTCTTCCATCTTTCTGAAACTTAATTAGACCAGTGGGATTGAAACCCAGTAACCAACTTGTTCCCAAATCTGTGTCTCAGTGGCTGACATCATACTTGCTTATTGAGGGTACTCAGTATGTATTTGTCCAGTGAACTGAATATTCCACGATTATACTTTCCCTGGTGCATCTATAGCTCTTGTTAACTTTGTTGTCTATTGGTCTCCCATAATTCTTCTTTGGTCTTTTCTTCCTTTCCAGTTAATGGCTAGGATGTTTTATTTCTGGCTTCAACTGTGGACTCCACATTTTACTTCATGCCAAACCTCATTGAAGAGACAACACTCTAAGGTTCCCTTCAGTACTTCCCTCTCCCTGAAATGTTACTTTCTTTGAGACAGGATTTTACTGAGTTGCTAGGATGCCTAGACTGGGCTTGCACTTGTAATCCTTCTACCTCAGCCTCATAGAGTACTGGGATCACAGGCAGGCACCACCATGCTCAGTCTCAAGGGTTGCTCTTGTACTTCAAGAGACCAGAGAAGGTTTGTTTTCCACTCCCCCCTGCCCACATGGGACTCTGAATATTCTTTCTTGCTCTCTCACTCTTGGCTGATGGTGTCTAGAAACCAGTCAACAGGAATGAACTGGAATAGATTCTTGGATGCCAACTACCTTCTTGTGTTTGAGCATCCAACATCTTTGCGGAGAACTGTATCTACCTGATAAAACTCCCCTCACAGAAGTGGACAGTCAGCTAAGGTCACAGACAGGATTCATGAGGCGCTTTATGCTTCTCTGTCTCTGGATTCTTACTCATTATCACAAGCTGTTAGCCAATTCAGGGGAGTTAATTAATGGAAGCATTTGGCACAGCACAGATTGGCATCTTTGTGGAGCCTTTTCCAGCATGCTTGACGCTCCTTATGCAGTACCTCATGATGTATCTGCTTGTCTTGGACAAGTGTAGAATGGCTGTGGCGAGTCTCTCATTTTTTCTAATAATTTATTTTGGTATTCATTTGGTGCTTACTCATTGTATAGCACCATGTTAGTCATTAAGCAAGTACTCAAAGAAATGTAAATTCCTGTGATATTTTTTTTACCATGGATGGACCCAATAAATTGGAGTTGGAATGGAATCTCTGACTCCATGAGCAGCTATATTTGGAAAAATGGGAATTCATAAAAATTTTAGGGGCAATATGGCGAAAAGCTGACCTGGAAGATGACATAAATTGTATGGTCTGGCAGAGTTTATTTATAAAGCTAATTGGTCATAAAAATTTCATTTGGTCCAGTTTCCTGTCTCATCCAGGCTGAAAAGCAGGTCCAGTGGTTCCAACAACACCTTTGTCTAAAGCACAGTCAATATGCAAGCAGAATTCAAATGCTCTTTGCAAGTAGTTACCAAGGCAAAACGGTTAAACTAATGTCTTTCTAAGATCCCTTCCGACTCTGACAGGCTGTAATTTCATAATTGCCATTATTATTTGAAAAAATCTAAATGACTCTGGAAGAGCCAGTTAGAATAATGCAGACTTGATTAGCTAGGTAGTCACAATATTTTGGTGGTCTCCAAGCAGTCTGACAAGTGTTTATAAATCATTATTCATAAAAACCATCACAACTACCTCAAGGTACTGTAACACTACTTAGCTTCTTGTCCCCACCCACCCTGTACCACTGTACTTCTTAAATGAGTGGCTGACACTTGACACTTCTGCTTAATGCTACACTTTCCAGTTGGGCTTCCTTTGGAGGCAGACACTATTTCCTCCTCAGAGCTCCCACGGCCTTCCCATGTAATATATGCTGTCTTAGTTACTTTTTTCTCGTTGCTGCAACAAAATAATCTGAAACCCAAAATGAAGGAAGAAGAGGTTTATTTCTTACAGGTTGGAGGTTTCAGTCCACACTCAGCTGGCTCCGAGGCAGCGTGGCACCGCCGGGCAGCCATTCAGGACTGCGGCAAACAGCAAGGCACAAACCATCCAGAGAGAAAAAGAAACGCCTTCTTCCGGTCATTACGTCATTATGCTGGCTCCACCCCTAGCACTCACACCACCAATCCAAGCGCTAGACAAGGAACCAATCACAAACACCAGCTTCAGTCGCCTCCATGACTGAATGAGGCTTTGGGAGGACACTTAAATAAAGGACAACACACGCCAATCTCCACGTCTCTGTGAATTTTTTCTAGATGGTCAAATTCTGCTCTGTCTGAGAAAAATACTAAAGAGTTAACACCAGCCCAAAGTAACAGCCAATCATTAATCAATGACTGAATGGGACTGACATCAATACTCTGGCTCCTGCCCCTGTGGGGCAGGAGAACCCTGAGGCCCATGTGTACCAGCGCCCAGTTTCCCTGTGGGGCTGAGCTCTGGTTATTCAGTGACAACTTGCTCTGCGTTGCATCCTCTCCTCCTGCTTCCTTTCCTTTTCTCAGTTCTCCTCACTCCTGTAGTATTTTCTAGAATCACTCCCTAAATAAACTATGTGCATTTAAGTCCTTTTCCCAGGAGCCACCCCTGCAGACCTAAACCAACACACTCCTCTTCTTCCTTTCTGCTAATTTCAACAATGACTTCTTCTCTGAGAGCGTAGCCAGGGCTGCCCATCCTATCTTTCACACTCAGCCCTGTCTGCTCTGCTCTCACGGCCCTGCACGCTCCTGATTCTCCTCCTGTGTCTGTGCTGGTGCACCGCTGACTCCTCCCCTGCTGCTGCGCGCCTCTGAGCAGGTTCTGTCCCAGAACCTCTTCTCCACACCAGCTGAGCAGGGACCCCCGGCGCTGCAGCTGCGCACGCGGATCCTCCTGGATCCGACTTTCTGTTTCTTGACCTCTTGGTCTCTTCCACTTCGGTGGCCCAGCTTCATGGACATCGTCACCACATGCAAGCGCTCATCTTTTGGAGTCTTGAGTTTCAACACTCCGCTAACCTTGGCTTTTCTCCTTTCTGCTCTTTTCCTATTTCTGTCAATAAACCCAGTCTTTTATTTCGTGATAATCAGATTTCTGGGTACTCCATTTCTTTCTACACTCAATTTGAAAGTTGCTGGTGTGGCGGGGGGGCGGGGAAGACAACTCAGGCGGACCTGCTCAAGTCCATTCTTTTGCCTGGGCCCCCAGTACTGCTCGGGAGTTATTATTTATTCTTTGCTGGCTCTCTTTCCCATGCCTTTAATTTTGTCTTCCTTGAGCCAGGTCCCCTCTTCCCTCACCCTCAGCACTGGTGTTACTTCTTACTCCTTCGGTGCAGTGGAGGCTCGGCCACGCGCCGTTTTCCCCTTTCACCAAATCGAGGAGAGCTCGGTTCCTGTGCGTAGGTTGCTCCTTTTCCTTTCAAATATAACTAAAAAGTGATTGATAGTGAGGACTTTGGAAGTGAGGAAATTCTGGTAAAAGGATTTATAACGGAATCAGAAGACATTTTAAGATAGAGTGAACATAAGAAATACTATACATTACGGTTCTAAGTAGAAAATTTATATTTACATGTAAAATAATGTGCCTAACCTTCTGGGAGAGAGAAGATGAGGGAAACATTAGAATGCTCATTCCTCCATTTTGGACTAAATTTGAAATATATAATCAAATAATTAATATGAAATAAGTGCACAATTATCTTTCATTTATATAAAATGTGTAATCACAAACTCCTAAATGTTATACACAGTATTTTCTTAATTTTATGAAAATCTATTAGGAAATAATATCTGTTTTGTATGCCAAATTTATTTGAAGTTTAACAATTTTCTTAGTTTCCTATTTTCTCTTTTGTTAAGCTCTATAATTATTAAATTAAATAATTTAAAACTTAAATTAGCATGTACAACGTATTCTCATTTCTGGAAAGCAATCTTCCTATTTCTCTTCTTTCTATTCACATTCATAAAAGAATATTTGCAATTGAATCTAAAGCTAGTAATGGTTATTTCTGAAAAATGAGATTTGGGATAATTTTTAAAAATGCTTTATTTCAATTCCTGTTTGGTATAACTTGCTACTTTTTGAAATAATGACACTGAGAAGATATGAGTATTTATGAAATTTATTGTCAAATTTAAAGTCATAAATAAAGGAAACCAAGGATCTTATTGTTTTCTTCCTGGTCTTGTCAACTTTTTAATCAACATCCTGTAAAATTCTCAAGTCTATTTCGCTGTCAGAAAATGAGGAAGCTGTGTTGCATAGATATTACATTTGGACAGCAGTGTTCACTCAGATGTGATTTCTGGACTCTACCATTTGTGGACATCAGCCAAGAAATAGTGTCTCAAGACTTGCCAACAAACACAGCTCAAGAAAGAAAGTAAAACTGTAACTCTTGAATTTGAACTATCTTGTGATTATTTGGATCTCAAATAATAACCAAAAAATTCAGTATGGCATTTATTTTGGCAGTTTTTGTATTTTGATCATATTTTAACTGTAGACTTTATTTTCTCTACTTCAAGAGTTCATCCATTCTACTATAAGTGATTTCTAATGCAGAGGTCTGCCAGTCACTCACTTTCTGGCTGCCACTTGTTTCTGCTTCCTAGGTGAACTGTCACTGATAGAGAAATGACCCTACAGGGGTAGTTTCTTGAAGCAAAGTTCTATTCTGTCTGAGCTTCTGCCCAGATCACCACATAGTGACTCGAGATGTTAAACATCTTGAAGACACATACGCATCACCACCTACTACCAATAGAGCACATTGGTCACTAGCAGGAGGGACAGAACACTGAAACATTTTATATTCTTTCTGAAGAAAACAAATTAAAAATACTTAGAAAGTTGATTGACAAGATGACGTGACAATGTAAGAGCTCTCATGGGCTTTGAAAGATGAGTTTTGTTGCAAAACAACTTGGTTTATTTGCAAAGAAAAGAGATATTTATCTATAGCATCTTACTTTGGGTAATACTGGCTGCTCTAAAGGCAAAATTCCAAATCTCAGTGCCTTGCTATAGCAGCAGTTTATTTCTCACTAACATATCCTCCTGTGTCAGGAATCAGAGAGCTATACTTCTTTTGTCCTGGGACTCTGCAATCTTTGGCTTCCAAAGTTAGTGTTCTCAGTCACATCAACCCTCAGAAGAAGGAAGAATGTGGAGAATTGGTTGATAGGGACTTACTAATAATGCACTGGGCATGGAAGAAGGTACACATCTCTTTTGCTTATGTGGCACAGGCTAAAATTGTCACATGATCTTGCTATGACAGATGTAGCGGGAAAGTGAACATGGTGGTTAGGGCTGCCACTTCAGGGCTCACTGGCTGGGAAGTGGGTCGGGGAGGCTACCAGGAGCTCAGCAGAAACATCTGCATCTCCAGTGCACTCTCTCCAGCAACTGTGCTTTAATCTCTTCTCCACAGCAGCTTGCCAGTCCAGTTTTCTAAAGCAGCTCATATGATTGGCATAATCACCATGGTCTATAATGAATGAAATTCATGGAATTATTTGGGCCAGATCATTTCACAGACTGTGGGTAGCTCATGGATGGGATGCTATTGGGCTGGTGATGGTGGGGGGCGTCTATTCCTCCCCTAATCCATGTTACTCTGCAAGAGTACAATCTGTAACTGTTTCCTTGAACTGCTATCTTGTTTTTATTGCCACTAATAACAATCACTATTTCACTGCATGCACATAAGACTGTGCTTAAATCCTTACATACACTGCAGTGTTGATTTTTCAGTCATACGGTTTAAGTTTTTTTCAGACAGAGTCTTGCCATTTTAACAGGCTGGCCTTGAACTCCTGGGCTCAAGCAATTTTCTTGCCTCAGTCTCCCTAACAGCTGGGTCAGTAGGTATGCACCATGACAACCAGAAACCACTGTATTTTATTATTAACTTTCAGAACACAATGAGCCTCAGACACTGAGTGATGCAGTCAAGTATTCAGTGCTTTCTGACTCAAAACCCCATCACTTTCACCTTTGAATACTACTGTTTCTGGTTTGCTTCAGCCACAAGAGAAGCATTCACGATAGTGAATCCTGTGATACTTTGACTGGAGGTGGAGAAAGGAACAAACAATATACAGTTGAGGTCCCCAGTGGAGAGACACTCTGGCCCAGATCAACCAGAGAGGATTGAGGGATGAGCTTGGATTCGATCTAAGGGAAAATGCATTAAATTGGGATCAAAAATAATCAAAGGCAGGTCTGTTCAGGGAAGCATGGCTGGGGTTTTCCTCTGTGAGATTATGGTAGTAGGTCATGCAGGCTCAGAACTATTCCTTAAGGGATTGTTAGGTAGGAATCCTTTTGGAAGTATGAAATCTATATCTTGTTTTTTACCTCTTTTTTTTCCTTCAACCCAGCCTGGTCTTGATCGAGAGAACAGGATAGGGTTAGCAGCATACTGTTAGAGAACTACTCATTTGACTGATGATTGTAGAAAGAAGTGAAAGTGAAAGTATTCAATTTGGATCCAGCATGGTTGGGGCATTAAGGCATCATTAAATAGGTGGTAGTATATATCTAGAAGTGTCCAACTATTATTGATCAGCTGGGAAATTTCAGTTAAAAATCACCATACTTACCAGAATGTTTTACAGGGCATAGGTGAAAATGTCAAATATTAGGAGAATGTAGAGCAACCGGAACTCTTGTGACCTACTGGTGCAGATATAGTTTGGTATAACTATTTTGAGAAACTGTGTGACTGTCAGTAGTAGGAAGAATTCTGGGACAGCCCCCCAAATTTCTGCTCCTTGATGTCCATGAATTGTATAAATACTTCCCCTGAGTATGGGCAGGGTGGGCAGGACTTGGGGTAGGATGGATTTCACTTCTTTGATTAGATTACACAAAGAAGAAGGGATTTATCAAATTAATTAGGGTCCGGGATCAGTTGACTTAATTTAATCAAAAGATTCAGGAATTATCATGGCAAGTCTGACCTAATCAGGTTAACACTATGAAAGGATTGGAGCCTCCCAAAGGATGGGATATGAAGACGGGGGAATGTGGGAAGGCTATGCAGGGGCCCATGGTGTGCACTCTTAAAAATGACCTCTGGCGCTGGATGGTGCCGGCCAGAGTAGTCAAGAAAATGAAGACCAGGTCTAAATCCACGAGGAATCACATTCTTAGAAAATCAAAGTGGGTAGTTCCCTGGTTATGCCTATAGGTGATTCCTGGATTTTAGCTTGAGGGCTGTGAGCAGAGGACTCAGCTACCTAACGCAGCAGGCTCCTTAACCAGGAAATGCTGTGAAGTTTCACATCTGGTTGGTTTTAAGGCACCTGGTTTGTAGGGATTTGTTACACAGCAATAAAAACAAAACAAAACAAAAAAACTGATGTTGTAACCTAAAACCAAATGTGTACATCCTCTCTGACTCAGCTCCACTCCTAGGAATTTCTAGCAGAAAGGCATTATGAGCTTAGCAAAGCACACACACAGCTGCCCCTTGGTATCCAAGGGACTGGTGCTGGGACCCTCAGAGGATACCCACATTCTCAGATCCTCCAGTTCTCTCAGTGGAATGGTGTGGGATTTACACAGAACCAACACACGTTCTTCCATGTGTGCTAGAAACCTACTCTAAATACCTAGCTCATGCAAGTGCTAGGTAAATAGTTGCCATACTGTGTTGTTTATGGAATAATAGAGAGGGGGAGAAGTCTATATGTACAGAGTTTAAGACAGTGGCTGGTTGAATCTATAGATAAGAAATATCTGTATGTAGAGGCAACTGTACTTTGATGTGTACAAAAGCAACAATGCAAAGCTGAAAACTGCAGGAGAACGAGAGGAGGCCTGCAGGCTGATGAATCTGTCTCCTGATCTGACAGCTGGTTCCACAAGGGCACTCATTTTTCTGAATACATTAAGCTGTGCTCATTCCTAAATTAAATTACATATCCAGAAAAGTAAAATCAGCAGAAATTTATTCTTTTATTACCTGCTTCTACAACTATTAGGTTGTTTTTGGAATTAAAACATTTGTCACACATATAAAAATGGTCACTTCATTTTAACTGTGTGAGCACCTTAATGTCAATCCCCTGAGCATCAGAAAGACAACAGACCCTATGGAAACAAACAGACCAACCCCACCCCCCCAAAGTGAGTCACCTTTTTCTAAAACCATAACTCTTGATGTTTTTAAACTGCAACTCTTCATTTTTGGCCCATCCTCAACATAGCTCCACTAGTAGTTTTTGTTTTCTGTTTCAGGGGAGTTAGGAACGAGCAGGGTGCTGAGAATTATGATGTGCTCTTTGGGCTGAGGTCTCAGAGATACCGCTCTAAATGTTTGTGTCTGTCCTGATGTGTCCTTGGGGGCCAAGCCAGTTCATGATAAAACAGAAAACTTTACTCTCTACACACCTGTCTGAGATGGCTATAAGTATTTTGATTCCATTTAAAAGGAGAAACATACATGCTAATGATTTTGTAAGAATCCAATAACTAAATAATTAACAAATACTTTTCTACTATCTCATTTACATGAAATTGTGCTGTTACTGGGGCTGCATCTTTCTCCTTTTGGAGGATTTGGAATCCCCTGAGGTAGTACAGATGCACCCATGTTAGCGGATGACATATGTTCATAAGCTAACATCAAATAAATGCTTAGCATAGAAAAAAATGAAAAGGAAAAATATCAGAAAAGAAACAGAAAAACATTGCAGAGTTCTTGGCAATCAGGGAAGGCTTTCTGTAGTGAGAATAGAATGGAGAAATAATTATTTTCCATCATGCAAATTTGGCTTTAAATCTGAGGCCTTATCACTTGCCAGCTATAAGCAGTTATTTAACCTCTTAGAGCTTTCAGATTTTCCCTGTGAACAGGAGCTGCTGCCTGTAACTTCTGGTCTGTGAGGTTGGAAGGGCCCATTGAGTGAATAACAGCAGGTCCTCTTGTCTGCATTCCTGTCGCTTCCTATGGAGGGGCTGGAACTAGAGACTCTGGTGCCTGATGCTGGGCATTGCAGGAGGCAGTAAGAGATGGGGAGCTGCTGAGGCCCAGAGCATGGGAGCAGAAGGACATACTCAGGGTTTGAAATGCAGAACAAATAACAAAAGTCAGCAATGGTACAGAGCTTTACACTGAAAGCAGGGCAGGCAGTGCGTGGGAGACCTGGAATCACAAGCAAAGCTGAAAAAGTTTCTGTAGTCATGTGCTGGTCATGGGGAGACAGCCAGAAATGTAGATCACATAAGCCCTGTGTATTAGGTTTTCCTGGGAAGAAGAACAGCTACACTCTCCTCAGTCTAGAACCAGGGTCAGAACACTTCTACCTCTTCCTTTTGGACCTGTGGGATCCCTGAGAGGGGAAGATCTTTGTGGTCCACATGCTCAGGGAAGAGAGACCCTGGACCTGAGAGATGGGCACTCTTTGGATCCACAGGAGGAACTGAGGGTTTAGGTTGGGCAGGTGTCCTGTGCAGGTGCATTTGGCATAAGCTTCCTGCCACAGGCTGACTGTTTCTTACCTACACAGCAGGGTGAAACCACTGCATTTGCTAAGAGGCACTAATAAGAGGTGCTGGAGAGGGAAGGAGAGACAGTTAGGTGAAAGCCCATTCTTCCCAGATGGGACCAGTAAAATTGTGGTGCAAAACCAGGGGATTCATTTCCAAGAAAGAAAGAGAAGAGGCCTAGTTATCTGCCTTCACCCAAAGTGCAAGCTTCTGGGGGATTTAAGGTAAGTCCACTGGATAGTTCACATGCAATGAGACTGCCTTATAGCTTCATGCTGAAATTCCCTTGTCAGAAGCATGAATCCCAGCTGGGCACGGTGGCGCACGCCTGCGATCCCAGCTCTCTGGGAGGCTGAGGCAGTAGGATCGTCAAGTTTGAACCTTGCCTCAGCAGTTTAGCAGTTTAGCAAGACTGTCTCAAAATTAAAAAATAAAAAAGGACCAACAACTAACTCAGTGCGAAGGCTCTGGGTTCAGTCCCTTGCACTAAAATAGACAAAGTGTGGCTCCTTCATCTAGGTGTTTATTCTTACTGAAAAAAGTAAACATCTTGAATTAACCAGTTAATCTATGATCAGTCTCAGATACACTGAGGTTTCTCTCAGCAGGTCCTAAAGGCACGTTTTCAAAGGTGGGAGAAGGAGAGAGAAAACCAGGGAGGCAATGTTTGCCTCCTTGAGATAAGGTGCCCTTCGGGAAAAGGAGTCACAAGCGGTAGTGGCATCCTTCTTGGCTGCCCTTTGGCACCCAAGGTGCTGGAGGCCACAGGACTTCCCAGCATTTGCAACAGCGCAGGACCTCCAGGACCTAAGGGGAAAAGACCCTTAGTCTCCTCAGAAAGGTCGGCCTTCCAATATTTGCATGCTTTAATTTTGGGTCTCTTTCTGACCGGATTTCCTCCTCAGGCCCCACAGGCTCAGCCACAACTGCAGACTGCGTGCTAGGACCCCACTTCCAAGAGTTTTCAATGCCTGTCAGTCAATCATCATCACCACCGCACCTTACATTGGTGTCTGGATCCTGGATCTTGCCAAATTTGGGGTGGCACACTCCTGTAAGGCACAAATCTGGGAAGCTGAGGCAGGAGGATCATATATTCCAGCCAAGCCTGAACACCTTGGCGAATTAGGAAGCCCCCTGTCTCCAAATAAAAAGTAAATGAGGCTCCTTTCTTGGAGAAGGACGGGGTCTGCTTGTCTATCGACGGGACGCACTCCCGCAGGCCCTGGCCCGGCCGCCGGCTCTCCCTCGCGGGTGGCTCCTCTCCCCTGCTCCGCGCACGCTTCTCTTCCCCGGAGCAACAAGTTCTCTTCCGCGCGACCCGCCGGCTCTCCACAGGCCGGCGCCGCGCCTCCTCCCCGACCTCCGCCAAATTCGTCGCCAAACCCAGCTGGAATGGAAATCGCGGCGGCTGCCTACGCCTTCTGCGGGCGGGAGAGCCCGCCGCCAGCGACTCCAGGAACCTTCGCAGTGGCTGGGAGGGAGGCGGGAGGCTGGGAGTCGGGATGGGAGCCAGCACCCCGGCTCCCGCGCCCTTCAAGGCAAAAGCAGCACCTGGGAGCGGCCGCCGCAGCTCGCGCACCTCTGCCGCTGGGCCCAGGAGGAGGGGCTGGGGCCCAGAAAGTCCCTCATGTCCACGCAGCCTCCTGGCAGCCAGATGCATCCTTCCGTCCTTCGTGCACCCCCGAGCCAACTTCACCCTCCCTCCACCCCACCCGGCGCCAGGTCCCCTGAGGATGCCCGAGATCTCGCACACGGCCTGCGCTGCGCTGGCGCTCTTTCTCCCCTTGGGTCTTTTGGTGCGTCCAAAGGAGTCCAGAGGCGTCCGACTACCCTAACAGCTGGTCTCTGACAACTTCTTGAAGTGGGGATCCCCGCGCTTTCCTGGGAAAGCCAGGCTAGCCGCCCACAGACCGGGAGAGGACACCTCACTTCTTAGGGAATTCCTCTCCAAATCGACCTCTCCCTCTGGTCCCCTGACAGCCTGGTGTTGAGAACTCGGAGCCAACCAGGAGTGCGCTCAGGGCGTGGGCGGTCGTGGGCTGGGGACCTGGTCACAGAAGTTCTGCCTGGATTTTGGGAGTGAAACCCGATGCATGTCACAACCCTTCTAGAGTCAGGAAGCTCTTGTCCCCAGAAAAGCGCGAGGATCAAGACACAGGGAGGCAGGGAAGCCCCGCACGGCTCAAGGTTGGGGAACACTGAGGTGAACAGCAGTGTCCACTCCTGGTGCCCTGTCGGCAGGGAAAGACGCTTTTTGGGGATGGGGGTGGGGAAGGTGGCTTCACCCCTCCAGCCTCAGGCAGCACAGAGAACTTGGTACCTCGGACAGCAGCCCGTGCGCACAGCACCCTTTGCAAGGTGTTACTCTTTTTGCCGCCACCAAGTCAAAGAGCACTAAATGATTTTGATGACCTTACTAGTGCAGACGAAGGACATTTTAATTACATAACCCGTGAAAGATCACCAGAGGCAGCGTCGTGTGTAAGCGCTGATGGCAGAATATCTGCATCGTAGGGGAAAGAAAACTTGCAAATCTGCAGGGAGATTGCGCAGGGCTGCTGCCCTTCGCCTGGAAGCGACATGCGAAACGCACAGGAGAGCTTACCTTTCGGACTCCGAAGCCGTGCGCCGCGGCAACTTGGCGAGCCTCGTCCTCTCCCCCTTTATGCAACTCCACGAGGAAATGGTTCGTGAAGACGGGTCCTTCGGAGGATGCAGAAACCATGACACAGAAGAGGAGCCCAGCGGCCGCCGGCCACCGCGAGCCACAGCCCCCCTTCATCCTTCTCGGAGTGGGAAGTGGGGCTGGAGGCGCGCAGCCGGCTGGACAGGGCACCCGGAGGGAGGGTGCCAATTAAAAATAGGTATGGAGTTTGGGGGTTTTGTTATTATTATTATTATTATTTTTACAAAAAAGCTTTGTATGCGAAGCGGGACTGAGCAGGGGCTTTGGAGAGCAGCCGATCAGAGCGCGTCCGTCGCCGGCATCTGGCTGGCGGGGAAGCCGAGCAGCCAGGCGGCCCGGCTCGCGGGGCGCGATTGGGGCGCTGTGTGCACTGGAGAGCGGCCGCGAGAGCTAGTGGCTGGATGTCGGTGTTGATGCTAAATCTGCATTTTCGGCTCCTCCTCGGCTCCAGTTCCGAGGGGGCCGGAGGCGAGCGCCAGCCCGGGTGACGCGCGCCCGCCGGCGGCCAATGGGGTCCGAGCCGCCGCCGCCCCGCCCCGGGCCGCCCCCGCCCCGCCCGCCCCGCCCGCCTGCGCCGCTTGGGACCCGCGCCCCGCCCCCGCCCCCGCCTGCCGCGCGCGCCCGGGAGAGTCCCGCGGCCGGCGCCGGTGATGTCATTGTTTGTGGGAATCTGCGGCTCGAGAAAGGGAATTACGGCGGTGCCACTCTCGGAGGCCCCCGGGGAGCCGGGCCCGGCCTCTCCCAATTCCTCCTCCTGGCTGCAAAACATGTCTCTCTTTCCCTCTGCTTCATTTATGGCAATAACAAAGCAGAATTAACCCTCCTCCTGCCACTTTACCTAGCTTCAGGGTTTCTTTGCTCCCCTTCTGGCCGGGGAGGCTCGGGAAAGCAACCCACTGGGGGCGACTCCCTGGGGCGAAGGTGCAGGAACCACTTTTTAAAAAAGGCTCCATGCAGGTCAGGAACTAAACAGCTGGAAAGCCAGCTGGGGACCAGCCTCGTCCCCATCAGCGACGGCTACGCGCTCGGAGGAGGAGGCGCAGCTCCAGACTCGGGGCTGCACTGGGACAGCCGGGGCGCGAGTGCGGGGAGGGGTAGCACCGGGTGCCGGGCGTGGGGGTCACGACTCCCGAGCGTCCTCAGCGGGAGGCGCGTCCTCGCGGAAGGGCAGGGTGTCAGCTAAGTCAGCCGGTTCCGAGAGGAGTACCCCTGCGTGACTGCGCCCTGCTGACCACGGACTGCTCCTTTTGCCCAAGTGCAAGAGCTAGCCGAGCTCTGCTGCAGAGAAACCGAGCGATTGTTTGGGAGAAACTTAAATATTGTTGAGCTGCAGAGTGTTTACACTAGTCTGGCTCATCAGGTAGTATCAAAGTACAAAATCCTGCCTTGGACGGGAGGTAAGAGACTTGGGCATGTGTGCGTGTGTGTGTGTGTGTGTGTGTGTGTGTGCACACGCGCGCGTGCGTGGCTGTGTGTGTGGGTGTTTCACATTTCATTTTAACACGAAGTCACACGAAAAACACCCTGGGTAGAAGAGAGCTAGCACTCTTCATGCTGTGGGTCACACTGGCTTCAGAGACCTGGTCGTTGGTGACTTTTCAAGCACTGCCAAATAAGAAACGTGGGCATTGCTGGAGGTTTTGGTTAATGTACGAAACTTGTATGCCATGTAAGAAAATTGTATGCCATGATCACCATTATTACTCAAACTTCTAAAAAATAAAAAAAAAACTCAACTAAACAAAGCAACAACAAAAACCAAACCAAACAAAAGAAAGTGTTAGGAAGTGGGGTAAAGATGAAAGGGGAATGAGTTTTTGGAGAAATACCAATAAAAGTGAACAGACTAACTTGGGGTACTTCAATTTGTTACTGTGTGGGAGCTCATTCTTGCCAAGGTTTTCTTTATTTTGTCCCTAATTTCGCCCACCACCTTGTCCCTCCTTTCCTGTGCTTGACCATAGCACAAGATTTTCCTGCTCAGGGACCTTTAGTTCCTCTGCTTTCTCCTTTGCTTGTATTTCATCTGTATTTTGAATCAAGGCACTGGATTGATATGCAGCTACACAAGCCACATGGTTCTTCTGGCCCTGTATTGTCATTTGAGAAAAATGGGATCAAATGTGAAAATTACATTAGATAGAATCCCAGTCATGGGGTGCATTTCAAAAGCAGCAAGTAAAAACTTAGTCTTTAGAAAAACAGATCTGAGGAACATCAAACAAGTCAATTTAGAAGATTACAAGTATCGGGAAATAGCACTGCTAATATAGCTAAATCTCTCTGAAAATGAACATGAAATTACCATCTATTTAGAGATATTTATTAATTTTTTTCTGTAACCACAATACTTCATTTCCTAAATAAATTCCAGTGATGAAATCTGAGTGCATGCTGAATCTTTTGTATTGTCATGGTTTGAATAGGATTTGTCTCCTATGAAACTCAGGCTGAAATTTTTGAGCAGCACTGTGGTGGTGTTGGGGACCAGGGCCTTTGAGAGGGGCTTGGAGTCTCTGAGGGTTCTGCTCTTCAGGAAAGGTTTAATCCATCTGTGGTTTGGTGAGTTACCATGGGAGTGGCTTTGGTTTGAAAATGGGCTCTTTCTGGATAGCTTAGGGAGTCTCACCATCTGATGCCCTACTACCACCTTGTGATGCAGCAGGAAGCTCTCTAGATGCTTATAAAATTCCCAACACCCAGAGTTGGGTATTAAATAAACTTTTGTCCTTTACAAGCCACTTGGCCTCAGGTATTTTGTTATAGCAACAGACAAGAGATGAAGATGTATATCTACATTTTAAATAAAACCATGTCAGGTTGGGTACAAACTAAAGAAAACCTGGATGGCTGAGTAAAATGTCATTCTTAGTGGTTTACACAGAATACAGCTCATCATAATATTGTCAAAACAGCATAGCAATTGAAAAGAGTTTTTGTGATATAAATGCTAAATTTTTAGCACACAACAAAGTAGTATGCCAGTGGAGGAAATGTATTCCTACATTGGATTGATATTTGAAATGCAAATATGCATCCGTGCATGCCTGCATGCATATTGCTCTTTTAGATGGCTATTTCTCAGCTCCTTTTTAAAATACCAGTAGGGATTGGGGAGCAAGGAGGTGGGCAGGAAGGAGAATGATGGCAGTTTGCCTTGACGACCCAGGAGCCAGTTGCCAGGAACTCTGCTGCAGCCTCTGCTCTAGCTGGCTATGTGTGTCACCTGGCTGAATCTTCACTCCTCTGAAAGCCTGCGTCTTTTCATCTGAGAGGGACTTTTGGATTGGATTACCCTTCACCATCCAAAATGTGCAATTTCAAAGAGATGCCACAGCACCAACTATGAAGGAAAGAACATCATCAGTAGTAGCTTGGCAAATGTAGAGAAAGTTCATGCTTTTAAATATTTTAATGGCCAATAGATTGTTTTTGCAAACCTCCTTCAAACTTTCTCATATTTACTAATTTTATAGACCCAAGGGGAATAAAACCTGATTTAAACAGATTGAGACTTGGTAGTAGACATGGAAATCATCAACATCTTGGAGGCTCATTCAGTTTATTTACTGCTGTATCTGTAGCAATAACATGGGGTGTTTGGTTATGGTGAAGATCAGATGCCCACCATCTCTAAAGATCTCAGAATTTCATGGATTCGTGACTGCCCATCAATAGATCTATGGGTGATCAACACAGCCCACATCATAGGAGGCATGAACAGGACTTTCCCCTTCAGATCTACTTCTAGAGGGAAGACTTTGTATCCACAGAGCCTCAAGTCAGAGCTAACCTAACATAAGGCGGGGCACAAAGCAGCCTTGGGGGAGATTACTGGACCTTTGAATATTCTTCGGCCCACTAGAGAAAACTCTGATTTTTCTGTTCGTTGTCTTATACTGGATGTGTGCAGCTGAAGGTCATGATGTAAAGGACAGCTTGGTTAGAAATTAGACTGTGCTTGGAATTTCTGCCCTCAGCCCTCTGTTCTCAGCCCTCTCCAAGCAGTGAGGTTCCCTTTATTGGCAGTAGTCCTGTCCTATCACATGGGCCTACCAGGTCTTAAAGAGTGTTCTTCCCATGACTCCCTCTGCCCCTGCCCTCTCTTCCAGCCCATCCTCAAGATTCATGAAACTGCTATCTCTGTGGGTTTCTGCCAATTTAAAAAAAAAATCTCAACATTGTTTTTTTTTCTTTCCTCTCAAAATTTTTTTTCTGTGATATTTATATACATCCTTGCAATTGTTGTTACTTAAGATTCAGTCACCTGGAACACTTTAATTCATTCCTTTATATATACTCATACTTTCCCAATCACTGGGACGCTGTTGATCCTACCCCAACTCCTTTGCCAGTTTATATGGTTTCCTTAAGTGACCTGTTTCTGTTTTGCCTTCAGTTAAATGTTTTTTTCAGCAAACTTGTCTCGAAACCATCTTAAATTCATGTAGTAGGGAGGATTCATGGGGCTTCATCAACTGTTTTATTATTATTACAGAGTCAAAACTAGAATGCTTTGGGTTATATTCATTTTATAACTTCACTAAGTCACTAGATTTATTCAGACTAATCAATCCTTCATAAACAAAAGCTATTTCTTTCTTGCTTTCTTATTTTCTAGGACAGTAAAAATTTATTTCTTGGGCTAATTTAGGTTCTATTATTTTGATGGAATTTGAAGTAGCTAAACAACGAGGACCAAGGGCCCTTTTAATCTTACTTTGAAAATTAGAAGCACATTGCTATTCACTATCTTTAGATTCCTCCCCAGGTCTACAGGACTACAAAATAATGTTTGCTCATTCGGAAAATTAATTAGTTATTTCTCAGGGCTTATTGGGACATTGCTTATTGTCTGAGGAAAGTTATTACCTATTCATGAATTCTCTACCTCGTGTTATTTCCTTTTTCTTTTTCATGATCTTTAAAAAACACAGTAAATCTTCCTCAATTCACTTTTTGAAGGATTATAGAAATTATCTTTAATGGGAAGACTATTTTGTGCTTCTCAAATTGCCTATAATGTAGAAACATGTTAGAGAAAACAAATGTGTGGCTTGTTAGCAAATATAAACTGAGATTTACAAAGACAAAAATTTTGTGCATAAAATGGAGGTTCAAACATTAGAAGATAGATAATAGTTTTGTAATTGTAATAAAACATAAGATTCTAGGACAGATTTTACTGTGATCTGAATGCACTGGAATGCATGCTATTTAACAGCTGTTTGGATGACCTATCCCAAGTAGAGAAATGATGTGTGGTATGGCTTGTTTCTAGACCCCTCTCCCCACCACAACCCCATGTACTCAGACATGAGGATTTTTTGAGCTGGCTGGATCTAGGGTGTGTGGTACTGAGACTAAGGCTGTGTCTACTAAATTATTCTTCTGATTGGAATTAGCTTAGTCCTGGTGGCAGACTGGATTGGATAAAAGAGAAAGGCAGGCTTCCTTCTGTTGCTGCTACTGCTTTGCAGACTCCTGTCTGCCCTGCCATGGACTGTTTCTCCTCTGTGATGACCTTCTGTCATGCTGCCCTTCCTTGGAATCAGCTGACTATGGACTGAAACTTCTACAAACAGGGAGCTGAAACAAACTTTTCCTCCTTTAACTTTGGGTGTCTGGTATTTGGTCCTAGCAATGAAAGAAAGTAACTAAGACAATGTGTCATGCTATTTAACATCCTGGAAGATCAGTTATAAAATTATGGTTATACTCTCAGATACATCACTTTTTTCCTTCAAAAATTTATGTCCTTTCATGGTTTGAAGAAACATAGCATATTTTATTTTTAAGAAATATCATCATGCAGTATCTATTTTATCTTATGGTCCTGTAATATCTATTTTATTTCTTGTGATAGTTGAGAGAGGAAATAAAAAAACCCCATCTTTACAAACAGGTATGTCTAGAATTAACCATGTGACACATTCCTTATGGATTTGTAGATTTATTTTTCTCTTTTAAAACTCTATTTATATAGAACCTAATCAGAGTGTATTTAATTTCTAGCAATGCATTCCACTATGCATTAGTTTGTGTCAGAGGTTACATACTAGTGGCACCTAGCTTGAAGCCATGTTTTGTACAGATGAAAATGATAATAAAAACAACCTCGATCCTCTAAAAATTGACCCTTTCCCATAAAAATTTAGGAATGTGGCTTCTTTTGCAATAGCTGAAGATTTGGCAATGGGGTTTCGATTAGCTGGATTTAGTGGCTGTCATTCCCCCCGCCCAGTATAATTACAACTGAGTGGCCCCGTTTGCAGAATCTCCTCCCAGTCTCCTGATTCACAGGCTTTGCATTCCTGACCTGGGCCCTAAAATCAGCTGCATTTGTGACTTCTGGTTTCAATATCAATGGAGGTCTTAATTCATTCTGCCATAGGGACTTTTTATAACATTGTTAATAGAATACATTCAAATAACGGAAATGAAAGTGTGTCCTCTAAATGATTAGCATAGATGCAAGAAAAAGTTAAACTCAGACATCCAGAAAACAGACTTTTGTGGACAGATGCTCTGTCCATATCTGATAGCTTGGGATAGACACATTGGAAGTACCTCTCTCCTGGGTAGTGAAAACCATTTCAGGTGTCCAGCATGGTTAGTTTTTATGCTCCATACTTTGCTGTTAGGTGATCATTAGACAATTCCAGAAGGAGATAAAACCAGGGTCAGCAATCTGAGCAGAATGAGAGGTTCAGGCAGAGTATGCGTCAGTCTACAAATGCCTGAGAGGTGAGGGTGGTGGTGTGGGGACACTGTAGGACTGCAAGTGAAGGCTCCTTTGTTTTGACTTTGGCTGTGTTTTGTTCATGTGACTGACACAAGTCCCTTCACCATCTTGACCTCTGCCTGAACTGGAGACAGAGACTGTCTAAGATCACATTTAGGGATAATATGCAATGATCATACGTAGATCAAACCCTTATTTCTCTTGTATACCTCATATCTCTTCGAGCATACTTGTTGAATAAGTGGTGCAGTAGTGCACAGAGAACAGAAATGTGGTTTTTCAGAGTATAGTGGTCAGCTGTTGCCACTGTAAAGCCGTGTAGGACATCATCCTATACTTTATGGCTTACTGCAACTGCATTGTTCTTGCAATCCAATTTCCTGTGGCGTGGCTGATCTTAGTTGGGCTTGCTGAGTGGTGCCTCTATTTCAGGCTGCATGTTGGGTCAGTTTGGTTCCAGCCCATGTTTGGCCTAGGTCTGTTCCACATGTAGTGATTCTGAAGCCCTGGTCTAAGTGGCAATGGCAACCCAAGGCCAGATATTCTTACAGCTTTTTCTTAGAGGTCAAAATTCAAACCAGGCCTTGTAAAACTCCTCAAGGACTCTGGGGTTTAATATTCTATTGGGTGAAACAAGACATATGATCAAGACTAATGCAGTTCATATTGAGAGGTGGAGGAAAGTGAATATTTTCTCAATAGTAACCTGAACTTCAATACCAAGCAAGGTCCCGCATCTAAAGACATGTTATTAAAGAGAGTATTTTTATGAATTAGCCCAATCAAAAGAGTTAATTTAAAAATAATATCTGTAATGCATTTGGGGAGTAGTAGTCTAAAATGTTGAGAGTGAAGATTTTAATATCATATCCTTGTAGGAGAATGAGTCACTCCCCTCTTAGAGGATGAGAGGGTTAGCGTGGGTGTCCTCTTGGGCATTTTCCCCAGAGCAGTGTTGCAGGGGGCTGGATCTGACTTGAATGACAATGTGAAATGGATATAAGACTACCTTGCTTCAGAACAGATCAGCTCAGATGCAATGATGATAAAATGCATGAAGCCTAGAGCTTAGAATAAAGGACCTGGAGAAGTAGCTTAGCAGGCACAGGGCCTGTCTGGCAAGCATGAGGTCATGAGTCTGATTTCTGGTACCCCTAATCTGTCCCCCCTCCCAAAAAAGGGAATTTAAAAGAGTAGTTAAAGAAGTTTAATTACCTGACCTTAGACTTTGGGGCATATTCAATTTGTACTTTCCTATTTGTGTTTACCCTGGTTCTTTCTTCTGGCTATACGTGGTAATATTGTAATCTTAACTGGCTTAAACAACAAGGGAAAGTTTTTGCTTTATATGCTTCAGGAATCCAGAGGTAGATACAGAGTCAGATAGAGCTAGATCTGGAGATTTTATCATCTTTGCTTTTAGGATCTATTGTCCTCTTTCGGCAATCTTCAGAGGAAAGAATTTGCTTCTCAATAATTTTCATGAAATTTTGGAATCATAGTTCATTCTTTTGGCTTGTTAAATATGACCTATCCTTCCTCAATAAAGGATGCAAGGATTAGATTAGCCAGTTGGGCAGGCTTGTGTGCTGTGCCTTTTCCTAGAGGCTTTAACTTGACCTGAACCACATGGACTGAGACTGAAGTTTTTATTGTACAAGAGGAGGCCAGGGGGCTCTTCCTGGGAGGAGGCCAAGGCTGTTAAATAAAATAGCAGATGTCCATTAAATTACTGTTCATCCAAGTGGGAGAATGCACTAGGGTGAGGGACAACTTGCGAAGTAGAACTTCACTGAAAGGCATTGACTGAAAGATCACATCTTATAAGTGGTATTATGCCAAAACATCCTCCAAACACCAGGTAGTGAGGGTGCCATTCAATACATCGGTTATTTGCAGATATTAAGAAAGATTGTTCCATGGTATGGGCCCAGCAGCAAAGATAACTCTTAACCCATGGTATCAATGTGTCTCTATGACTTGATGATGGAGGGTTGAATCAGCTGGCTAGAGTATGGGGGTGGCTTAGCCAAATCCTAGGTTCAGTCTTTGAGAGGGGAAGCCTGTTAGTCATTTTGCCATGCAGCAGTATGTAAATGCCAGGATTCCACTGAGGAGATAAATCTTTAAGGAGACATATATGGATGCTGGAATGTGTCTTCACATTTCTCTCACTGGCAGAGAAAGGAGGACTCTTGTTCTTAGTTGCATATGAGATGGCAAAATCATCTCAGCTGTCACGACTGCCCACAGTACTTTATGTATAATTACATTGTTTCATCAAGGTGCCCTTATTATTTCTCCTCTCATCTTCCCCAGGAGATGCACACCAGGAGGAGCTGGCAGGTTTCCTTGGCAAGAACAGAAGAATAAATAAGGAGCATGAGCTTGCGTCTTACAGTTGAGGCGCTTTGTCAGAAAGCACAGCAGTGTGGCCATTTGCAGACTTGGAGGGCCATGCTCAGCCTCAGTCAGAGGGAACTTTAAAAACTAAATCATTGCATGGGGTTGAGGAAAAGGCTTTAGTAGAACATGAAGTCAATTGTGCTCATATGACTGCACACACTGGTCTGATGGCATTTCATTTGCTACGTTAAAATATTTGACAATGTAAACCATCTACTGATTTATCTGGTGGTGAGTGGTATTGAATGAGGAATCTCTCGATGAATAATTGGTTTTGATACTTAAGGGAAGACAGAGAACCTGAGCAAGAACCACGTGGTGAATATGGATAAATTGGGTTCTACAATACCACCCAAGTTCACAATGCCTTGGTAATTTTTCAATATTATCATGTAAATCCCAATAATGTATGTTGTCTACGTCTGGTTATTTCTGCCTTCCCCTTTACCCCAACTCCCTCTTCTGCTCTGTGCTGGGCCTGGAGATTGACTTTTATTCACTACGTTGATGACATTTGTTTTATGGCTTCCCTTAGGTTCAGGCAGCAGGGGTGCTGTTTAAAAAAGAACTGGAGAGCAGGGTAAGAGGGTCAGTTCAGGTTTTTGTCCTTCCCACCCCTTCCTGCTAGCTCGGCACATACAGTCTTCATTCCTTTGCTGTTACCTCTGCCAGAGAACCATTCTAGATCCCATTAAACACCCTCTCCCCTATTTCTTTAGGACTAACAGTGTAGTGGGCTCAAGGCATTGCTAGCCCCAGAGGCTTCTCTCTGCTTCTTTGGGTTTTCCTGATCCTCTGATGCATTTGAAAGCAGTCCCTTAATAAACTCTCCACAATGACTCCATCTGTGTGTACTGCTTCTTTCTTGCCAGCACTCTGGGTGACAACTTACCTCTGTAAGATGTGATACACACTATACGTTGCCAAGATGTGGCATAAAAATGCATCAACTTTTTTTTTTTCCTTTTTAAACCCAGTATGTGTGTTGAAGAGACCCAGGAACAAACTTCAATCTTCTGGGAAGTGGCTGGCTCAGCACAGCAGTCAGCATAAACAAAATAAAATAACACAACACCAAACAACAGTGTGACATGGGCACAAAGGGAAAAATATGAAGAGAAAAAAAAGCAGAGAAAAAAGGTTTAGGAAAAAAGAATGAGAATTTCAAAAATTTTAGGAAAAATCCCCAGGACCAAAGAATCAAAATTCAAATTGTGAAAAACCAGGATATCCAAATTTCTGAGAGTTAGAAAATTAAAACAAGAGGAAGGAGGGAGGAAAAGAGGAGAGAGAGGAGGAGGGGCAGGGGAAGGGGGGCCACCGAATAAAGCGCGTGGGGGAAGGAGGTGCTTGAAGGGGTTTTGGAAGCAGCTGCCAGTCCTGCCTGATTGCTGTCAGAGCCGCCAGCCAGGGTGGGCTCTGTCCATGGTGCTGACCGGATTCACCACTTTCCCTTTGCAGATCCCTGACAGGAAAGAATTTCACACTTCTCTGGAAATCACTTTACACTTTAGGCGTCGTCCACAAGAGCACAACGTCCCAGACTAAAGGAAGGGGAAGCACATCATTTGTCTTCTAGCTATTTCATGTTTGTACATGATTGATGTCAGCATCGCTGCCACGGCAACTGATCTGAACGCATCGCCAGGCAAAACAATTTAACAAGAGAGGCGCAAACGTGAGAACTTGGAGAAGCCATTTCTAAATACAAGGCCAGGGTACAAATAACTCTTCTAAGCCCACAAGATGAGAAGATTCTAAATTTCTATACGTAAATATGAGACTGACATTTTTCTGTTTCTTCCATAACTTTATCCTGGGCTAAAATTATTATCTAATATCCTAAATATGAGGGAGCAATGTGAAGAAGGATAATGTGAAAGTTATCTGATGCAGGGAAAGGTATTTTGAAGTTGAGAGAAGAAATCACAACTTGGTCTAAAGTTTTACTTTTTATATCCTTCTTCCTCATAACCACACCCAAAGAAACAGGTCTTTTCAGTGTATCTTCAACCTGGTTATTCTTAACAGAAACATAGCATGTAGTTTCTCAGAAAATATGAAGTGTATAATCAGTGAGGAAGGCTTCTGTATCTGGAGGTTTGGGGAAGTTTTGCAACTCTGATAGTAAAGATCTTAAGTAGAAATCGTAGGATTTAATAGTACAAAGTGAGCATTGTGGTGGCTTGAAAACTCATCCTCACATTAGTAGGAACTTGTAGGAAGATGGGAAATGGAAACAGGAGCAAATTACAGCAAGGGGGAGAAAAACGAATCTTATGAGACCACCAAACAGGGACATGATGTCTCCTCCTAGTTTTTAAAAATCATGTTTTCAAGAAAAAAAAATAAAAACAAACACACACACAGCATGAACTCACTATCACATTTCTAACCAGCCTTGCCTCGATCCAAGCACTTGGAAGTCACTTGAGTTACTCTTCTTCCCTCTCATCTTCTGATTTGGGAACAGTCTTTGGATGAGCTGACAAGAACTTTAAAGGATCAGAGCACAGACTCTCAGTCTTATCAGACAATGGCTCATTTTATTTGTACTAATTTTTCGGTATTCATTCTTGACCAAATTAACACATGAAATATCTGGTCCATTAGGTTGTTTTGGGTTTTAAACAAGCATCAAATCTATAAATTAACTCAGAGAGTAGAGTCTTTTGAAGTCCATAGGATCTGAATTGCATCCGGTGTTTTAAAGCAAAAATAGGTTCAGGGCATCAGGCTCAGGCTTCGGACTCATTTGTAAGGTGCTTTTCCCCAACAGATCTTTCTCTTAGAAGTTTGGCTTATTAGATGCTTTTTGACTCATGAACAAAATAAATTAAAATGAATTTATTAATTTTTCTGAAACTGTGATGCTTTGTCTTGAAAAGTTCTTGGTATCTTTGCTGAGAGTCTATTTTATGATTTTGATCATAATTTTTGAACAGAATAGTGTTATGGAGGGTGAAAAACAAGTGCTATAGTTCTCTCTTATTCTGCAACAAAATAGGTCATTGGCAGTTTGAGCCCATTAGCAATATAAGGGACAATATTTTCACAGTTAGAACAACATTCTTCCTCCTCACCAGAGCCTGATAAGGAAAAGTCTTTAACATTTTTTCAGTTAGACATGGGGACTGAGTGCAAGAAATCTATTCTATGGTTTGGGAAATATAATTAATTGCAATGTATTAGATTCTTGAAAAATTGCAGAGTGGACTTTAAGCATTTTCAACACAAAAAATAATAAGTAATGCACGTGTCAATTTCTTCAGCTATTCCACAGTGGATGCACATTTACAATAACATGTATGTAATAAATTTACATTTTATTTGTCATTTAAAAATAAATAAATAAATATAAATATTGGTTATTCATTGGCATTAAGAACACTGTACAAACAGAGACTTCTTCCAGTGGATGGATGGGTAGGTACAGAGTGTCTCGGGACAAAGACTGGCAGTTGGACTGAGTTTATGAGACTTTGAGGGAGAACTCCTTTTAGTACTTAACCCTCTCCCAGAACACAAGTATGAGTCCTAAGAACAAGGCTGGCAGGTGTATGGTGTATAGTAGCTCCAAGCAAGCACGTACATTTGCTCATCTTACTATTCCATGATCCTTGCAGGAGGTTATGGTTCAGATCTAAACTGACCCCCAAGAAGACCCATATGTCCAGAAGGGATTTTGGAAGCTGGGTCATGAAGGCTTTAATTTCATTAGTGGCTAAATCAATTGATTGATTCACTTTAATGGCTTCTTGAGGTAGTAGAAACTTGGGGGCTGGGGCCACTTTGAAGGGAGTGGGTTGTGGGGAGTGGCTTTGGGGACAATATTTTGTTTTCTACCTCCTGGTACTCTTTTCCCTCCCTTCTTTCTCTTGCCTGGCTGCCATGAGGTAGGTAATTTTTCTCAACCAGTTTGCCTGTCACCAGGATGTTTCTGCCTTGCCACAGGCCTAAGAGCAATGGACCCTGCTGACCATGGATTGAAACTTCTTAAACTGTGAGCCAAAATAAACTTCTACTCCTCTCAGTTGTTATTCGCTGGTATTTTTGTCATGATGATAGACAGCTGACACACAGGGTAAACAAGGTTGTGTGTGTGTGTGTGTGTGTGTGCGTGTGGGCTTGTGTGTGTGCCTGTTTGTTTAGCTGCATAAAGCAGATAGCTACCACATGTGCTGTGATGGCTGGAGCCAGAGCAGCAATCTTGGAGCATGAAGTATCTTGGGAATGGAGCTGTTTCACAGCTTGCACACTAGAGGTACAAGGCAAGAGCCTGTCTTGAGTGATAGAGTTGACCTAGATGTTAATGCAGCTCTAACACCTTGCCTCCTGCATTCACTTTGTGTGAGACACTTTGCAATGCTGGGGTTTATTAAATACTGTTGGAGGAGACCAGGAAAGTGCCAGGGTGAAAGGGAGTCAGAGAGGTTAAGCTTTAAGAGCTGAAGTGGTGCTCATTAACTCTGACTAAAACTTTAAAACATGCAGCCTCTGCTCATTCCTCTGTTAAACCTTTTAGTATCATGAGAATTAAATGAGATAGAGAATACACAGTGCTTTGTATATAAATCCACAGTAAAATTATTATATAATCAGGAGCATAATTATTAATTACTAAATAGAAGAGTCAGGGCTTCAGCCCCTCTGGGTGCTACTGTCTGCTGAGTAGAGGTTCAAATGGGACCAGTGTGGCTTCCTGGGGTCTCAGTTGATCTTGAACTCAGTCAGACCCACCAAGGCTCTGGAATGTTGTTTTGAAACAGCTCAAGGCTTTGGTTAGGTCAAACATTAAAACAAGTGATTATTTGGGGCTTCTCTGCCACAACCTGGAATTTTACCTGAAAATTAGAGTGAAGTAATTTGGTCAGAGAATGATCTAACTATTGACCATTACAACAGAGGCAGAAACACTATAGGCAGCTTCCCAAAACTGTCCACACAAGCAAGAATGAAGGCACCCTTGGCTTCTTTTCCTGGGTTGTGCTCTTCTCTGGGGTGGGATGCAACCCTGTGTAATTTTTGTTCAGAGAACCCCCAACTAAATTGGCACTGCGTTAACCAGAATAACCTTGTATTTCATTGACCAAAAGAGAACTTTTGGAAGGAATGGCAGCCATTATATCCTGAGGGTCGCGGAGGTCAGATGCAGGGAGAGACAGGGGCACAGGTGGGATCTGGGGTGTCCCCAAGCCCTGCCAGGTGCCCTGTCCAGCTGTCTGATGAGTCTGGCTTCCGAGTGCCCCCAGGCTCCGCTAAGCCCGCCTGTACCGTTTTCTCAGGGTGCCTGGGGCCCTGGTCCCATGCTCAGTACTCTTTCTTCCGCAGCACCTCCAATGGCTCTGCAGAGCCAAATTCCTATGATAAAGTTTTTATCCTGCAGTGCCCAGTGGTTGTGCTTTTCCAGTTCCACCCTGGCTCCCACTCCGTTTCTGTCAGGCATTGTCCTTAGACCGTATCAGTTCAATCCCTGGAACCGCTAGTACTCAAGTG
The DNA here is from genome assembly GCA_004027455.1 of Hydrochoerus hydrochaeris. NCBI lineage: Eukaryota > Metazoa > Chordata > Mammalia > Rodentia > Hydrochaeridae > Hydrochoerus > Hydrochoerus hydrochaeris. The sequence continues at coordinate 364,596 of PVLA01000705.1, forward strand.
GGTTTTGATGGAAAGCTGTCAGTTCTTATTCAAGTTCCTTGTTAAAACACCCAAGTGATGTGCATTTTTAAAGTAAGATGCTTGCTGGGACATCTGCCTATCATCACACAGTGTTATCTTTAGATGGTTTTGCGTGAGAGCTGTCTCCTTAGCTGTTGCCAGTTTAGACTGCATTTCTTCCGAAGCACTGGCATGCTCCTTCCTTTTTGGGCAAACCTTTGATTTTCATTTTTGCCCTGGCTTCCAGGAAGCTCAGAGTCATATACAATGCCCAAAGACAGTGACTTTTTCTTTCTTTCTTTTTTTTTTTTTTAGCTCTCTATGTGTTCATTTATTTCTCTCTTCCATGTATTTAATCAATTCCATTTTAATAATATTGGAGCATACTTACCTTTGTTTGGATGGGACAACAGACAGACAAGATGCATTTCTCAGTGCCCTACCTGGTATCACCTGGGGGTAGACTCTGGACTTACCTTTTCCCCCTAGCACTCTTATTCCATTTCACACGCAACAAACTGAGGCCCAGTGACATGAAGGAATGTGAACTGCTCAGAGACTGAGCCTGACGAAGCTGAAGCTGCCCAGCCTCCTACCCATTCTCCGTTACCTCTGGCTGCCTTCCTGCCTGGCAGATTCAGATATAAACACACAGGGATGGTGAGGTGAGCATCTCTGTCCCTCTCAACCTGACTTCAGAATTAGCAACTTGACACAGGTCCCTTTCTCACCCGGAGGAGTTTGTGAATGTCACTGAGCCGGAAGGAGGTGTGTGATGAAGTGAAACGTGGCAGGGAAAATAATGGAGATGCTGATGGTGACCAGGGTGAGAAGAGTGACGGATGTGTCATTTTAGCGTGAAGGAAGATGGAGATGAGATTCAACCACTGTTCTCATTATGTTCAAAAGTCCCATCCCATGGGAACCGACACCTTCCTCTTCAGATGTTATTACTGGAAGGGCTCAATCTCCTGATTTCAATAGTCATAAAATATCTAAAATGGTTAGCTGAATGTGTGTTTGATCGTGTGCTCCCCAGGTCTGAGCCCAGGCTCTGGGCCGTGATGGTATGCTTTACTCTTTCTCTCCCTGGATAGGGCACAGGACAGGCCTCCTGATGGATTCACATCTGGAGTCCGTAACTTCTTAGCTATGTGACCAGAGCTAGTTTCTTAGTGTTTTTGTCTCAGTTTCTCCGAGTTCTTTTAAGTGCAAGTGACAAAATTCTCTTGAATCCAGCATTTACTTATTTGTTGAGCACCCATAAGCTAGGCACTCTGAATGAAGCACCTATGGGTAGAAAATTATACCACCATTCAGGAGCTGTGCTCGGGGAGACAACATAAAGCTGCTCAAAACGCTGGCTAATTGGAATATATTTCCTTGCAGCTGGCCCTCAGGCATTCCAACTTCTCTGAAAAAGACAAGAAAAACTGGTATTGAAGAAATGCTTCTTTTTTGTGCTTCACTTTTTCCCTGCACCCTAGTGCATCGCTTTCTCAGGGGATTTTCTTTACTGTACTTCTTTCAAAGGGAATGTTAATGCCTTTGCAAATCTATTATCCATTGTTCCATAGTCACCTCTTTGAATCATCCACGAGTCCCCCCACAAGCCTCCCTGGAGACCTGGAATCAGACTATTCAGTGGGAGACCAGCAGAAGGATGCTACGCCACATCCTTACTTTGGTACCATCAGGAAACAGCCTCCAGGCTGAGACTCCTCCTTGCTACAAGGGTGAGCACGGAAGACGAGACCAATTCCTAGAAGGGGAGAGGCTGCCTGTTGGCTCTGGGCAAGAGGGAGGCAACAGTTCCAGGAGACAGATTGTGTCTTCTTTTTTCCCTCTTTGAGTCTGGTGGCAATAAAGCACATGACATGGGATCGCCCAGCCTGATCACGGTCTCAGATTGTTAAATAATCTCCAGGATTTATGAAGGAGGCACACACGTCCAGTGAAAAAGGGTCTTTGAGCAAAGAAGGCAATCATTCATGGCAACTGAATTCTACCTCTATCTGCAATCATGGAAGCACTGCACAAGAGGTGTGATGGTTGATACATTGTGTCAATTTGAGGAGTTTAGCTGTTTAACTAAGGGACTCAGCAGGGTCCTTACTTTGTAAACAGCCTCATCCTGTGCAAGAAGAGGGCACAGAGATTGTGAGTGCTACAGTCCCCCCAGGGGAAGGGGTAGCCTGTGTACAATATAAGGGAGGAGACTTTTGCTTATCCCCTTTTGCTCTTGTTGCTTTTTCTGTCTTCTGCCACCTTGAAGTGTTGCCCCTGTCCCTTACCATCCTGCCTTGGAGCCAGCTGATTATGGACTGAAACCTCCACAAACTGTGAGCCAGATAAACCTTTCCTTCCTTCATTTTAGGTGTCAGGTATTTTGTCCCAGCAACAAGAGAAAAGTAACTAAGATAGCAAGAGAGGGCAAACAAAAGAGAAGGGCTTAACCGAATCTGCCACCTGAGGCTTCTGGGTTCCTGTTTTGTTGGCCCATACTGAGAGGCAGAAAGGAGATATGATTGCTTTGAAGATGTGCATCCTTCAGTTACAGTTTAAATCAAAGTTAGGTGCTTTTAAAATTTTATTTTATTTTTTATTTTTTGGTCTTTTTGAGACAGGGTATCACTATGCAGTTGAGGCTGACTTCAAACGCACAGCAGTCCTCCTGCCTCAGCCTCCTGAATGCTGGGATCACAAGTATGTGCCACCATGCCTGGCTTTTTTTTTTTAAGAACAGATTTTTTTCTATGCCATGTTTTGTAACCATTTATTTCTTTAACTATGGAAACCTCTCCCCAATATGGGGAAGAATTCTTATGGTAAAATTTGAACATTTAGCAAAGTCATTCTTATCCCCTACTTCCCTGGGGCACTCCCACCCTGCCTCTACTGTGTCCTGCAGGTATGTGGTCTGGGCTGCAAGGGCCCTCCTATTGGGTGCTGTGGAGGGAAAGGGTGGGCTTAGCCATGCCTTCAGAGGGGGCCACGCCCAAGACCTTGGGTTGATTGGCAAGTGGGAAAACACTTTTGCCTGAGTAGTGGGCTGGGAATTGGGGCAGAGTAGAAAATAATACGGATTGCTTGGATGTGGGTAAGTGGAAAAGTGAAATTATTACTTTTAATTTTTCATTGTTTTATTTTTTTTAATGAGACAAGGTTTTGCTAAGTTTCCAGGCTGGTCTTGAACTTGCAGTCCTCCTGCCTCAGTCTCTCAAGTAGCTGGGATTGTAGGTATAAACCACCACACCCAGATATTACTCTTTCCATTTTGTAGTTGGTCAACAAGTGACCCTAGAGTTAGATGGAGACCCCATACTTTCCCCAGTGGAACACCAGAAGAATGCTATAGGGGAATAATGGAGTTGGGGTTTATTTTTCACGGTATCCCTTTGTATGTAACTACTTAAGTCTTTTGGGCACCTTGCGGTCAGAATTGTTCTTTTTTTGTTAGAAAATAGGAAGTTTCTGAAACATTCTTATTTTGAATTTTTGTTAAAGGTTGCTTGTAGTAGGCTCTTTGGAGGTAATAACTGGCCACAAAACATAGTTATGTATCTTGTTTTACATTCACAACTACATGTATTGGTGTTTATTAGCCATTTCGTTGGTGAGAAAACCAAGGTTCAAGGAACTTTCCAGCATCAGACTGGTACTCACAATGAAGCTAGCAAGTCCACAAACTCTTAGGTCATGTTTTACCTTTATGCTTCAGTTTCTGTAGGGTGTGGCCAGCAGCACTGAAGCAGGAGAAGTGATGGACGAGCCTTCCTACACCCATCAGGTCAGTTCATGGACCAAAAGTCAGTCTTGTTGACAGGTGTTCATTTATATAAGTGTTTGCTCTGTGGAAAAAGAAGAATCGATTCTTGTTTTGTTCCTGACTCTCCCTGAATGCACAGGTGGAGAATATGGAATTTTTGTTGAATATGCTTAAAGACACACTTATTCATTAGTTTTTTACTTGACAGTAAATAATATTCACATGACATATTCTGGCTTTCCAGAGGTCACTGCTTTACTAATTTGTCTCTTTTTTGGAGGAGGTTTTAGCAGAGTGGTGTGCATGTGAGTGTATGCATGCATATGTGCATGTGTGTGCATATATACGTGCAGTATTCTCCCTGAGACCTCCTGTGCCTATGAATACTGTTATTTTGTCTTTGCAATTAAACCATCATTTTGCTGGATAGAAATTTCTAGTTTTTACACCTCAAGATGTTATTTTATGTTCTTACTGGATCTGTAAGCAAGAATTTTCTGTGATACAAAAATTGGTGCTCATATTTGCTGAGTTATTTTCTACATAGCTGCAGGAAATCAGTTGGTTGTACAACTGGGGAAGAAACCAGCAATATGACTTCCCAAACAGCCTTCAGCAGACTAAGATATTTTCCACATTTTAATATTATTTGTTTTTCTGTTCTCTTAGAAATAAAAAAGGACTTGAATTTATATTACCTATGAGAATACTATTTGGAGAGCTCATATACTTACAACTGAACAGATCATTAAAACAGAATAAGTAATACATGGCTCTTAAGCATAGAGTAGAAACTCCTGAAATTTAACCTGCCTACAGATTTTTATGATTATAATCAAGTTCTTCTGAAATACCACTAGACAAAAGTAGTCCTCAGTGTTATTTTGGGTGATGCTTTATGATTTCAGTAGATTCTGCTACAATTAGCTTCACAAATACCTTTTAGTTCAATTACATATCAGTGTACCTGCAAATTTCTATGCAATTGACTAATTGTATTGTTGAAGAAATATTTTCTTGATTTGGAGATCTAGGAAAGTAACGCAAATTTAAGTGCCACCTTATTTATCCCTTTGTTTGTAAGAAGAAACAAATTCGATCCCTGAACCCAAGTCATGATTTACATAATAAAAATGTTATCAGTTTAAATAGCTTGTTCTGCTTTGTTTTGTCCAATATGTCATGTTCAATGCCTACAAGTACCTAATTGTGCAGTGAGGTTTATGCCATTCATTTCTATTTGGATGTAACTTCATGAAGGATGTAACTGTAGTCATCCTTAGGTATCTTTGGGACCTTCTTGGGTACCAAAATCTGATGATCTCAAATTGCCCAATAAAATGATGCAGGATTTTTCATATAAATAACACACATTATCCTTTATACTTTAAATCATCTCCATATTACTTACAATATCTATAATAATGTTTATGCTATGCAAGTAGTTATTATACTGTATTGTTTAAGAAATAATGGCAAGAGAAAAGATTTTTACATGGTTAGTATAGATGCAGATTTTTTGGGAATATTTTCCTTTCTTCTTTTTTTTAATTGATGCATCTTAGTTACACTTTTTTGTTGTTGTTTTTGGTACCAGGAATTGAACTCAGGACCTTGGTGCTTGCCAGCCAGGTACTGTGCCATTGAACTATATTCCCGGCCCCTCTTAGCTATATTATTGAATATCTTTGATTTGTGATTAGTTTAAAGGCTCAGATGTGTGGTCCACAGATAGAAAAGATTATCTTTTCTGTATGATTTTCAAAATGTAACTCTGCATACATGCAGATGCACCCCAAAAACCTCAGAGTTGAAAGGAACATTTGTTTCATTTGTAAGGTGTCTTAAAATTTGGACAAAAGTTCTTTCTCTCTCTTTTCTTTCTTCTTTTTTCTATCTTTCACTGGCTGAAAGAGATAATTTTTTTGTAATTGAAAAATATAGCTCTTGATTAAGTAAAACAGATCCAGTAAATCTGTGAATGTCTTAGCACAGTTTCCTGGAAGCAGCCCAAGTGAGCAGGAGTTCTGTGTGAGTGATTACAAAGACTGCCCTCGGGGAGACTGGCCAGGCATCTGGAGGTGCAAAGGGAAAGGGCAGGCAGGAGCAGTGCTCTGATTTCAGGACTCCTGCTGGCCTATCCAGCAGAGAGCAGCAGGGTGCGGAATTCTACTCAGAGTTCCTCTCCACAGGAGGCCAAGGAGAGGTCATCGGTTAAGGACAGACTCAGGGTACAAACTCACTGTATAAGCAAGCAGCTTTCATATCAGGGGGCAGTGGCTGAGAGAGGGCCATAGGGCAGTTTTTGAAGTAATGGTGTGGAAAAGCAGGGCAGGGACCACCAGAAATGATGAAAACAGATCCCAAGGGCTGTGGGTGGGGATCACACATGTCCCTATCACTGTCCCTGGCTTTTTACTCTCCTCTTCTTGAATAGCTACTTCCTATCATGATAAAGCTGTGGTTTGAGTATCTCAGGTGTTTTTATCCCAAATTCAGAAAAGAGAAAAACTTTCTAGGAACACTGGGGTGGTTCATATATGTTTGCATGATTTAAGGAGCCACAGACCTACTCTGCTTCCCATGACACTGGTCATCCCACAAGTGACGATTGTTCACCTCTGGGCTGTGATATACTCTTCTGTGTGATATGCATCCATGAACTCAGTGAGCATTTGCTCACTAACATGTGCAAATCCATCAGGAGGATCTGCAGGTGCCCTGAGAAGTGATAACATTTCATAGCTCACCCTTCCTTGCTAGATTGATTCTCAACCTTAGGTTAGAGGGCTTACATGAGTGGCCCATAGATACTTTTCAATTATTTTGAAGGACTGCCAAATTCATACACTGGGTGAATTCACATCAATACCTGGATTTCAGGCATCTCTGCAAAGTTAAACCCAGCCAGGTACATCACATCTGCATTTTTCTACATCAGTATTTGTAGAAGCAAGCAGGGCTATTTCCTTTAGCCACTATTTTCACTTTGCCAGTTGCTACCCCAGGCAGGTGTCTCATTTCTGTCCCCTGCTTGGCTTAGTCATCTGCATTTGTGACTTTAACAACACATAGCTAGTAGGAAGAGAGACACGAAATTTTGAATGCTGGCTCTTTAGTTATTGCTAGTAATAAACTCAAAATGATGAATTACTTTATGGACCAAGCAGAGCTTTGAGGAATTTGTGTTGCCATGCCATGGAAATATCCCAGACTCCACATTATTCAAAGGCTGGCTTCTTGCTTTAGAATGGTTGGTTCTACAGGATGTGTTTCTTCCTGCCACTCCTTCAGGCTACAGATTTCCAAAGCATTTCACTGCTAATAGCATTCTCTGAGAGAGGAAAGACAATGGTATAAGAAGCATTGAGCCAGTTTTGACTGAAAGTAATTCTGAAATTCAGATAAACTTAAATGAATAAGCTATTTAAATCTTCCCCTTATCTTTAATATCTGTATTATCTTGCCTCTTCTGTTAGCTCATATGAGGAGTTTATTCTGTGCACTAGTTATTTTTGTGAACACACACACACACACACTCACACTCACACAAACACCCCAGATATTTTTGGTGCTAAAGCTTGAACTCAGGACCTTGTGCATGCTAGGCAAGTGCTGTACCACTGAACCACACTCCAGCCTACATGTCAGATTTTTGCATGTCCTGTGCTTAATACTAGCTTGATTTTTGTATATTTGTGACATAATGACAAGAGACTGGGATTAAATATCTAGAGACATCCAGCTTTGCCTTTAAATCTGTGATTGCATCTTGGTTGCTCACTCTCCCGAGGCTTCAATTTCTTATTTGGTAAAATCAGTAGGATAGCAACTTGAGCAAAATACTTCGTTAAGTTGCTCCATAGTTCCCTCGCTCTTTCTGGGAAGAGTTGACAGTTAGGCTGCACCTTTCTGATTGTTCCTGTGGCTCCACAGCGAGGAGCTCCGATTCCAGGCAACGGACCTTACGGAGGACATCCTCTGGGGGAGGTGTGGAGGGCTGGAAAGCCTTTTCTATGATTGCACCATTATTGAGTAAATTTTTGAGAAAATGTCTTATGGTATAGTTTCCTGAAGCTAGATTTCACTTTACCAAAGTATTGTATGAAAAAAGGATTAAAATGTAGCTTAAATAGATGCATCATCCTCTAAAATAGCCACTTTACCTTAAGATTCTTCCTAGTGTGGTTTTAGTCTCTATGTGCTTTGCCAGGGGACAGGAACACATTCACCACTCTAAATTCAGCTCATTAGTCTCATCCAAGTAGACAGCAAGTAAATAGGAAAAAAGAAGAATTCAATGGGAAAAAAATAATGAATCTGAAAGAGATTTTTTAAAAGGTGGAAAATAAAATCAATTTGGTGTTACTTTAATTTTTGATGATTTACAGTGGGAATTGTAACACCCAGCAGGTACCATTTGACATTTTCATCTCCAGTGCTGTGAAAAGATTAGCACTTACTGGTATTGATTCAAGCTAGGATTTATACTGGGGATGTCATTTTTATGGAAAGCACAATAAAAGAGATTAGAAAGAAATTGCCAAGTGGCCCAGGCCTAATCAATCGTAGAATGCTTTCATTGGGAATTTGCAATTTTACCAAGCAGAAAGTTAACATGCAGGATAAGCAACAGGAAATAAAATTCACATCAGGCCTTAAGAATGGCAGCCACGCCAAAACCAAGTCAGATCACAGGACAGAACACAGCATCTCTCTACCACCTTCTTGTGGGGTTTCCCAGGAGGAGCATCTTCCAGCCTGCTGAAGTGGTGCAGACCCCATGGGAGGAGGAGAGGGAGACGCGTGACCTACATTATTTCAGGACAGAATATCGAAAGGAGAATTCTCAGCAGGGAAGTCCAGTATGCTGTATGAGAGACAGGACTTTTATCTGGTTTTGTTTGAAAGGGAGGAGTAAGTCTGGAAAGTTTGATGCCAGAGAACTCAAAGTTCATTACTTCAACTGAACACAAAGCCCAGGAAAGACAGAAGGTAGAGGGCAAAGAAAGGTGGGAGGAAGTATCCCCGGCTGACCTCTGAGTCCCAGCTTGTGCGGCAATTGGAGTGTCACATGCAAACACTGGGAAAAATATTAAAAGGAAGGACAAGGTTGATTCTTGACATTTTAGCAGACGTATTCAAAACATCTCAGGGGTTGTTTAGTTTATTCAAAAAATGTCCCAGAATGGAGATTACATTTACCACTGCATTACATTAATCACAATTAATGTAATTGTGCCAAGGATTATGCAAAGAGATCAGATTTTTAAAAACAGTTACCGGGCTACATGCATTCCTATGTTTGCGGCAGCACAATTCAGAATAGCTGAATATTGGATGCAGCCTATTTGTACAACAGCTGAGCAGTGGATAAAGAAAATGCGGCATTTATATACAATGGAGTACTACTATGCTTTAAAGGAGGATAAATTTAAGCCATTTTAGGACCATGGATGCACCTTGAGGCCATAATGTGAAGTAAATCAGACAAAGAAGCTTACATATTGCATGGTTTCTTATTTGAGAAATTCAAAATAGAAATGAAGAGCAAAATGAAAGATAAATAATAGGAAGTTGGGAGAGAGAACTTTTGCAGAAGGGAAAGGGACCAAAATATATTGCCGAGGGGAGGGAGGGGAAGGGAATGGGAAAAGAATCAAGCTGTGCCCTGTACCGGTACCAATTCCTTAGGGTGAATGTGATCATTATGTGCTGCAAACATGTACCAGTAAGAAGTTAAATTAGAAAAGAAAATATGCAAGCAATGAACCCTGCAGGCCCACAAGGTACAGGATGAAAGGCTTGAAGGTGGATTGCTACAAGGCACAGTGTAATGATGGTCATGGTTATAAGGTTGAGGGTATAGGGACAGCTTAGAAGAGAAGATGGTTGAGTCTTTTGTAAAGAACAGGGAGAGAGGAATCATGGGTGGTTTCCAAAGGGGGCCTATGTGAGAGCAGAGTTTTGAAGAATGAATGAAAAGGAAATGGGGGAAGAGTGGCAGGTGCAGAGGAAGAGGATCTGGACATGGCGGGTAGGACCTGAGTTGAGAGAAGGCCTGGAGTATGGACTGGCTTTGTAGATGGTGGGGAAAACACCAACTGTGCACACTGTGGTGTATGAGGGTCCAGGCAGGGAGTGCCACCCAATGAGAACTCTTAGAATGAATGACTCCCTGTGCCCAGCCTAGTGATCAGTACCTGGCCCCGTGTGATGGTTTCCCACTTGGTCTCTCTGCTTCTTTCCTTGCCTCTGGGCGTGTGATGGAATAAAAATTCTACCCTCTGCATAATCCTGTCAGTGTCTGCTGATGGAACTCGACAGGGTTTGTCACCTGATTCAGCCTGTGATGGCTGAATAGCCACATCCCCTAGCACACAGTGAGGATTCTATCTCCTTACTGCTCCTCAAATGGATTGAAATCAGGGATGTTTTGCACAAAATTTTCTTTTCCTGAACTGCTTTCCCCTGGAAATGTCAATGTCTACTCTTTCACTTGGTCCAGGGGCTTAAATGTCACCTCTACAAAGACTTCCCTGGCTCTTCTGAGTATTCAGGGTGACTGAGTGAACGGAGGAGCTAGGGTGTGAGGGAAACAGTGATGGAGGTAAATATCCCGCAGGAGCTGTGGGAAAGTCTGAGGAGAGGAAACTCAGGTATGTGGGAATTCAGGATAGGGACAGCACTTGGTGAGTGCATGGATGTGGGACACTTCAGGATGAAGAGGACCAGCGGGTCATATCCACGTATAGGCCTGAAGGAATGCAGGAGGGACCTGTTTTTTCAGAGAAGCAAAAGTGGTCAGAGGATAGATACTAATGGTCAGGTAGCTGACATCATGTGGCAGGCACTGTTTCCTGTACATTAAAACAGTTCCGTGGTGGGTGGTCACTCTTACCATCATCGTGTCTTTCAGCTTGGAGAATGTGAGGCTCAGGGATATCGAGCAACTAGCCCAAGCCCTCACAACTAGTAGAAGAAGGAATGGTTCCATCTGACACAGTTCATACAAATCTAAGTTACACTGGCTACTGTCATTAGATTTAATTGTGAGAACCAACTTCAACAATTTGTATGGAAGTCATTACATAACACACATTGCCATTAACCTTCCTGAAGACACCCCTTCTTGCTTCAAACACACTTATCCCCTTGTTCTTTCTGCTTTCTGAGGCAGTTCTGGAAGTCCTCTTTTGCGTGTCTTTAGTTGCATCATGATAGTGTAAAATGGTAGAGTCTGCAGGATACAAAGAAAATAGCAGCATACTGAGTTACAGACACACAGCCGGCTAAGCTTAGAAATATAAAAGCAAACACAAGCAAAAGGATAAAAATTTAGTATAATAGTGGGCAGATAAGTACTCTTCCTCCCAGGAGAGAAACTCCTTAGAGAGTATATGTAACTGACACCCATCCCACCCCTTGGAGGACCTTGAAAAGGCAGAGTAACCGGTTTCCTTTGAATTCTTTAGGCTCTGTGTTATACGGCCTAAAGATGATCAGTTATCTTTCTTTCATCATGGTCACTGTGACTTTGGGGAAGAGCAAGAGTTATATGGCACCAGGTCAGGTGAATAAGGTAGATGAAGACACATTACCGTGCTTGTATTTGACAGAAATCTTAGCATTGCGGTTTTGCATTGATTCAGGACACCAAAGGAGCAGTGAGAGGTCTCCTGGAGGCACCCCGGAAGGCAGCGGGAATGATGGGATAAGTGTGTTTGAAGCGAGGAGGAGGATTTTGAGAGGGATTCACGGCCGAATGTGTTTTGTCATAATAATTTTTGTTTTAAACATTCACATTTTAAAATCACACTCTGTGAATTAGAAATGTTTTTTTGTAATGAACAGCACTGCAAGTGCCTTTTACTTACTACTATGTTGGAAGTTTCAGAACAAGAAGTCCTTTATGATAGAACTTGGATCTTTTTATGCCACAGATTTAACCAATTCCTTTTTGCCTGAGCCCCACAGGTATCTTGGTACTAACAACTTCACACAGTGCTGGCCAGGCTGCTGCAACCCAGCACCACCCTGCTGAGGGTAAATGCCTTCCCTAGAAGCTGTGCAGCATGGCGGCACTAATGCTCTGTGACACAAGTTCTAAAACTGTCCTTCAGAGCCAGGCTTGGTGGTGCACGCCTGTAATCCCATCATTTGGGAGGCTGAAGCAGGAGGATCATTACAAGTGTGAGACCAGCCTGTGATACAAAGTGATGTCAAGGCCAGCCTGAACTGCATATCAAGGCCCTGTCTCAAAAGAAGACAAAATAAATAAATGAATAAACAAATAAAACTGTCCTTTACCGTAGTCATCACTCATCAGCAAAATAAAGGTAAATGGAATATTTTTGGGGAAATTTAAAAGAAATGAAGTCCTTGAAAATGACCATGAAAATAAGGACTCAATTCTCTAGAGAGACTGTGACCAAAATCCCTGAAGCCACTGAGAGCCCCACAGAGTGAGGCTGGCTGTTTCCACACATACTTGATTCACAGCAAGCGCACTAGCCTTTACTTCAGCTGAAGTCCTTTGTGAACATACAAATGGGCAGTCATTTCCTACGAAATTACTGATCAAATCTAGGGGGAGTAGGAAATGTTGCTTACGATCTTTTTCTTTTCATGTAAATTACACACACATTCAACGTTGCCGGTAGGACCAGATTTGGCCAGCGGGCCTACCTGCCTGCCCTTCTTCCTTCCTTTCTCCCCCTTCTCTCCTTTACCTCTACCTCTGTCCTCCCTTTTGAAACTCTGCATACCTTAAACCTCTTTTATTATAAACTAGAATACACAGAAAGCACAAAAGACACAAATTTTAACAAGCTGCGGTGAACACTCAAGGGTCAGCCACATAGACAGAGAAATAAGATGCTTTTGTTACTTCCTAAGTTCGCTGCCCCAGCTGCCCCTTCCCCAATCTCCAGAAGTAACTGGCCATTCTCCTGACATGTACGATGGTCGCTTTTGTGCTTTTCTTTCCAGTTATACCACCTAGAAATGCATCCCCAAATTAGAATTTTACCTGCCCTTTTATCTGTGTGCCCATGGAATCATTCTGAAGCTTTTCCTTGCGGTCTTGCCTTTGTATTTTCCCTTCTCAGGGATACATGTTGAAGGTCCCACCACAGCACTGTGTGTGGCAGGTCACTCTTTTTCATTTCTCTATAGAAAGGGTCAGATGTTCTCTGTAAAGGACCAGAGAGGAAATATGTAGCCTTTGCAAGCCATGGAAAATCTATCACATATTCTCATATTTTCATCTCCCATCTATAAAATAAACTTTAAAACTGTGAAAATCACTCTTAACTCATTTGTTATTAAGGAAAGCAGGTTATTGGCCACCCTTGCCCTCTGGGTCGTGTTTGTTTGACTCTTGATTGTAGCATTCCACTATGTGAATAAACACTTGATTCTTCTGGAGTGTTTTATTGAACTCAACTTCTTTGCTTATTATAAATAATACTGTTATTCTCAGCTGTCACCTGGAATAAGCCATAGCCATGTATCTCTCTTTTGTAGTCCTAGATGCCTGCTTATTCCTTGTTATTACTACTTTGGTGGAGTCTAACTTAGTGTCTTACTTTTTTTGTGTATTTATTTAACTTTGATTGTGATAGGATTTGAAGCCATTCTGCAGCCTGTGAAAGGGCTGCTTTGCCCTCAGTTTACCCTGACTTCTGTAATCTTAGACCTATATGGGAGTAGGTGCCTTGAGAGGAGTGAGACTGTGGAAAATATTGCCTTGGTCTGGTGATATCAGTACAACATCAATGCATTCAGCCGAGCGTGGTGGTGCACACCTGCAATCCCAGCTGTGTGGAGGTGAAAGCAGGAGGATTGCCAAGTTCAGGGTCATTCTGAGACTCTGTCTCAAAAAATTAAAAAAAAATTTAAAGGGCTAAGGTACAGCTTAGTGCTCCCTGGCTCTATCCTCGGTGTGTGTGTGGGTGGGTGGATGGGGGGCACATTTCCAGTTATCTGCCCTGTCAGCTGTTAGCTCTATTTTCCAGATAGACAATTTCCTTGGACGGAAGGACCCTAGAATCCTGGACTCGCTTCTCTAGATTTCCTTCTCTTAGATCTTCTTCCAGTAATTTCCTTACTGTTTTGTTAGTTTTTGATGGTGTTAATAAAAGGTTTCATGCATTTTTTCTGCATTTTTAGTTTAGGTAATACATTACCTAGTCACTCATTATTAGAAATTAGAATCAGACTAATTTATATTTTCACTTTTTAGCCCAAATTTTCAGTCAGTTTTCACAGATGAAAAGAGTACTGTAAGACCCTTGAAAAACCATTTGGATAGAATTAATCTGTCTCTTCGATACAACATTCTGTAATATCAACAAATTTCAATTTCCAGTACCTGTTTTAAAAAATTTTGAAACTATGAATAGTTTTATTTTCTTACCTACTAAATCAAACCAATACTGCTAGAACTTTTTAAATTAATTTTTTAGCATAAATACAAAAGAGATTATGCTAAATCCTTGTATTCTATTTGTGGATTTCTCTTCTGACTCTATTTATAAATTGAAGGAAAGAATTTTTTTCCTGTTAACATACCCATCTCCTAGGAATAAATACAGAGGTCACTGAACCTTATGGTTTGATTTAGTTCTCCAAAGAACTAAACTACATATAATATGAACCTGAGACTCAGGTAGACAAAAATCAAGGGAATCTGTAACATAAATTTTCAGTGCTTTTAATAGTTTTAAGAAGTTTAGTAAAAGGCCTAAAGACTTCTCAAGGTTTAAAAAAAATAAGAAGAAAATAAAAACGAAGATAGAAAACACTCATGATAGAACAATTCAGACAAAACTCAATTCCCAATGGAAGCATCTGTCATCTGTCATCCTGGTTTCTGCCAGAAATGGATGGTCCTGGGCACACACCCTTCCTGTGGCCAGGTGGGGAGCAGGAGACTCACCAGGTCAGGAGTGTGAATATCATGCTCAGACAGACGTGGGACTCATCTGTCTATGAATCTGAGTCTGATTTTAAAAAAAAATAGATAAGAGACCATGTGGCTGGGACCCAAAACATTTCATAGCAACTGGGGTAAAAAGGACACGGAGTGTGAATTTTTTTCTCTTTCTTTGTTGTGTGCTTTAAATTTGTGCTTCCCTCTACTTTACTCGGGATCAATGAGTTCAGCATCTAATGGAAAAAGCTTCCCCGCACTGGGCCTTCCCAGTGTCCAGACTGAACGGGTGCTGTGGCTTAGAGTCCGTGTGGCTTTTGCTCCTGTTATGAAGCCAAATCAAGAGCTGAATGACTGTAGGAGTTTTAAGCTTTTGATAGGTAAACAGAAGTAAGAATGTGTGGCAGTGTTCATCCCAGCCAGCCGAGGAATCAGCTGTGGCTCATGGGAGGAAATGAGACCAGGGGACCGAAGAAGATGCCTTCCACTTTGGAAGGCTCCCTAGCATCCTTGGAAGGTGCTTGCTTGCTGTGAACTGGTCAGTAGAAAGGTCTGGGCTGTTCTGGGCAAGATCCTGACCCCTGCCTTGGTGTGGAGAAGCCTGCCTTCTAGTTGCAGAGTGTAATTTAAATTTGGTCATCTGTCATCCTGGTTTCTGCCACTTCCCAGCCAGAAAACCTGAGGCCATGACCTCTCTCCAAGTCCCAGAGTCCTCATCTAACAGCAGAGGTAAGGAGTCCTCTGTGTGGGGTTGCTGGCAGGACTACAGAGCTTATTTTCTCAAGGCCAGGAAACACAGAGTTTGATCTCGTAAGTGTGGCATGGATACAAGCGTTCTGTTGCTGTAGCTGTCCTTGTCGCTGTTTAGACACTTGCACAGAAATATGACGAAAATAAGACAATGCGTGATCAACACCCAGTGAGAATGAGAGGAGAAGGCTGCTGCATCCTCCGCCACTGCCACAGCCCTCCCTGTCCCGCTGTCTCCATCCACACGCCGTGCATTCTTCCTGCAGACTCTTGTCAAGAAGTTGCATGTATCCTCGTGGATCAATCCAGAAACTTCCTTAGAAATCAACAAGCTTTTCAATAGAAGGCATCACATGGCAGTTTATACCCCAGGTCTTTGAACCTCTCACCACGAATTCCTCAGGCTACTGTGCCCACTAATCCCAAAGGATTTCCTTAATCCTCCTTAACCAGTCACCCCTGGCCTCCAGGTCCACAGCCAGCACTGAAAGACTCACCTTAAAGCAGACTTCACAGTCTCATAGGTAGCCCTGCTTTGCCTTGTCCCCTCTAAAACGCTGCTGGGACTCTCAGTGTACGCAGAGAATGAGCTCAGCTCTGTGTTATCAATGGGAAAATTTGGAGACATTTTCAAAGAGCAGCTTTCAACATGAGGAGGGGACAAAGTGGGCAGAGGAAGTTATTGTCTTGTATCTCCAACAACCGCCACTGTGCCTCATGCCTAGCAAGTGCTTGGCCAGGGCTGTATGGACACCTGGCATGGACCCAGGAGTGCCATTCAGGGACAGCCCTCACCCAGAAGGATTTCAGGTGTGACTCAGGAGTCCCTGCAAATGTTAATAAAATTAATGCATAGGAGCCACACATTACTATTCATGATGGGCCAGGAAAAGGCTAAGGCCTTTATCTTTAAAGGTAAACCAGGACTGATGGCACACAGCTATAATTCCAGCTCCTTCGAAGGCTGAGGTAGGTGGGTCAAACTTTAGAGTCAGCCTCAGAAGTGCAATGAAACCTTGTTTCAAGTAAGTAAATAAATAAATATTGTGGGGGGATGTAGCTCAGTGATAGACTGCTTTGCCTCGAATATTCAAGGTACTGTAATCAACCTCCACTACCACAAGAAAGAAATAGAGGGAGAGAGAGAGGGAGGGGGGAGAGGGAGAAGAGAGAGAGAGAGGGAGAGAGAGAGAGAGATAAGGAGGGAAGGAGACAGATTCTTATGTAAAAAAAGTATCTGCCAAAGATTTATTAAATTCTGTGGTTATTGAGAGAATTGGTAAGATGAGATAGCCAGCAGCTCAAAGGAGAATCTCAGCACTACACATTCTTAGTTAGGTGAGCAATAATAAAATAAATTTATAACTAAATGTAAAACTGTCAATATTCCTAAGGTAGTAATCAAATGCATTCCATTGAGCTCATTTTTCACTTCACAGATGAGAAGGATTTACATTGCTGTCAGTCTCCTATGACTTCAGGGCTGTGAAATAACCCAAAGATAATGTAAGGTGGCGATAGCCCAGATAGAAATTCAAGACCCCATTAATTTTTCTGTCTTCCCCCATCTTAAAGTCTTTTGCATGCCAAGTATCCAGAACAAACATTCAAGTTAAAAAGAAGCAAACCATCAAAAACATGCAGCAAAGTAGCCAGAGAGGAGATTTCATTACTCAGATTAAAGTTGTCTGTTTGAAAATCTGTGGCAAACATCAGGTGGTCTAGAAACGTTAGAACTTTCTGTATGAGATGAAGATCGAATCATGGTCATCCACTACTGCTTTCTGACTTTTCAGCATAACGGAGGGCTTAGTGAGAGGAATAGCACAAAAAGAGGATAGAAGAGAAATAAAGAGGGATGACCTGCTGGTACATGAAATGATGTGGATGTTGTCAAATGCTCTGTGCTACGAAGGAAGAACTAGGGTAAAAAGGCTCCATAACGTACAGTTCCATTCAAGGGGCACTTGAGAAAAAAGAAATCACAAGGACAGAGAGATCAGTAATGCAGGGATGAGTGCGGAAAGGAGTTCCCCACAGGTGAGCACAAGGGAATTTGTGGTGTGAAGTGTGGTGAAATCTTAAAAATTTCAGTTATGTTGATGCCTACGCAGTGTTCTGCGTCTGTCAAAACCCTCCAAACTGTCTACCCAAGCTACTCATTCATTCTATGAGTGGCATCTCCGGAAGCCTGGGCCAGAGGGTGAGTGAGTGCTCTGTGGGAGAAGGTGAGCAAGGACCAGGTCTGGGCTGGGCGTGGCCAGAGAATTTCAGGGAGGCCTGGAGTTAACAGGGCAGAAGAGAGAACCCCCCCCCATGCTGCCTGGAAAGTGGGGCTGGGTAGTAAACACCACTCTGCCAAAGCACCCCCTAAATCACACAGGGTACAGATGGACCTGGTGTCAACCCTCAGCCAAGAGAACAGGGGAAAACTTGGGAAAGGACAAGAGGCAAATTCTTTGTTGTAGCTAATCCGTGTTAATCTTTTTTATTTAAAAAAAGTTTGCTACATGTTTGCAGTGCATCACGGTGATATTCATGTAGGGAACTGGCAGGTGCACACAGAGCATCCCCACCCACCTTCCCTCCCCTCTGTCCCCTTTTGCCAACATCAGAGTCATCTATTTGTCTCACGAGTCCTGATAAAATTAATTATCATATACACAGATTTGATGACTAATAGGCCAAAATCATGTTAAACTTTTTAACACAATAATTTTTATTTTTAAAGTCAGTTTGAGATAGGCTCTTGCACATACAGTAAAGACAAATTTCAATAAATGTCTCACTGCAGCTACTGACTTATTTAAGAGAAGACAAAACCCTTGTCCTAGGTGAAAGCAAATTCTAAACACAGCATACATATTTCATGTACTCCTTAGGGTCTCTAGAATAATAATACTGTTCCAGGAAATGTTATTTAATAGTTACATTGTCTCAGGCCCAGGAAGGACCCAATGGGCATGATGTTAAAGTCAGAAAACATACAACAAAGATTAATGAATTTGGCTAAATGAAACTTTAAAAATTTAAATGTTCAGTACTGTAGGTATAAAATAAGTCACATGGCATAAAGAAACTGGGAGATGTTTTTGCAACATAGGACAAACACAGGTTATAGTTTTAGTATTTTATTTATTAGTTTATTTTGAAATTGATAGATACTATGGCCTTTTTAACTGCATGTTAATTTTTTCAATTATTTTATTAAAGTGTTGACAGGGGATTGAACTATTTAACATGTGCAGGTATAATATTTTGACATAAAGGTACATTGTAAAACTCACTACAATGAAGATAAGTAAACATATCTATAACCCCTCCCTGCCCTTGATAATTTCTTCATCCTTTCTTGGGAAAGCACTGATTTGCTTTCTGTCTCTGTAGATGTTTTCATTTCTCAAAACCTTCTATAAATGGAATGATGCAGTGTGTGCTGTGTTTTGCTTTGAGTTCTTTCACACAGTGTGGATGTTTTGGGGTTCATCCTGGTTGGTACATGTCTCAGTAGTTCTCTCCTCTCTCTATTGTTGTACTTTTTTCAATAAATGTTTGATCTAATGCATCAAAAGGGCATCTGGATTTGGAGTCTTATTAGGGAAGTGGGTTTTTGAAACAAATTTATTTATTTATTTTTTTGTGGTACCGGGGGATTGAACTCACAACCTTGCATTTGCCAGGCGGTGCTGTGCCACTGAGCTATTTCCGTAGCCCAGGAGAGTGGTTTTAAAAGGAACTCAGTTTCTTTAATAAATGCCATATGCTTTGAGTTACACATTTCTCTTTGAATGAAATTAGGTAGTTTGTATCATTTAAGAAATGTATCCATTTCAAGGAAGTTTTCTAACTTATCATTATAATGTTTTAACAATATAATATAATAATCACTTATCCTGATGTTAACTTTTTTAAATTGATGAACCAATGTTTGTTTTTCTTAATCTTCTTTAGGCTCCAAATAATTATTTTTCTCAATAGCTTTCTTTTGTTGATTTCTCATTTAACTTCTTTGTGGGTAGAGAATGTACTTTATGTGACACAAATGCTTTTTCTGTTTAGTTGCTCCACTAAGTATTGAGGTAGGCATCGAAGTCTCTAATAATTGTGAGCTTGTCTGTTTCACTTTGCAGTTCTATCAGTTTTTTATGTATTTTGAAACTCTTATGGGATATATAAATATGTAGGACTGGTGTTCTTTTGATAAACTGAATCCCTTATCATTATGATCTGTTTTTTTCTCTAATAATATTCTTTGCTCTGAAAGCTATTTTGTTTCCTATTAATGAGACCTTTCAGTTTTTACTTTTAATAATGTGATGTACACATGCAGGGTGCCCTATATAAACAAGACTTTATGAAGGCTCTCTCCATGAGCGTGGAGAAACTTCCTACTTGGTGTTAACTTATGCAACATGGAAAAGCAGATGGGACCACATTCTCATTTTTTTCTTGTTTTATTTGGGATAGATTTTGCATCTTCAGCTTTATTAATCCTTTCTTCTGCAAAAGCTGAACGCTCATTAATCCTATACAGTATATTTTTCATCTCACACAATTTACTTTTAATCTGTAGAAACTGGATTATGATCTCTTTATTTTTCATGCTTCTACTTCACTTTCAAACATATAAAATACAATCATAAATGTAATTCTGTTGTCCTTGTACGCTAATTTCGACACTGGGGCAGTTCTGCGACACTTCTATTTGATTGATTTTTCTTCTTATTACGGATCATATTTTCCTAAACCTTTTTTATGTAATTTTAGGTGAGATGACAGATATTCAGTTGTTTACTTTTTCCGTGGGTATTTTTTATTTCTGTAAATTTTCTTGAACTTCTTTCCTGGGAGGTAGTTTAGTTACTTGCAACCTTTTTTACTTGCAATCTTTTCAGATATTTTAAAATATGCTATGCAAGGACAAAACAGTTAAAATTTCCTCTACCACCAAGCACACCACTCAGTACCGCTGAGAACCACGAAGTTTCCCAGTCTGCGTGGTGATTCGCATTCCCCATAATCCTCTGGACGCTTCTTACTCTGAGCGCAGGAAATCGCACGCATGCGTGGATCAGCGCTTTGCTGAGTGTGGGCGCGGGGCCTCTGTGTGGCCTATGTCCGCACCTGACCCTCTGTCCCGGGGACTCTTGCTGCCTTGATCTACCTTGATCTCCCTTGGTGCTCGTCTCCATCTGTCAAAGTTTTCACCTTGGCCCCGTTTTACTGAGACCCGATATGAGACTTTCTCAAGTCAGCAGCAGCAAATTTACAGAAATAAAAGTGATTTCCTTTGTTTCTCAGGCGTCACTGTTCTTCATTGCTGATGTCTGTTGTCTTGAAAAAAGTCAGTGTTTCGTAAAGTTGGAGAATAAATCTAGTCCCTGTTCCTCCGTCTGGATTTCTTGCAGTTTGGAAACGCGCTACTTAAACGTGAGATCAGCTAATAATCACCAGCAAAGTGTGCTGTGCCTAGAGATGTGGCCAGGTAAGAAGGGAGTCTGTATGTTTATGTGAGAAACACTTTGCAGCTTTGCTCATGTTACCCTTGATCATTTTTCCTAACAATCAAACTCTGAAAGGTCAAATGTACTGGTAGATACATCAATGTTTTGAACGTCTCATAACGTTTTGAAATTATTTCCACTTTTTTCTTTGTTTTTTCACACAAGGATATTTCTTCTCTTGCTCCAATGAGAGAAAGGAAGACGTGACAACAGAATTTTTAAGTGGAATAGTTGGTAATGGAAAAAATGCTCTCAACTGGACTAGCTTTTGATTGTGTAAGGTACAGAGTGTAGAAAAGGTATTGCAGGCATGAATGTGAATGCATATGTGGTGTGTGTGCGTGTGTGTGTGTGTGTGTGTGTGCATGTGCACACACACATAGGAAAAGACCATTGGGAATGTGTATGTTCAGAGCCCAAATCTTATCTATCAAAGCGCACCTTACAGGTACCCCCGACATCCTACGCATCCTTATCAAAGTGTGTATGACCACTTCGAGGAAGAGTGAATAGCTCAGCACTAAAGATGTCTGGAATGAGAAAGTCAGGCCTGAGGTTTGCCTGAGTGCGCCCGAGCTGCGGGTTCTGTGGTCTGTGGTCTCCCCTCTCCTGGCACCCCCAAGGCAGCCCTTTTTCTTATCGGCTTCCCCAGGGGCTACACAAGCCCGGTAGGTAATCCATTCTGCTTTAAGGGCGAAGGAAGAGGGGAAGTTTATCTTTCTCTTCCTTCTTAGCTAATTTTAGTTTTAAGAGGGTATTTTGTGTGGTAGCTGCACTCAGAATGAGGCTGGTCCAGAATAACCAGGAGGAGGACAGGCATTTTCTGCTTGGTGCTCTGTGGGTTTATCTTTAAGCCAGTGCAGGTCCCACAACTAGGGGAGCTCCATGTGGAGGCCGAGCCTCTGAGGTGATGCTCCAGCCCAGTGCTGTCATGGGGATGATTGACAGACACTCGTCCAGAGAGAAGATGTTGGAAGCCAGTGGCCCCTGTGCCTGTCTCACCCCACTGACATTTTCTCTACTGACTTCATTTTTTAGACCCTGAAACCCTGCACCCATCAAGTCATCTTGTTCATGCCTGGGCATTAGAAAAGGCTTAAACAAACTAATACACAGAACAGAGAAAATTTTCAAGGAGCTAGAATCCGCATGAAAACTCTGCAAGAATTGTAAACCATCTGGGCTTGGGGGGAGACAGCAGAGAAAGGGACTGTGAGGGGAGCTCTTTACAGCTCCCTGGCATCTGGCTATGTAGGAGTCAGAGGTCCCTGTGTCCTGCTGCTGTCTTTGATGCTGGGCAATTGTGACCCTTCCACACCAGCTTATTTTTCACTTTCCGGATGGCTTTTGTGATTTCATGGTTCCTGTAGGGGGGGTAGCTTAGAGGATTCTCGAGACATCCTGTGACCCAGTGTGGCCACGTCATCAGCCCCCAAATGTGATTTCACACTTTTGTTTACCATAGAGATGGTTTTTATTCATTTCCTTCCCAATGAGCCACCTTGCTTCCTTGCTTGCCTCGTCCCAGGTTCCTTCAACGGGAATCACTGTCCCTGACTCCAGCAAGGAGGGAGCTGTAGTTTCTCCCACTGGGCCTCTACTGGGCCTTTCCATTGCTGCCTGACCTCACTGGGAAGACAGGTCAGACAGAAGAGCCATCAGAGCCATCAGGCGTGTGTGTGTGTGTGTGTGGGGGGGGGGTTCCTAATGCTATGCTTCCCACAGTGTCTGTCACATCAAGTCAGAAGCTAGGAGACTCAAAAAATGCCAGAACTAGAATCGCTGTTTTGAAGCTTGCTTCTTTTTCTTTCTTTTTTGCCGTGGTACTGTGGATAGAACCCAGGGCAGCTGTGCTAAGCTACACCTCTAGTCCTTTTTGCAATGTTTTATTTTAAGAGGTATTTTAATGTTGCTAAATTGGTTGCCCAAGCTGGGTTTGCACTTGTAATCCTCCTGTCTCAGCCTCCCAGAATACTGGGATTACAGGTATGTGCCACGATAGCTGGCTTTGCATCATTTTATATTTTTAAAAATTATGGAGGCAGAAAAAATTATGAGTAGCAGTATAGAAAGTATAGAAACAGGCCCACGTATATACAGAAATTTAGTATATAATAAGATCAGAAAAATGCATCATGGATAGTAGCACTAGGATTCCAACATAGATACGTGGAAAAACAACAAAGTTTATCTCTTATGCTTTATATCAAAATGAATTTTAAAACAATCAGAGGTTTAACTATGAAAACTGAAACAATGAATAACTTGAAGAAAGTACTTAAAGTAAGCTTGATGTGAGGGAAGATGTCCCAACATGAGTGGAATCCAACAACTAGACAATGATTAATGTAGCTACAAAAAAATAGAAAAATAAAGATTATGATCCAGCAAAGTCAAAAGGAAGATGATAAATAAAAATAACTCACAACTCAGATGCAAAGAGTCAGTCGCCTAAATACACAGAGAATCCTGTGAATTGGTTAGAGAAAGTCTGAAAACCACAGTAGAGAAATAGCGGTGGCTGTGAGTGGATCTTTCAGAGAGAAGAAAACACAAATGACTGCAAAAGGAGCCCTTACAACCACTGAAATTCAAGGGGAAGCCACAACTGGAAGAGTATTTTAAATTTCATAACCGAGGCGTTGGATAGCTGTGATAGTAGGAGAAATGGGCTATGGAAGCTTTC
This sequence comes from Hydrochoerus hydrochaeris, assembly GCA_004027455.1. Classification (NCBI taxonomy): domain Eukaryota; kingdom Metazoa; phylum Chordata; class Mammalia; order Rodentia; family Hydrochaeridae; genus Hydrochoerus; species Hydrochoerus hydrochaeris. The sequence continues at coordinate 388,241 of PVLA01000705.1, forward strand.
ATATCCATGTGGCAATATTTATCAAGATTGTATGTGGACATCTTTAAGCTGCCGTCTTTTGGGAATTTGTTGTAGAGATTTACTTGTACAAGTACAGTTTCTTTTTTGTCTATTTTGAGACAGGGTCTCACTATACAGTTCACACTGGCCTTGAGCTCACTTTGTAGCCCCGGCTGGTCTTGAACTTGCAATGATCCTCCTGCCTCAGCCTCCCAAGTACTGGGATTACAGGCATGTGCAACTATGTCCAGCTGCTTATATAAGTACAATTTTTTGTTCTCACATGTGTGTATTTTCTGTGGCTGCCAAAACAAATGATTACAAACTCAGTCACTTAAAACAACAGAAATTCATTTCCTCTTGTTCCTGGGGTCCACAAGTCCGAAGTCAGGATTGCTAGGTTGAACCAAGGTTCCAGCAGCGCCATGTTTCACTCTAGTTCCTTGCTGTCTCGTGACTGCATTCTTCCAGTTTTTGCGTCCAGAATCTCCTCTTACATCTTGGTACCCTGATCTTCTTGTATTTTCAATGTAATCCTTTCTGTTTTTTGGAGGATACATGTGATTGGATGGAGGGTCAACCTGGGTAATAAAGAATCATTTCCTTCTTTCAAGAGCCTTCATTTAAACCTACAAAATCTTTACCATGTCCGGTGCCATTGGCAGTTTCCATGGATTAGGGCTGGTGTCTTTGAGGGATGTTTTTCAGCCTGTCACATCAAGGTTATACATCACAGTATTATTGGTCATAATTCAAGGTTGGAAACAACCCAAATGCCCATCAGTGGAGACACAATTAAATAAATTATGCCATACTCATAAAATGGAACATTGTGTATATTCTGATAAGGAAGGTTTGCCAAGATGGTGCGTTAGGCAAAAATTACAAGTTACTGGACATCAGTGATGTATACTACCCTGGGTGTAAAATTACAGGCCTCCTGTTTATGTGTATTCACTTATACAGTGATTGAATATGTATATTAATATTGCTGGAGAGATACTTGAGACATTAGTGACAGTGTTTTTCTGCTGGAAGGGAAACCGGAAAGCTGGATGGTTGAGGGCAGGAGTGGAAAGCAGTTCTTATTTTTCACTCTGCTTTCTTTAGAAGAAACATTTGCATTTTAAATCATGTGATTTGTTACTTAAAAGTAAAGGATCTGAAAATCTTAATAAAAAATCAGTGCATGTTCACCTTGAGGCCTTACTGCTGCGAGTCCTGACTGCCTGCCGCCGTCTTGTGTGCAGTGATCCTTACCACACAGCAGAGTCCCTCACGCGGGGCTTCCGCAGCCCTGGGGCCTGTGCAGCTGTGCTCTGGCCCTGCTCTGGTAGCTGTCACCACCTCACCAGGGGCTCCAGGAGCAGCCTTCTGGTAGACCGGTTACTATCTCCATCGTCCATTTGACTCCTGTTGACACAGCAGCCAGTGAGAGGAAGGCTGTCCTCTTGCTGTCCCCTCACCCCTCCCTAATTCTCTTCTCCCTCTGCTCTGATCAGCAGATCCACTGCGTAGCCAGGCTCTTTATTAGCAATGCAGTATCACTTCCCTCACTCTGGAGCGAAGCCAACCTCCCAATCAGGAGTGAGCCAGCAAGTGTGGGCCAGGACCCCTGCCCGGAAGCTGAGAGTCCATCCAAGAGCTATGCATCCACACTGCTTCTATGGGCCTGGTGGCTGACATGGGGAACAGCTCACCTAGAATACCCTTTTCTACATAACTGCTTTGTGTGGCACATCCTTGCTGGTATACAGGTCGAGTACCTCACACCTTGACTACCAGAAACATAGCTGTGAGAAGCATACAAAAGGGACCTTCCAAAGCCCCTGGTTTATTCTTTTTTAAATGTTATTTATTTATTTATTTTTAGGTTTTTAAGGTTTTTTTTAGTTTTTTTTTTAAGGTTTATTCTTTAAATCTGCTGCCTTTAGTTTAGAGGAGAAAGGAGTTCCTACTTTGGAGCCTCTTACCCCCCCCCCACTTTATTCATGTATCTAATAGTCCTTGTAACCTGATTTCCACTGGGACAAAGCAGCAAATTAGAGTTGGGAAGAAGGGAATGCAAATGCAAATAGTTCCTATGAAAGCAGCATGAAAGCTACAACTGCCTGCCTGCCCCTAAAAAAGGGAAGCGCAGAAGAACATTTTCCAAGGAGCAACGATAACAACAAAACCCAGCCTAGAAACAAATACATTCTTTCCCTTGAGGCCATTGTTTTAACCTTGCAAGAGATAGTTTTTCTGCACTTTGACTTTCAGTTTTCAAATAGTAAGTGTGTCATGCTTAAGAAGACAGAGATGTGTGACACGTGTGGAGGTATCTCTATTCCCATGTACTTATATTTCTTTTCATGAAAAGTTGAGGTAAATATCTTTTATCTCCAGTGATCTCTTCCATCTAGGATATTGATACTTGTCCCTGTAACTGTCTTTCAGAGGCATTGACCAGACCCATGAAAATGGCACCAAGCTGTGCAAATGTGCACCTTGGTTTTCTTGTACCATGTGCTACAGTTGAAAAGGAGTTTCCTTCATGGATGCCTTCAATCTCCTATTTCCAGACTCTCATCTCTAGCATGACAGATATTTACTTCACAGAAACCCCCTAGTTCACCCTCTTTGTAAGACCAAACATTTATTCCACGTCTCTCACAAATTTCAGTAATTTTCATGGCAGGTCCTGAGTCTACATCATGTTTTCTCTGAGATTAACACACCTTAATCTAATGCTCATTGTATGAATGCATGAATGATTGTTGACTGAAGTAAATATCTAAGTCTGTATGGCCCCTAACTAAGCATTTTAGGGTTTTACTAAACATGTCTTCAGGCACAGATGATTGACTCGTAGGACCAAGACCCAGGGAAGCCAGGCATCAGCCATACACCCATTGCTCATGGACAGAAGAAATCAAAGGAAGTTCAAACGGTGCCAGTTGAAGCTGAAGTCAAGCAGAACTGGCCATGGCAGCCATGTTGAACTGTGTTCAGGACTGTGGAGCAGATGTTGCTCTGGGTTGACTAGTCGGAAAGGGACAACACTCTCAGGAGGATGTGCAAAAACCCACAGATCTCAAAGTGCAGCAGGTGTGGTTTCATGAGCATCCTAGCTGCCTAAGACCTCTGTCCCACAGGCTTCTGATTCACTCTTCCAAGCCAGGTAACCAATTTTGGACCACCTGATACTGGAAGAGAAAGAGTCAGATTAAGTTTATGAGAATACTTGGAGACCTGGATGACAGTTCTGCTTGGTTTTGTAGGGGGTTTGGTTTTGTAGTAGAGTTTTAGCCAAGATCACAAACTTCAAGGCCTGACATCACTAGACAGGTTTCTCTTTCCGGCTTTTACAAGATCATCAAGAAGTAAGGCTTGGGTTTGTTGAAAGCCGGAATACTTCCATGGCTTTCTTCACCGTTGTCAGGAGCTGTGGTCTCTGTGGTAGGTATGGGTAGGCAGTTGAGAGGGAGGCTGTTCTGCAGGGCTGTCTGCACTTGTACACCGAGAAGCTGCCTTTTGATGAGAGGAAGTGGGAGGTAGTGTGGCTAAGAGGCCGGAAGGCTCAAAGAGAAAGCAGACCAGAGACAGATGCGGTGGCCCTGAGATGTTTGTGGATCATGGTTTCAGTCATTCCTGCTTTTCCTGTTTCTTGCCTCCATCTATGGGACTCAGCTGGGTGACTTGTCCTTGGACGTTTTTGATAATCTTTTGTGCAAATTCCACTGCGCAAGTTGATTTTCTCTTTCTTGCAACCCAAAAGAAAAGTGGCAAAGCAAGGGTTCCTTTACAGATGCTGTTTTTTGCAAACGGAAAATATGCACATCCTGGGATCTGAAGCCAATGCTTAGGACATCAAGGAAGGACAACTACCATGGTTATGCAAATGCAAAATTGTGACTGCCATATTGCAAACTACCCCACACTAGGGAGGAGGGGTAAGGCAGTGAGAAGGTTTGCCTGTGTTTTGATTGATCAGATCATCATTGATTTGATGTGGAGCTTTGATATCAAGATATATGAGAATTTTAAAAAATTTGGGCGCAAGGGGTAAACACCACTAATTATGCAGCTTTGCTGAGAGAGTTACAAGTAAAATATGTATAGTGCTGGACAATAAGGCTGGTTCTTATTAGATGCTCTGTAAAGAATGACTTATCACTGTGACTCTGAGTGTTTAAGCAGTGAATTCATTGATATATTGTGACTGTCATAGCAAGTGTAAGAGTGAAAGGAAAAACATGTTTGCATGAATGGACTCAACTGAAATTGACAAATGTCGGTTTGTCAATGGCTGTGTATGTGTAGACTGAATAAGTTAGGGATGAGTGAGGAAACTATCACCAAGAGTGAGAACATCAAGGAATTAACCTACAAGACATAACTTCGTGCTGCATGGAAAATTTATGAGTAACCTTGTGATAGCTGACGAAGAGCAGAGACAGACAGAAATTTCCACATGTTGGATGCTAACCATGGCTGCTACAGGAACTAGTTGCTTTGATGAAGATATGTGAAGCAGATAGGTTCACCTCCCAATGCCCGTCAGGATTTACAGACTTGAGTTAGAATCCCATGTAAGCTGGAATGACTAAGCATAGTGTTGTGTCAAGTGCTTTTCTTTGGGCTCCATTGTGCAATAGATTCATTTGGGGATCTGAGTTTTGCTAGAATGCAAGGTCTGGGGCGAGGCTCGAGACCCTTCTTCCTGTGTCACCTGATGCCAGATAATGCTGATGCAGCTGGTCCCTGGACCCCAACTTTGTGTACAGAGATCCTATGTAACAGAAAAGGAAATCACTACTCAAACATTGGACAATTTGTCTAGTTTTCCCACTTCGACAAGGCAGTGTTTACAGCAAGAAGTTAAAATGGAATAGACTTAGGGTCTGTTCCAATGTGTCCCTCAAATCTACTTGTGCAAAATCTTAGATACTAAAGCCTGCAGCCACCTGCCTACTGTCGTGTCTCACATGGTGGTGACCTGGCATGGTGATGTTTGCTCTCTCTGCCTTTGCATACCTGCGTGCTTGCCCCTCGTAGTAATGCCTGTGTCATTGGTAGTAAGTGAATGTGATCCGGGGGCACTGACAGGAAGCAGCCTATAAAATTATGTCACACAAGGATCTGTACTCCTTTCAACTGTGACAGTTCATTGTCATTTAGCAGAAATTGCCAGTTATGAATATTTAACAAATTTGCAATTAGCTCGTCTACCAACATGATTACTGAGATGGAAGAAACCATCGACTCAAAGCTTCTCGGATTACATACACAGCACCTTTTTGATTATGTGCACTGCCACAGTTGTTTCTGTTTTTGTCCTTTCCTCTGGCATCATTGTTACTAGTTTTTATAAAGCCATGTGCCACATCTTACTGAGCTAATGAGGTAGATGGAGGCATTTTTCAGATTCTGGATGGGAAATTCAGCACTAAACTTCAAAGGAGACAGCATTGGATGCAGGGTTGATGAGCAGCAAGACTGTGTGGAAACTTGCTCTAATTCCTCATTAATTTCATTGTGGTCCAAATCACCAAACTGTCAAAGTTGGTTTCTTTTTCCCAAAGGCATCATGTATTATGTACTTGATTCATTTTAATTAGATTATAATGCAGAGTAATCAAAACTAAACCCACAGAGGAGAGATTTAAAGCCAGAAAACTTTGCAACTGGCTATGTGACTGCATACTTAATCTCTTCACTTCTTTGGGCTCCAAATTCTGAAAACTGAGGACAATGATCATAACTTCCTGGTATTTAATTATTAAAGTCTTAAGTCATTTGGCTATTCTGTTAGAATTAGTGCCTTGATATTCCATTGGAAAAATAAAAGAAAAAAATTAGAGTAGTTATAGCATAATACAGTCAATGGCAGGATGGAAAAGGAATCATCATTTTTTTATTTAATAAAAGCTTTTACCTCTGTTCATGAAAACAACTCCTAGCAGCAACATGAAAATATTTGAGCTCGGTCCGGGAAACAAAAAGAAAATATTGAACTACTCAAAATAGACAGTATCTATCCCTATGCTTTGACTGTTTATCAGCTTTGTTGTGAAAGGGTTGTTATTTTTTCTAAGTCATTTCAAACTGTCATCAAGGCAGGGCAGGTCACATTATCTTTGAGCTCTTTGCAGAATTGTACTGTCTTCTTTTTTGATAGATTGTGTGCCCTGTTTTTCATAGTGTTCAGAAAATGATCTTGATTATTTCTTGTATCTAGCTTGAATTTTTAAAAAGCTACTATTTCAGAAGTATAAATGAATATCAGGAATATCCTGAGTTCCCCGAAACTGCAGATCCTCAGGTTATTTTGCTTTGTGTAAAAGTGGGGGGCTTTGATGTTTGCAAAATGCTTCCACACACTGTAGCCCACAGTTCTACAGTGCTTCCAGACTCTGCTTCTTAGGATGGGCTTTTTCTAGCCCTCCTGGGGGCTCTAGATTTTAGCGTTTAGGATCATCCTAGAACTGGTTATTTTCTTTGGACCACACTTGTGAGTCAGTAACCTGCTGGTCTTCCCATTTCTTTGATATTGTTTGTTTTAGGCCTAATGTTGGAGAATATCAGAGCACTTAATCATCTTCTAAATCCAATAATGATAAGGAACTTCCTATTTTCGATTTTCTAGGTTATAAGAAATAGAATTAAATATGGCATTGTTCTTATTCTCAGATTGCTCAGTGGGATGGAAACCTCAGACAGGAGGTCTGGCAAAGGTGCCAACAGCTCAACCCGTGGGTTGTCAGGCTGTGCTCCCATCGGCAGTCATCTGGGTGAGTAGGGTGAGCTAGGGCAATGGGCTGGGGGTGAGAAGGTTGCTTCTAAGAGGACAGAAAAGACAAGATTTGGAGACCCACATAGCACAGCCTGTTAGCAGTTAGAACTCAGCAATGTACTCATTGCACCAACAGTTACCTGTTTACTTTCTGGCTATGAAAATTAACATTGATACACAAAATGGTGTCATGAGGTCTTGCAAATCTATTCACCAGCTTTAGTTATTTTGTAAAGGGAGGAAAAATAACATCTATATGTCAGCTTTATAACTTCAAGGGATGACACAGGAACAGAAGAAAGGACTCAGAATGAGGTCCACTCAAATGTGGGAATGTGACAAACAGTGGAGATGTCATTGCAGGTCTGCGGGGAAAAGATGGGATACTCAATGGTGTTAGTTAATTATGGGAAAACCAACTTGGATTTGTCCTCCATAATCTACATAAATTCCAGATTGGATTATGACTTGGATATAGAAAGTAGATCATTAAATATTTTAGAAGATCATTAAATATTTTATTATTACAAAATAATATATTTATGAATTTGGGGGTAAGGAAGGATTTTTTAAAATTAAAAATCAGAACCCTTGAAGAAAATGCAACAAAAAATATTATGTTTCTTGTATGCCTAGCTGAAAAATTAACAAGAGAAGCTATAATCTAAGGAAAAATATTTGAAATGTATGTAATCAGTGTACATGAAGAATCAAATTTCAGAATACATGAAGAATTCTTGTAAAGATGAACAATCCATTGGAAAATTTGATTAGCTACTTAAGCAGTCAATTTTTAGAGGGGGAAATATGTATGGTCAACAAACATTTGAGAATACACTCCACCTTACAAATAAGCAGGAAATCCAAATTCTAGCATGGGTTGCATAAGAGAACTCACTATACATACGGAAGACATATTTCTGATATTTTATATCTAAAGTTGATTGGTGTGTACTTGTTCATTATATTATTCTGTATACCTTGTGTGTCTGAAGTGTTGTAGATATACTCATATATGTAGATATAGTATTATACTTCTATACACACATATATATTCTAGATGTGTTGGATTTTATTAAATTAGCTAGCAACTCTTTGCAAGATTTAATTCTTTTCCATGAGTGCCTTAGGAATTGCATTCTATGGCAATGAAATTGGATCTAAATCTTTTCCAGAAATTCGAATTGGCATAATTCAATAGACCCTGAGTTAGTGGAAAATCCTGGGACCTGAGGCTTCCCCTGTCACCAGTCACTGAGAAGGGGATCCTGGCATGAACTCTCCCTAGAGGCTGACAACCCTCATGTTGAGCTTGAGCACCTTTGCCAGACCTCCCTCTCAACTGGAGGCCCCTTTGGAGACTGGCAGTCCAGCCTCTTGCTTGGCAATTCTGTATTATGGCAGCATTTCTCAGCATGTTGGAAAGAATCCATAAGGTGCTAATCAGGATTCTTTGAGAATAGAGCTCTGTTATCAAACAAGTTGAATGGCATTGGTCATTATAATGCACTGTCTTTTGGGGAACCCCTGCACATGTGCCTGGGGAGGTGGGGAAAGAAGAGAAGCACTTGCTCATGGGGACAGAAGCCAGGAGGGAGGATTGGGGCACCTCAGGCACATTCCCCAGTGCTGTCCCACTTCTGGCTCCAGGGGTAGGGGAGTCCTTCATTTGACAGATATTTATTTCATGCCTTTGTGCAGCTAAAGATAATGACAGGAGGGACAGGGAGACCTTCTGTTCTCTGCTTTCCCAGTCTCTTCTTTGCTAACGTGCTTAAGGTCGAGGCCATGTATTGCTCTGGCCTGTGAGAAAACAAAGCCAGCTGGCTGCGCCTGCTTCCAGCCCCGAGCTCTCCAGATGCCATGGAAATCAGGAGAGGCTCACACACAGAAGGGGGCCTTCCTTTGTGAGGCTGGTAAACAGTTCCAGCCGGGGGTTTTTATTTTCTGCCAAAAGCAAGCGTGCAAAGAATAGCTGTGTGTTTCTGGGTCCTTCACTTGACCCACTCTGGACTTCAGATTCTCATCTTTGGAAAGAAGAGGTTTTATAAGATTATTTTGAATGCATTTCCTTGTTCATGCATTTCCTATGACATTAATAAATGTGGCTGTTCAGAAATTTCGAGGACTCAGTTGAAAAAGCAGCATAGAAATACTCAACAAGGGAGTTGTTTTGTAAGGCGTTCATTCAACACAATAGTTATTGGGGACCTACCCTGAATTCAGAGCTGGAGGAGTAGCACTGAGCAAGAATAAAGTCCCTTCTCTGGTAAAGGTTAAATTTGAATGAGTGGAGACAGACAAAACACAAGATGCTACTTGCAAATCAGGAAGTAATATTAAGGAGAACTTAAAAGCAGGATATATGAAAAAAGAATGCCAGCAAGAGATTTGAAGGCCTCACTGGGAAGGCCTTTTGAGTAGGAAGCTAAGGGACAAGGGAGCCACTGTCTTCTAGGTAAAAAATATGTCATGCACAGAGGCCCCAGACCAAGGGCATGCCTTGTTCAAGACATAACATGGATTGGTAGGAAAGTGGTTAGATGTGAAGTGAATTACTGAGAAGGGTGAACATGTTGAATTCATCCAGAATAAGTCAAAAGAAAGGAGTGAGAAGATGATTAGAGAAAAGTCCCTTTTGCACTGAGGGTAGGACTACATAAATAGCTCATGAAGAAACACAGTCGTAGGTTGCAGAAGGCTTTGGGGGTAAGATTTTGTTAAACTCCAGGAAAGGACTTGGATTGGCTCAGCTCTAGACAGAGGGATGGGGCTCTTGGAGGGTGCTTCTCTTTGGAAAATGAGGCTGAGAGAGAAGCAGAGTCCCAGTGTATGTTTGTGGACATGAACTGTGCTATCGTAGAGATGAAATATGGCAACTCTAACAGGTGCAAAAGACACAGGGGAACAAGAAGACATGAAAGTTAAAAAGTTGTTCTCAAAATCATTTCCTGACATGCAGTAATTATTGTAATGCTTTTACAAAGAGCCTAGGGCTATAATAAACTTTTACTTCTTGTGACATCACCAATATATAAATGTAAATTATTACTTCTTATGTTCCAGGTGCTAGTTTCCTAGAATGTTGAAACAGAGACCAAACATACATTTATTTCCATATTATTTGAAAAACATGCAGTTAGGATATGTACAATGGCACGTGGTGATTTTCAGGAATTCAGGATTTCTTATATTTTGCTGTTCTGTGTTTATTTTTGTGCTGTCTCAATCCTTGTTTGTGAAGAACATATCCAATAAAGGACTATTGCTAAAGTACACAAAAAATCTCCTAAAATTTAGCAATAAGAAAATGAATAACCTGATTTAAAAAATAAGCAAAGACTTAAATAGACAACTCAACTAAGAAGATATATAGTTGGCAAATAAACGTATGAAAAGATGCTGCATACTAAATGTTACCAGGAAATGCAATCAAAACAATGCAATATCACTACACACCCATTAGAATGACCAGTGTCAGAATACGGACAACAGCAAGTATTGGTGAGGATGTGGAGCCATAGGAATGCTCATTTACTGTTGGTAGGAATGTATAGTGGGACAGTGGGACAGATTCCTACAGAGCTCAACACACTCTATGTCACTCAACAACCATTTTATATTTACCCAAGATGAAAATTTATATTCCCATGAAAACCTGAGCACAATTCATAATTGCCAAATTTGGAAACAATCAAGATATCTTTCAATAGGTGAGTGCTTAAATTGGAACATAAATCTTAGGGTACTTACTATTCAGGGCTAAAATGACATCAGTTATGAATAAAGACAGAGCAGAACCTTAAATGCATGTTGGTAAGTGGAAGAAACCAATCTATAAAGGTTGCACACTATAGGACTCCAACAGTAGAACATTTGGGAAAAGGCAAAGCTCTGGAGCAAACACAACAATGGACATAAGTTTAAATTCATGGCTCAGACTAGAGCCTTACCTGTGAATGTGTTGAGCTAGTTAAGGCAAAGCTGCAGAGCAGCACATCTTGTTTGGAAGGAATGCTGGCCTACTTATATTTGCATTTGAAAGAACATAAACAAATAGTGAGTGCTTCCCTGTTTCCTGAAAACAATATGTGAACTGAACCTCATCATCATTAGATGTTTTTGCAAGTCTTAGCCTCTGCTTAGACTGCAGGTATGCTCCGGCATGCAAATGTACTCCTAGTTCAATTTCTGACTACCTCAGAGGTGTTTATCACTTCTCCCCATGCACCAAAATTCATGCTTTGTACCACTTGGACCCAAAGAGACTTGAATCTAGCCTTAGAGGTAAAATTCAGAGAAGGAAAACAAGAATCGCTTCACAGCATACCTTTCCCTGACAAGCTAAACTTTGCACAGGAAGCTTATAGGAGAGGACAAGTCTGTAAGCAAAAACAGAAATTTTTTTAAGAGGCCCAAGTTTCACCTTCTCACTTTTATTTGCCTGGCATCATACCTGGCACAATAGCTGGATAAAGAGGCATTTGAGAAAAAGCAAAAACAAAAATGAAAGCAAAGTGGCATTTGCTCTTTCTCAGCTCCTGCAGCCCTTCTGGAAGGCAGCAAAGATGGCCTCCTCCTAAACAGGTCCTCTGCCCAGCCTGTGGCTTAGAATCCCATGTGGATCTTAGGAGCCCTCCTGGGGTCCTGCACAGTCCTATTAAATCTGCATCTCAGTGAGTGTGACCCAGGTCAGTGGTGTTCAGAATGTGCCCAGGCGATTGCAGTGATTGTCATCACCATGTTCTGGCTGGCCTGTTCATGGGATCAGTAAGCACTGTTGAATGTAAACTAAATATATATTTTTTAAAAAATGGAATATATAAGAAACATAAAATTTTTTTTTTGCCTGAAATGTCCTTTAGAGGTAATCAAATCCAAACTTCCAACCAGTGTAGAAAGTCCTATCTGTAGTATCCACAACTACAAACTGCTGTACATCTGCTCAGTTCATTCCAAATCCTGCTCCAGCTAAATTCATACCTTTGGTTTAACTCAACAGAATGCATTGGAAAGAGTCGTGCAAGTGCTTGTTCCTTATGCCCAAAATCTCCACACTCGTAAGAATTAACAATTATACTGTGTTTTGAATTCTTTTGTGAATATATGAGGGGTCAGTATTCCTGTCCATCTGAAAAGGAACCAACCCCCTGATAGAAGTGTGGTTTCCTCTTTGTGTATTGGTTTTGCTTTTTCGGTTGTTTGCATTACACATGCACATATATATTTTTCTTTTGAGGTACATGAAATCCCGTTCTCTGTTTTCTTTTAGAGACAGGATTTTAATACATTTAGCAATAATTTAATGATGAAAGAGGAATTATGACTACATTTTCGGTTTGACTTCATGGTGGCTGGCAAATCTGAACACAAAAGATGAGCAGCATAAGCAAGTAGGGATCTTTTCTCAGAAATGTTAGTCCACAAGAAAATTGCTTCTTTTCCTGGGTGTGGCAAGAGAGACAAAAAGGCTAAGAGCACTGGTGTCTTCAAAAAGTATTGTATTTTGTTTGCAAATTCTGAGGAAAGCATTTTTTTTCCCCCCGATACCAGGGATCGAACTGACAACCTCATGCTTGCCAGACAGGTTTCTTGTGTATCACCAGAAAGCAGATTTTTGAGATCAAATTTAGAAGCAACTTGCTGAAAGGATTTTTTGCTTAATATCAATCAAATATTAGAAAACCATAAGGAGGGAGTGCAGAGAGAATTTGGCTCATCAAAACTGCAGAAATAAATCCAGGAAGTGTTCAGTGTGGTCTCACCTTACACTGTCATGCATTTGTCTCCAGGTTCACAATGAAAAAAAAGAGTTGAATGAGAAAGTCACAAAGTAAGAGTTCTGCAATACAATAGTGGTATAAATTATTTTCCTGTTTCATTATCATATACCTACTATAAGCTACCTTCAAATATACAAAGTTTTCTGAAACTGGAAATGTTAGGAACCTATTAAATTTTTGAAGGAGCTAAAATCCACACACCAAGCTAATGTATTTATTTTTCTAAAGCATTTTCCCAATTCCTTTTCAACTCTTGTATTTTTCCATTTCCCATAGTAGTGAGAAAGGAAGTAGAATAACACTACATGCATGAGAATATAATATGAAATTGAAATTCATTTCTAATTAGTTTACATATTCACCTATATTTTGCTTAAATACAATGTAATTAGGTATTTTTGTCATTTGAAAATTAAGCTTAGTCATAATTGTGCCTTTGTTATCTCTAAGTACGCCATTAAAAAACCAACCAGGCATTTTTCTTTAATATACCAAGTTTTAATTTTACTGTAATAGTCTCAATTTCTGTTCTTTATTATTTTTGTGCCTGTTCAATGATTTGTGGTTAGCAATTGCACATCGTTTACATTTAGATTTTTTCTCTTACTTCAACATAGCTATCATTTAAATTTTACTACAGTGATTACAAATTGTGGATTTCTAACACCCTTAAGTCACATATAATAAGCTCAGATTTAATAGTCCAATTATCATGAAAGCCTGCCTGATACCAAATTTATAACGAATGATAGAAAAATCAATCCATTGTATCAGTTATTTATTGACACAAAACAAACAACCCAAAAATACACTGATGTGGTACAGCCATTGTGTTATGATGTTGGGTTCTGTAGGCCAGGAGTTTGGGAACAGTGCAGGGGGAGTTCTCTATCTGTTCCTAGATGTCTGGAATGTCACTGAAAGGCTGGAGGATGAAGAGAGTCTGGGTGACTGAGCTGGAATCACCCACACAGGTCTCCACTCATGGGTCTGGTGGACACACTTGGAGCCTGTCTGGGTGATTTCTCTGATCTGACAAGTTTAGTGGATGGATTGCAACATCTGAGAAGAACCCTTGATAGCTGCGTCACCTTTTAAGACCTAGACTTCTAATTCACACAGTGGCCCTGCTGCTGTAGATGCTAAACCTACTAAGGACAGGAATTCAGGCTCAGTCTCTTCAGAGAAGGCGGCCCAGGCACCTTGAGGAGGGGATCAATGAGACAACAGATGGCATTTTTGGAGAGCAACCCGCTGTATAACTATGATATTTTTCGCCAGTCTTGGAAACTAAAATAATTTGTTAAGTTTTTAGACTTTAGTTTGTTTCAAAGATAGTCTTTCTTATAGGGCAGTGGAGTAAACCATTTAGTTATCTATGAAATCACTATTTATACAATCTGCAAGCGGCTGGAATCCAGAAAACTAGAAATAATCATGAATTTAAAAAAAAGATAACACTTCTTAGTGACTTTAAAATCTTTGGGTATCTAAGTCCTGAGCATATTGCCACAGGAAGATGCTGGATATATTGTGTGAGAGAGAAAAGAATAGTGACTAGCTTTGTGAATCTCTTTGAACAGAGACATATGCTGTGCTAAGCCCAAGAAGTCAGCTATTTGTCAAAGGGTGAGGGGAAAAGCCCACCTGGTCAAACCAGGTTTCTTAACTCTGTTACTTCATACTGTGTGACCTTGGGCTAGTTATTTAACCTTTCTGAGCCCTGGTTTCCACATGTGTGAAATGTGGATAATTGCAGCTGAGAGTTCAGAAATCTACAAGCAGAACAACTGGGATTCACCACAGCATTTCTTACAGAGTTTGGGGGAGTTTTAAGTGATGGGACAAAGGTAGAAAATTCAGTACAAGATGAATATTGTGTGTTATGCAAAAGGGAGGTGTAATTCTTTTTATTGGTTTGTGCCGGGAGCAGGAACCCTTGTGGTGTGAACAGTTCACAGAATTATATGTAGTAATGTAGATAGAATAAAGATTCACTGAGTTCTTCTCAAGTGTTCGGTGTCTGAGAGATTTCTGCTCTTGATCTCTGCAGAGCGCATCCCAGGCTTGTGCAAATCTCTGCTAACTTTGAGACTTGGTAATAAGCTCTGATTCAGTCATTCGAAGAGTAGCATAAAGTCCAACATCTCTAACTTTCAACATGGAATTTGATATTTAAGTAGATCTCTGCTTTGTCACAGATCCTGTCTAGAAAAGGTTAGCCTTCCTCTAACCCTCTTGCACTTTGGCCTCCTCAGCTTAAGGGAGGACTGAAGTTCACACAGCTGCCTCCTGTCATGAAAGCCACCTCTCTGCAGAGTGCCATGTCTGACTTGCAACCTTTGTGCTGCTTTTGCAGTACCAGGAGCTGAGTTTGGAGGATCAGAGTGAGGAAGGCACATGGTCTTTGTTGTTAAGCAAATAGCTTGTCTGTACATCCAAAGTCTCCAGAGTTGTGTAGAAGAACTTTTCTCTGAGAATACAGTGTCATGCTGGGGCTACTCAAGGGGGGCCCTAAAACAACAGACTAACTTGAAAGTAGAGGGAGGAGAATGAAGAAAGACTGGGAGATCATCCTGCAGGCAGAAAACCAACACTACCTTTTAGGAGAAAGTCACAGGCAAAGTTCATGCATAATTTCATATATAACCTTCCAGGGAAGTGCTGTTGGCCTTGGTCACACAGTGGAACTACTTGGAATTCACTTTCAATGGATCCAGTCAGAACTGTTATGGGTGAAGCCAGGCTCTGACATGTTTCAAGCTATAACTGCAAGAGTACACTTGTGAAGAGGACCTTTTCTTCATAAGTGTTAATATTTGACTGTACAAAATGGGCTCCCTGGGCCGGAAGCATCATCTGGGGGCTGGTTGACAGTGCAGAGACCCACATTCACTGTGGGCGGCCACCAGAGAACACAAATACAGAAGGGAAACCTATCTCATCTTCAAGAGCTGGACACCCGTGTCTCTTGCATAGCTTGTGAGTGGCCTGGGATCTTTAGCCTCTGTACCCTAGGACTTAGGCATGTGGCTCCCTCCCCATGTTCTCAGGCTTCCATTCTTGATCCAATAGATGCACCATCTATTTCCCTGTCCCTGCAGCTGATGGACAAGTTCTGAGTCGTGCTGCACAACAGCTTCCCTGGGGCTCCAGCAGCAGGCAGTGGTCCTGGGACATATGTGCCAGTTCCCTAATAAATTCCCTCTCATAGATCTGTGTGCAAAATGGTAGAACCCCGCCACTGTAGACCTGAACTAGAATCTGCATTTCATAGTACTCTCAAGCAACTGTGTGCACAGAAGTTTGAGAAGTGTTATTCTAGTGCGTAGTTCTCAAACCTGGCCATGGAGTAGAGTTATTTGTGGAAATTCTAAAAATCCCATGTGCCCACATCTCACTGTGTCTAGCCCATCTAAGTCAGAACCTCTTGGTGCAAGACTCAAAAAAAAAATTCTGCAAATGAAGTAGTTAATTCCTAATACTGCTGAGAGTTTCTTGTAAGAAACAATGCTCTGACTCTCCCATCTGAAAGACTTCTGATGGTCTTTAAAAATAAAACTCCGGATTAAATCCTCTCCTTACAAAGACACAATTTTGTGCATTCCCAAATCACAGTGGCAGCAATGGAAACAATGGAAGGAAAATAATCTGACATAGAATTTTTCTACTTTTAATATTTTTTGCCCTAATTTTTTATAGTCAAGCCACTGTTAATTTGGAGCAATTTTTAAGTTATTCAGTTTTGATGAGATTTTCTGACACATACAACTGAATTTTATTTTGAAAAATGAATACAAAAGAAATTTCTTTGCACATGCATTTCACAGTCTTTACATGACATTTGAAGAGCTTACGTGATGTCAGAAACTGGGAAGCTGCCATAGCAAGCTTGGAAACAAACACAGTTGGCTTTTTATAGGTGCTATATTTTGATGTGCAATGTCCCCATAGGTCTATATAGTAAAGGCTTTGTCCCCAGCTGGTGCTCAAGAGATGTATGGACCTTTAAGGGTGAACTTAGCGGGAAATCCTTAGGACACTGGGGCATGTCCTTACAGAGGATATAGGAACCTGGGACTCTTTCACTTTTTCATATCTCTGTCATGTAATGAGTGACTTTGACCCACCATGCACTTCAGCCATGGTGTGCTGTTCCACCATACTTCTGCAATGAGACTGACTGACCATGGATAGAAAGTTCTAGAACTATGAGCCAAAATAAACTCTTTTCTTTGTAAGTTGATGATCTTAGGTATTTGGTATAGTAAGAAAAATTGATTAATGCATAACGAAGAGGCTTAACTCTTGGGAGCTAAAGGCACCTGAGGGTTTACTCTTTTGCATCTCATGAAGAGCAAATGTAAACACAAGTCTCCAGGCCCAGTATTTCCCATTTCTGTTTGTGACTTGCCTCTAATGACAAGAACTACCAGAAATGTCTCCATCATAGAAAAACAAAGTTGCCTGCTCATGTCTCATGTAAAAATGGGCTGATATTTTGGTCATTAGCTCCCAACAAAGTAGGGGGCTCCAAGTTTCCAGTATCTTCACTTGCTGTCCTCAGGAAAATACAACTTTCAACCTATTAAAATTAACATTTACCTGGTAAAGAGAGGAGCAAGGAGAAGAGTTGGGGAGGATTCTTTAGGTGCTCACTGGATGCAAAGACACCATGGGACTCTGGTTTAAATTCAGTTAGCCATGCTCAAGTCTAATTTCTACCCCAAGCAAAATCCTAAATTTCTCTCCATGCCTCTTTGGAAATACAACTTGCATGTGTCCCTTTGTCTACTGTCCAAACCAACAGCAATGCTTTGCCAATTGCTATGGTTTAAGCTATTATGGAAAGCAAATGACACAGTGCCAGGAATAGAAGCCCCAATTAGAAAATGATGCTAAGCTAGACCATTCTTGTCCATGTTTACGCTACATCTGTAAGCGCTGTGATATCCAAGGAGGATTAGAGAAGAACGCACTGCACCCACCAAGCCGGCTAGGTCTCTTGTCTCCACCTCCCCTCCAGGGCATTCCTTGAGTAGTGACAGCTCCTCCTGTGGGTTCTAGGAAGAATCCAGACAAGCAAAACATGTCATAGGGACCGTGGAACATTTAAGTAAACATGCAGATTATAAATCTGTAGGATTGGAAACTGCAGACACAATGTATATATCAAGTATTGAGAAGCAAGCTGTTTCATCAGGATTATAAGCCACTCAACTCTTGAGCATATTTTCCTGTTGTGTAATTGGGGAAAATTGAAGCATCTTAACTTTTACTTACAACCTTTTAACAACTATTGAATAAAAGAAGTATATATTAATGAGAACATAAATAGGCTCATTTGTAAGTGAGTTAACTCATCAATCTGTTTAAAAATTTTTCTTCACATACTTATATGTGAAATTGCTTAATTTAGAAATGAAACTAAGTTACAGTTAATATTCAAAATACTTTTATTGTGCTTCTTAACAGTGAACTCATGCATGATTATATTGAATAAAGATTTCATATTTTAGAGAAGTACATTTTGTTTCAAGGAAGACATCTTCCCTGGTTTTCTTTTTGCTATAAAAGCTAAAAAGAGTCAATGCAAAAAATCAGAGAATATAGAAAAATATAAAACAAAACTGAAAATTACCTGTAATCTTATCACTTGGAAGTAGAATCTTCTTACTATATAGATGCTTATCATTAATATATATATATATATATATATTATTTTTTTTGTGGTGCTAAGAATTGGACTGAGGGTGCCCTGCTTGCTGGGTGCATACACTCATACACAGTGCGCGCGCGCGTGCACACACACACACACACACACGGTTACACGCGCTTCTTAAAATGGATAACATCATTAAAAAACATTTGGTTAATTTTTAATTTTATTGGTTGTTGTGGCTTCTATTATATATTCTCCCAAAGCCTCATGGGGTCATAGGTGGAGAGTTTCAAAGGTGCCTGGACTAGCGTATGTGATGCTGGGATTAAGGGTGCCTCACCCTGGATGTGGATGTCCCCACCCAAAATGTGGGTATCCTGGATAGAATATAAAGGAACAGAAAGAAACTGTTGCTCCTCTGCTTTGCTACCTTCTGCCTGTCCTGTTTTTCCATGGACTGTTTTCTTCTATGTGATGCCCTTCTGCCATGCCACCCTACCTTGAAGCTAGTCAGTTACAGATTGAAACCTCTACAAACTGTGAACTAAATAAACTTTTCTTCACTTGTGAGTGTTGGGTATTTTGTTTCAGCAACAAAAAAAGTAACTAAAAAAACAGTATAGTTTGAACAAAAATTTTAGTAAATTTAGATCTAGATTATTTGCCATTACTGTATGGCTACCCAAAGTATAAACTGCATTTACTTGCCTAACAAATTATTTATTTTTGATTCATCTGGATTGTTTCTGGAAGTAATTTTTAAGACTATTTTAGAATGTTTCATCTCAAAGCTCATTTTGGAATTTAAAATGGACCTTTCAAAACTTCAAAGAAGTATTTAAAATTCAACTTTGCTTCTCTCTCTTGCTCTGGGTCATGATTTTTTTTTCACATTTGTGTATGTCTCCTTTTCTCTCCCTACGTTATATACACATAGAGAATCAGGTCAGTATAGCATCAAAGACCAAGATTGCCCATGCTAGACCTTTGCGATTTCTGGTTTTCTTTTTAGAGAGAAGTGCATGCAGCATTTTAGCCCTCTGGCACATGTCTCATTCTAACAAAATCTTAAAATTGAATTTTCTAATGAGGACATGAGTATAAGAGAAATGAAATTCCAAAGTGAGGTGCTGGATTACCATAGGCAGCATTTATAGAAAAACTCGATTTCAAATCTTTTGTGTTCTTCGTCCATAGGCTGAACAGGGCACAGATACTGAGAGAGGAGTTTGTGGTGAGTAGTTTTAGAGAATCACATGCTGCTAGGCAGTGCAGGGGTGCTACGGCTTCCTCATCTCAAGCTTAGTTTGGTGAAGAGTGGCTCTGTGGTGGTAACCCAGAGAAGTTGGGATGCAGCCCCTGGATTTTGGCTGCCCAGGAAATGGAAGTCTGTCTCCTGCAGGAGAAAGGTGGGAGGTCAGGGGAGAGTGATGGGTCTTCCATCTGAGGATCGCCTAAAAGGTGTACTAAGATCCCCAACAGGGAGCATTTGAGCTCTAGCTGTAGTAGAGAGCAGCCAGAGACAAGCAGTCCTGCATTGTGAGAACTGCCTTTGGAACTGCATACAAAGACACCCCAGTGGGTACTTCCAAAAGGGAAGCATGGGCAGGAGTTCTCCTGGCACCAGAGTGCTGCTGTAAAGGAGAAAGCACATCTGTGTGCTGGGACATGATCTCCCCACAGCCTCTCACCTCACAACTTCTGCCCCCTGGTCTCCTGGTCTGACAGCCCATTGCAAGCCTAGCTGGGTGGCGTCCAGGGGCACCAAATCGTTGCTATCAAGGACTGGTCATTCAACTTCCAAATCGAGGCTTTCTGTGATATTTAAAGTGGTCATTGCATAATTCATTGGATCTATCCCAGATTTCACCTAGGGACAGGGAATTTACCCTTAAAGAGAAATGGTAGGAAAACTAAATTGTGTCCTGAGTTTATCCTTTGAATGAAGCAATAGCTTCCAACTGAAAATATGGCTCTGCTATAGACCTGGTTGGTAACAACACTGGTAATTGGTGTGTGTGTGTGTGTGTGTGTGTGTGTACATTTGGAGTCTCATTAGAAAGGCTCCTATTAGCAAGTGTAGAGTTTATTTCTTAAAAGCTACAGTACTTGGCATATCCCACCTGAATATTTGTTTTAAAGTGTTGCTTAAGTGGCAGGGATGAAAAGAAATAATGATTTCTGCCCAAGAACAATTCAGAGACATTTGGTGGTTATTTTTGCATTGTGCTTATTAGTTTACTTTGTAGGCAGATTGTTTACTTGTACATGAAGGAGTCAGTTGGTGGAATGAGCCAAGAAATGATGGTGAAAGCAGGAGTCATAGACAGGGGGGAGAAAAAGAAAGTGTTGACATCTGAGAAGAGTGAATCTTGGCACATACACGGATTATCTGGAAGCTGGTGGAGAGAGCGGAGCAGTCTACATCTGAGCAGATCAGGTCGGGATACGGGGGATGACACTTTCCATCACCTGGCAGAATGGGGTGCTCTCTTCTAGGAGCATCAGTCTCTGCTCTGCCTTCATTGCCTTTAGCTGGGTCTACATGGAACCACTTGATTCTTCAGGACTTCATCATTTGAAACCTCGCCCCAGCCTCCTTTTGTTCTGTCTGAGAGGATTTAGTAGGCTAGCAGCAGGGCAGAAACCCAGAGATCTGGCCTGAAGGTAGACTTTTCTACATCAAAAGGGAAGAGATCTTTTTCTATTTGTGGGGGGAGACATTTGGGACAGTAATTAAACAGGAGAGGCAAAGAGGCAAGGTCAGATCAGATATTTCAGGGAAAAGGTTGGGAGTTTTTTTTTTTTTTTTTAAGGGGGCAGCTGCTGGGATGCACAGAGCTGGCTTTGGGGAAATCATTGGAGAAGCGAGTGAGGATTTGGAAAGCATTTTCACTGTGCACAATGTGGTGTATTTCCCCTTAGTGGCTTTCAAGAGCGCAGCAATGAAGATGCACATTGCTTTTCAATCCTTTTATAGCCCTTCTGAAAGAGGCGGTGCACTGAGAAAGAATGGAGTCACGCTTACTCCAGCTATAGATGTTCAAGATTAGAGACGCCCTTAGTAAAAATGCTTCTCTTTCCAGCTAGGCGTTCACCAAGCTTGTTCCACCATACTATGCTATTTTTAGAGAGTGTAATTTCATATGTAATGATTTGAAACACACTTTGGGAAATGTGATTCCTGGCTTACATTATTTAAAGATGGGTTGAGAATTCCAAAAAATAATACTAATTTTCTTTCTTCTGGTTTAATTGAGCAGAGCTATATAAAGTTTAATGTGAAAGAATCACTGTCCTGGGCTGTATTATGGTTTATATCTAAATGCCTTCCTTAGCCTCATGTGTTCAGATGTGGGGCTTTTGGAAGGTGATTGGGTCCTGAGAGCACTGTACTCACCAGCAGATTAATCCATGGATGAGTTCAGGTGCTTACTCAAATATACACTGCCCCAGTCTCTCTTCACCACGGGGTTTGGTTGGGCCACTGGGGTTATAACCTGGAAGGCTACGTTCTTCTTCCCAGCTCCTCTCTTCTATCTCTCTGCTTCCTGGCTGCCGTAAGTTGAGCTGCTCTCTGTAGCCATGCCCTTCCACCATCCTGTTTCTGCATTAGACCATGAACTGAACCCAATGGAAATGTGAGCCAAGTTGTTAGTATTGAGTGTTTTGTCACATTGAGTGTTTTGTGACAGAAAACTGCCTAATACAAACAGTGTCCCCTGTTTCAGGTTCATGTCCTTCCCTCAGGATGTGAACTTATTTGGAGTTAAGACTTTTGTAGATGTAATTAGCTAAGACGAGGCCATTCTGGAGTTGGATGAGCCCCTAATTCAATATAATGTGTCCTTGTAAGAAGACGAGAGAGACACATGTGACAGAGACACTGTTAACCCAGAGGCTGTTGCCACATAAAAATGAGGCAGAGGGGGAGTGATGCATTCACCTATCAAGGAGCAGCAAGGACTGCAAGTGAGGCCAGAACTAAGTGAAGGTCATGGGGCAAAGTCTTCGCTGGAGCTTTTAGTGGCGCAGGGCCTGTTGACATCTTGGACTTGGACTCTAGTCTCCAAAACTGCAAGAGAATTACTATCTGTTGTTAAAAATGACCCGGATCTTGATAATTTGTTAAGCCAGTTGTAGGAAATCAATACATTGACTGTGTCTTAAAATTTAAAAAAAAAATTGACTTTACTGTCCTGAAAACTTGAAGACCGCTTAGCAATGAAAATTAATGAACTATCCATACATAAAAACCTCAGATGAATGTCAAAATAATTATAGCAAATGGGAGAGGCTGGATTAAAAAGAGTACAGGCTGTGTGAGTTTATTTACACACCGGGCTAACCATGTCAGCTAAGCTACAGTGGCAGAGAGTGGGTGCTTATCCCGGGAAGGGGTCCCAGGAGGAGCAGAAGGGTCCGAGAGCAGGTTAACTAGCTGCACGAGGGGCCCTTTGAGGTGGTGGGTGTGTTCACCATCTGGATGGTGGTAGTGGTTCCAACCTGCATACTGTGGACTTCTCAGAATTGGGTGCCGCAGTGTGTGTATGGGCACCTTATTGTATATTGCCAGTGCCTTAATAAAGCTGATTTAGATGAAATGACATGGGGACTCATTAGTTTAAAATAACCCAGGAAATGTCATGCAAGCCTGCCTGGAGGCATGGTAACATAAAAACAAGCACTTCCACGGTCATGTGCTGTCTTGTGCTCTCCCTCTATTCTCGTCCTTAATTGAAAGTGGTAAAGCAAACACATTACGGAAACGAGTCTAATTATTTTCTCCGGACTAGTCTGTAGCAAATTAAGAAAAGGGAGCCGAGAAAGCCATTTCAGCCCTGAAAGAGCGCCGCGGGATCGCTCCTTCTCAGACAGCCTCAGCACACAGCAACCCCCAGCTCTCCTGCCGCATCCATTGCGCGCTCTGGGGACAGCCCCACGGTCATGGTCACCGTCACAGTCACGCCACAGAGAGGGCGACAGGGAGACGCTCCTTCCCTTCATGCGGGGGCGCATTCATTTTCTCTCTCACTTTCTCTCCTGGCTTTAATTAAGCGTCACAGCCAAAAGAAGCACCCCAGACAAACACGCACTGCTCTGCTGCCGTCTGTCTACCCCGTCAGGGTGGGTCTCTGTGCCCAGAGGCTTTGTTCCTCTGCCTCGGCAGTGCCACAACTCTCCCGTCTGCACCGTGGAAATGGGCGCTGAGTACATGCTGCTTCTGCTGCTTCCCTGTGTGAGTGTGGGGCTCCAAGCACAAGGACCCTCCCACCCTTCGGAGTTCCAAGTTTCAATTCTCTCTTCTGCTTCTAGAGGCATCTCCCTCCAGATTTGGGGACACAGTCTATCCTCAGAAGCCTGCTGCACAGCCTTTCCCTTGTGCTTCCTTTTTTTTTTTTTGGCCTGGCTCTGGCACCCAACTCATTTGGCTGGAGCAGTGCAGTCCAGCATGCATCTGGGCTGAGAGGGCTTGGGCATTAAACATTTCCTGGAGGACACCCCACAAATGCATGATGGGAGAGGGTGGCTGGTGCCCCAGATCCCTGCTCTGGGGTTCCCCTGCCCCCAGGAACCCCACTGTGTCCTTGGGTCCCCAACTCATGGACAACAGTGTGTGCTGCTCCCCCCCACCCAAATTCTTTCCAGTTCTCAGGGGCTGCTCCTGGAGAAGCCTGTCAGAGTGTCTGCAAAGCCCTGGCCTTTGTGTGTCCCCAGCTGTCATTCCTCTCTGTTTCCAGTGCCTGTTGGGTCCTCAGCTCTACCTCCACATGCCCATAGCTTCAGCCCTTCCTGCTTCCCACCCAGAGTGTGTCTGTCACCAGGGATGCACCTCCTGTGTCCAAAACAGTTGTAGGAACAGGGTGTGGTGATGCCCACCCGTAATCCCAACACTCCAAGAGACTGAGACAGGAAGAGCTCAAATCTGAGTTCAGTGTGGGCAATTTAGCTGTGTAGCAAGTTCCTGTCTCAAAACAAAAAGAGTGGGGTGGCAGCTCAGTGTGAGGGCTCTGGGCTCAATCCACAGTGCCTGAGGAGAGAGAGGGGGTGGGATGGAGAAGGAGGGATGTGGAGAGAGCGAGAGAGACAGAGAGAGACAGAAAGACAGAGACAGGGAGAGAGAAGGAGAGAGAGAGGAGAGAGAGAAGAAAGACAGAGGAAGAGAGAGGGAGAGACAGAGAGAGGAGATGGAAACAGAGGAGGTAGGGAGAGAGAGAGGGGAGAGAGAGATGGAGAAACAGAGGGGAAGAGAAAGGGAAAGAGAAGAGAAAAAGAGAGAGATGGAACAAGGAGACCAAAGGTGATCCAGGCTGATCACTGATGTGATCACTTAGGTCTGAGGAGTGGCATGTTGAGAGTCAGACCTCACCTGAGAGCTAGAGATTTTATTTGCTATGCTATACTATTTTTGGAATCAGAAGGTGAATAAGATTTTTTAAAAAAATTTAAACACTATTCTGAACAAACTCATCCCAAGATATATGTGTTTTCCTTATTTCAGGCAATGAGGCTGTGCTTCAAAGTGGTTTTTTTTTTCAAGGACTGCTTTCAGTTCTTGCTATTGTTTAAATCAATCTCTCTCTCTCTCTCTCTCTCTATTTTTGGTTGTCTTGATTATTACAGACAGAGTGGGAAGTGCTGCACCTCATCTACACTAATGGTGAATATGTCAGTTTCTTCCAGTCTTCTGACAAATGTATTATTAATCTTCTTACTTTAAAAAAATATATTTAAAATATTTTACTAGTACATGTTTTCAGTACATAATGATTGCCTTCTTTATATGGGGTTGGTGCATGCACTCTACACATCTTAATTCCTTTTTCATTCCCTTTCCCTCTGTTCCCTTTCTCTTCCCTCCATCTCTTGATTCCCTTTTCATTTGAGAAAGTCTACCTCTCTGCTGCCCGTTATCCATCTTTTATTTGGCTCTTTATGTATAATTTAGGTTTCTCATAAAAGAGAAACCATGTGATATTTAAACTTGTGTTATTAACAAGTTAGGTAAGATATTTAATAACAGCATTTTATTAGCATCTTATAAAGTTAGATCCTGGTGTTGCTTTTGTGAATTAAAAACTTTCATGGAGTTTTAGTGACTCATTTAATCACTCATAATCCTATGTCCCCCTCCTCAATTCTATGTTGCTTGATATTAATACATTTACACCAACTCTCCTTTGCTTAGTATTTCCATAATATTTTGTGTTACTTATTTTTAGGTGTTTATAAATGTCATTGGCTGAGTTGGTGCCATTGGCAGACTGTGGGGGAAGAGAACAAGAAGTCACCAAAAAGCAAGCCCTCCCTGTGAACCAGTGTCATGAGTGGGCTGCCACTAGGGGGACAACCAGATTCCAGCCCCTTCCAGTTTGTGGGCTAGGAAACAAGCAGAGCCAACCCACCCCCACTCCTCCCCCCATAAGTAACTTACTAATCTGGAGAAACACAGGCTGTGGTGATAGTTATTTTAAAAAAAAATTTTTTTTATTTTAAAGAGAATAAAACAAAAGAGGACAGATCTAAACAGATCAGAACAGAACAATGTAAGCAACACAGCACTTCACAACAAGACAATTGGATATTAACAGTAGCTATCATAATGTCTCTTTCTTTGAAATAGTTGAGCTTAGCTTTACACACAGTAATGTAAAACATAACAAAGTAGAATAAATGACTCAAGAGAATGGAAGTTTTCCAAGACATTCTGAACCAAATAACCAAAGATGAACAATGGCTGCTATATTATCTCATTTTCCATAAAAATTTTGTTTTTACTATCATACATATTAAAATCCAGTAAGACACAACATGATAGAACCAATGGTACTAGAAAAACAAAAGTATGGTAGGACTTCAGAGCAAGATGATATTAAATCAACACTGGCTACCATAATGTCTTGTCTTCAAAGTAGCTATTCATATGATCACATATATTAAGATCAAACAAAACAGGATAAAACCATTCAAACCAATGAATGAAGACATAAGACATCAAACCATGATTTCCATAGTGATAGCTATTGAGGTGAAATGCAATATGAGTTTGGTGTTTCACTGACTTTGCAGGTCTAGGGCTGGTGGTCTGATCATCTAGTCAGAGGATAATGGTACGCAGTGTGGCATGTAAAGGAGATCTCTTTCTGAAGGTGGTAGCCATTGTTAATTCCCCATGTCTTGTTCTGAAGTGCTGTATCATTTTCTTCGTTTTGTTGGGTTGGGTGTTACTCTGTTTTCTTATGTTTGATTTTGTTATATCCGATGGCATAGGTAGCTATATGATGGTAACCATTTTGGATTTATCATTGTCTTGTTTTGAAGTCCTTTATTGCATTCATTGTTTTGTTTTTATTGGTTCTATTTTGTTTGATTTTTTTAAACAATTTTATTTAATGAGAGGGGGAAAATAAAGCAAAACAGAAAAAAAGGGTCAAAACAATACAGAATTTCAAAAAAAAAATGAACAGTAAGAAATCACTGGTTGATACAGTACATATTGTTTTCCTGGATATAGTTGTTCAAGTTACAAAATCAAAGCATACAAAGTGGATATTCAAACAGTGAGGCTGCAAACAGCTCTGTTCTCTGATCCAACAAAAACTTAGCATTCCTACACTCTTAAATATACATGCAGTTATATCCTTTAGAGCACATGCTTTTCTTCCTTTTTAAGTCCATTATCTGTTTAGTTATATCATGTTTTAGGTTGCTCAGTACCTTGCTGATCTGTTTTGTTGTTGTTATTTACTTTTTAAAAATTTTTATTTATTTTATTTTGAAGGTAGTAAAATACAGCAGAACAAGACAGGACATAGCCAACTGAGGCAGTGCAGTGAAATTGGCACAGAACCTCACAGCAGGCCACTGGGACAACAGCAATAGGCACAATAGCACATCTGGTTTTCTTCACAATAGTTGTTCCTTCAATCAGGCAGAGCAATATCGAAGGAAATACAGAAATTACAAGAACAGAATATTGCATAGAGCAATACCATTGATCAAAGCAGAGCAAAACAAAGATAAAAATATTTGTCCTCAAAGAGATGGCAGAAGAAAATCCCCCTTATTTGCTATATCGCATACAGTCAAACTCGCAAGACATGCTCAGATCTCCGGGCTCACACTTGTTAGCAGAAAGGGGGCGGGAATGTTTGATTCTTACCCGCACACCAGTAGGCTCACAGCTGCCCACCAGAGGGGTGAACTGGCTGCCCGTTTTCCCAAGGTCCAACATGGCGTGTAGTGGATCTCATGAACTGCTGATATGGTTCTCTGCCACTTACCAGAGCAGCATGCTGGTGGCTGCCTGTTTTCCCAGCGTGGATCTCGGGAAAAGCTGATATCTTGTTTGATTTTTACTATGGCTGAAGGTATCTACAACTACTTTGAAGACAAGAGGCATTATGGTACATTGTTGATTTCATATTGTTTTGAAGTCCTGTGTCACTTACACTGGTTTGTTTTGATTGGCTTTGTTCTGTTTTGTTTTGCTTGGTTTTGTTCTCTTTAAAGTAAAAAAGTCATTTGCTCTGTATTTTAAAAGATCCAGGATATCTTTGCTTTGCATTTTTATAAAATGTACATTGATTGCAATTACACATATATCTGGCTCCAATTTTACTTCATATTTTGACTTTTTAATAATTTATTTTATGTTTTTAACTTTTTTTCTGGATCACCTATGTGTTTCTCTAATTCACCCTGTTCCTTGCCAGGTTGGGAAATTACATGTCCTATTTATATACTGCATTTCTATTACTTCAATGATTGCTCTGGTGATTTCCATCTGTATATTTTAAGTTTTTCCTGAAGTGTAATTTACATAGAAAGATGCACATATCATGAGTGTACAGCTTATGTGACTTTGGCAAAATGAGCCCCTTGTGGACAGCATTGAGATGAAATGCAACACCCTTTTTCCAGGAGTCTCCTAGGCATCCTCGAAAATGACTGGCTTGTCCTACAGATGTCTATCATGGTCTGACATTGTGCATCATCTTCATGCTTCTCTCAAACACAATAAGATTTTACTTTGGAATGTTTTATCTCCAGTCACTCCCTCCTGATTTCTTTATGATTGTTAAGGATTTTAGTTCAACTATGCTTTTTTACATCCACACATTTACCATGACATGCTGTGTTTATTACTTATCATTCTTTCTTGCTTCTTAGATTTTTCAGCCTTCAATTTTTCTCCCTTTGAAGTTTCTGTATTCTCAGTTTATTGGAAAAAATAAATCTCCATCTTGTGTGTTTGAAAATGTCTTTATTTGACCGAGACTTGCTTTTGCTGGCTGTACAATTCTGTGTTACCTTTCCTCAGTGCTTTGAGAATTTTATTTCACAGTCCTGTACCTTCCATTATCAGTGATACAGCTGCTTTCTTGCTAATTGTTATACATTTGTCTTTTTCCTGGCTATTGCTAAGATTTTTAAAAGAGAAATATAGAATTATGTAGTTTTACTAGGATCCAGTTGTGTAGGAGTTCCTTTGGATTTGTTCTAATTTTTTGCATCTGAGGATTAATGCCTTTCCTTCAGAAGTTCTGGGAATTTCCATCATCATCACTTGAGCTATTGCTTCTGACCCCTGCTTTTTAATTTTCTTTCTGGAATCTTGATCACACCACTGTTGAGCCCTTTGACTCTCTGCTGTCATACTGTCTTCTGGCAGCGTTATTCTGCCCAATCCTCGGTGCTTTTATTCAGATCTGTTTTACCATCTATCCCCTCTTGTCTCAGATGTGTCTAATCTGTTCTTTTTGCCATCTACTGAATTTCTAACTTTAATTATGACAGTTTCTTCACACAATCTGGTCTACTTTGAGTGTCATTTATTCCTGTGTCATAGTCCCAACTCTCTTATCTCTGTCTATTTATTAAACCTATTTATTTCATATGGTGTGTATTTTAATTCTAATGTCTTTAGTCATGGCAGCCTGGGTATCTTATGTATTTTTTTTTTCTGACTGTCACTCATAGTGTTGTGGAATTTTCAAGAAACTGGAGAGACCAGGAGGGATCTTCAGGAAGACTAATGGTGCACTGTCCCAGCCACTAGAAATGCTAAAATCCAGGCTGGGCCCCAAACCAAGGAGTGGTCCTCTTTTATACAATTTTTGGCATCTAGCAAGTAGAGATACAGAGGTGAAACAGAGACAGTCATTGTAGCAACTAACTCTATCTTACTTAGCCTTGAAAGAAAACACATCCTGTGCATCTCAGGATGTCAGGATGCTGTGAAGCTTGTTTGTAGCCCCGTTTGTTAGCTTTCTAGGTGGTGGTCTGCAGTGCTGCCCCTAAGGGAGCAGACTCCCATGAGAGAACTGCTGGACCTGTCTCCTGTATTAGTGAGAAAAGAACAGGACCCTGTTGAGAAAGCGCAGGTCTGCATTCCTGAGGGAGGGGCTGCCCCAGGTGCTGCTTGCCTGAGCTAGGAAGATTTCATGTGAGAGAGAGAGAGAGAGAGAGAGAGAGAGAGAGAGAGAGAGAGAGAGAGAGAAACTAACAATAAAACAGTTTCAAAACAGACTAATGGGAGAGTAACAACAATTAGTACATTGCATGTTGTTATCATTGTAGTATTTATAGTACAAGATATAGGCATGAAATCTTGTCCACACAATATTAGCACAAACCTTTCATTTCAAAGAATTAAAAGAAACTAGCTATATAACTGTCTCAGCTATATATATATATATATATATTATGTATAATAGTAAAATTTTTACTATTATATATATTTTTCATATGTATATATATATATATATATATATATATATATATATCCTTTTCCTTTCCCCTTTCCCCTATCACATCTTCTCTTTTCTTTTCAACAGTTTCTTCCAAACTTGTAATATCTATTGTACATTTTGGGTCAGTTTCTCACACTAGTGAGACAATATGATGTTTACACATACACATGTGGTTCTGATGAGTATGGTCTTGAGTTGCATCCATTTACCTAAAAAAGTCTCCAGTTTATCCTTCTTTGTTGCTGAGTAATACTCCATAGGAAGATTTCGTAGAGGGAAAAGCTGAGTTTCTCTCTGAGTTCTGCTTTAACATACCTTGTTTTCCATGTGTTTGAGGATTTGTTCATGCACCACTTAACAACATTTTGACCAACAATGGACCACATATTGGAAATTCCTGTGACCTTGAGACATCGCAGCCACCATAATGTTGCTACACATGCATTACTCTCATGTGATAATACAGTTGTGAACAAACCCATTGCACACCTGTTGTGGCAAAGTATGACATACATAATTAGGAATGGCACACAGTACTTGATAATGATAGCAAACAACTGAGCTTCTGATTTATGTGTTTACTGAACTATGCACTTTATTTTAGAATTCACTCCTCCAACCTCCTGGAAAATAAGTGTCACACTGGAAGCAACCTCCAACTCCGAGTGTTTGCTGTCTCTCAACTGCACCAAGAGTCCGTGCCAGGTAAGCGACTGTCACCCTCCAGAGCTGGGTAAGCTTGCTGGCCTCCACTAGCACATTTCTCGGAATGTGGTTCCATCACAGGAGTGTGTTCCCTTGTGAGTTCACATTCCTCAAATCATTATCTCTAGGAATGCTTGGGAGTTTTAGGTCAAGGTGATAATCTTCCAAGATAGAGGTGCCAGTGTTTCTGCCAGAAACTCAGGACACTGTAACTCACAGCCAAGACTTGGTGGGCTGTTGTCATAGGTTATTAAGAAAGATCATTTTAAAATTTTTACCATTATTATTAAGGTTCCTTAATAATCACTTACCTGGCACGGACTCTATATATGTCATTGCCAAAGCTGAGACACAAGGCACGAATGGGTCTTCTGCCTTGGAAGAACTTCACTTTTTTCATTTGTTTTGTAACAGACAGTTTTGTCTTTTACTGGCCCCAGACTGATGTTGCATCTTCCTCAAGACCACCAATTAAGGCCCCAGTTTTGTCTCCTGTTCCCTATCTCATATCTTGCTCAAGACTTAGAGCACCTGAGATCGAAAGTACACAGAGAAAATTCTAATTACAGCATTGCTTACATTTTTAGACTTGGGTTTTCAAACAAAATTCTACTCTTCAAAGAACTTCCTTATTTTTTGCCATCTATGTTAGCCATTAATTTTTAACATTTTTCATTTTTGAATCTAGTATTGGATGATACATGCATTATTTAGTAGGATTTCTCCTAATATCTTATTATGTCATATTACTGAAAAATGAAACTTTTTTCCATTCATCTCTGCTGCATGTCTGGCTGTGCATAGGACCAACAGGGCTCCACCTTGAACAAATGGTGTGTCATCAGCCAGGGACTCTGGCACACTGTGTATAATGTGCCCAACTTGTTACAGATACAGCATGAGAAAGTCAGGTTTTCAGGGAACAATTCATTGGCCATCATTGGTGGAAGATTGTTTCAGGAAATACTGACCCTAGCATTTTTTTTTAAGCTCTGTATGCACAAGCTAAAAATTCCTTTCAGGCAGAGAATCATGGGTATTTGCTGTCACTATACAGAGGTGAATGCTGAGAAGTCACAGAAGAGATTCTAACAGGACACACCAGAAGATGTGAGGTGGCACAAAGATTAATGCAAACCTTTATCTAGGAGAACTTGGGCTTTGAGTTTCTTCTCATTAATTTGTGGACACACAGAAAGAGAGAAGAAATATAAATCAAACAGAATAGATTTCAATATTGCCTCTAACTGAGCCATCTTATGATATGAGCTCTTCTTTCCATGCCATTAGTGATATGTACCAAGGTGTAGAAAGCATCAAATTCCATGTTACAGGAAGGTTGGTATAGAGGAAGAGATGGATGACATCGGGCCTGCTTGCCTCACCTAGTCTTGTGCAGTACAGAGCTGACAGTAACTGGCTGCATTAGTCGGACTCTGTTCCCCAGGAGACACATTGCTTTGCCCTTAAAGATTGAGGCCTATATGGAGAACGTCTGAGTGCAGCTATGCAGGGCATTGGGGAAAATGCTTTGCTCCTCCTCAGGAGTCCAGGCTTCCCTGTGGCAGGGCTCAGCAGTCCTGTGGGAGAAGCTCTCTGCCCAGTCCTGGATGCCCATCCACAGGCAGCAACTGAGGAGGTCATGACAGTGATCTCCACTCTATTCTCAATGTCATGATTTGATTGCAGACCTGTGGCTAACTTAGGGCTCAAAAAGTTTGTGTAGAAAAAGTCAAACATAAGTGTTGACCAGGAGGATGAAAACCTTTCTCTAACACAGATAGTACATTTCCCAGCCTTAAACACTGCTGAAGCAGCCCAATCTTTTTTATGAGGAAAATAGACATCTATAGTGATGGGAAAACAGGAAAAGATGGGAAAAAGGCAGATAGATGCATAAACATCAAAAGTGACTTGGTGAGTGCAGAGGAGATTTCCCAAAACTTTGACCCAAGTTGTTACCTGTTCAAAGATAGTAGTTTCCATGGCACCCAGGATTCTGAAGGACAAGGACATCTCTTGAGTATTCTTGAGTTGTTTGATGCGAGTTTCACCTCCTATAAATGGAAGCCTTTTTTTTTCTTCCCCTATTTGTATCAATTCTTGGAACTTACCCCATATCAATGTACGCACACATACACAGACAGACAGACAGACAGACACACACACACACACAACCACACTCTATTTATGTGGTTTTTCATTCCATATGTTCTATGGACATGTCACCAATTTCCAATTTATAGATGTTTAAGATGCTTCCAATCTTTCTTAATTAGTGAGTCATTAACTTCACTAGAACTCATTAGCTTCAAGTACCTATTATTTTGAACATGGGAAGATAAATAGAAATGCTACTTCCGAGAATCAGAGCTGCTGCTGAACTGACATGTGTGATCTCGTCATTTTAATCGATGTTGTCAAGCTTCCCTCTTTCCTACCCACACTATGTGAGAGTCAGACTTGTTACACCTTCCAGTTTACTAAAAGAACAGCAGCGAAGGCGATTTTAATATGCCTTTCTCTGATCATACAAAATACTGAGCAACTTTCCTGATGTGTGAGAGCTATGGATTTTGACTTCTCTGTTTAGTCTTCAACTATGGTAGTTATCTCTATTTGGACTCCAGGACTCCTTAGAATTATGTTAGGAACAAATCAAAGATAATATTTGGGGCAAAAGAAATTCAAGATAGGCCCAATCTGAGGGGGAAATTCCTCAAGTCTGCAGGTGTAAAAGCTACTATGAAGGGCAATAAACTATGCTGATAAAGAAATGGTATAAATACACACTTAATAACAGGACACATACTAGCAACAAAATATTAGAGTTAAAAAAGCAGACTAACATATAGCACACAATGTGGTCTCTTTCTCTTTTTTAAAAATTTAGGATGCATCTGTGGAAGACTGACAAGAAGGGTACATGAAAATTTAACCATGGTTATTTATGGATGGAAGGATTATATAGTTCCTTAAATTTGTGCTTTTCTGTTGAATTGTTGCCATTAATTTCTTCTTTAAAGCATGACAATATTATTGTTTTTAATAAATACATTTTACCACATTAGCATATTGCAATAAACAATCCACAAAGTGATAAGAAAAGCGCTAGTCTAGGAGTCAAGAAACCAAATTAAAAACCATTTTTATACCTTAAAATTTTAACCAATATTCAGGATCATAAAAGTTGTACCTATCCATGGGAGCTACTCTGTAATGTTCTGTACTTATGTGCATTGCAGCAATGGTTAAATCAGGTTAAATATATTTATCGCCTCAAACATTTATTATTTCTTTGGGATGAAGACTTTCAAACTCCTTTCTTTTAGCTTTTTAAAATATATGATACATAATTGTCTTCTAGTCATCATACTGTGCCATAGCATCCCAGAGCTTCTTGCTCTGATCTGGCTGTAACTCGGTACCCATTGAAGAGGACAAGAGTTTTTAGTCCCCGTTGTGTTGTTGACTGTGTTGTGAAACACTGGGCTCATAATTCAGTTGGGGACATCTCAGCTTTGTCTTTTCTTTTCTCTTTTTTGAATCATTTTCTGTGCTGGTAAATGATTGCAGTACATAATGCTTTGCATTCCTTGTGTGGAGTTGGTACATGTGCATAACACAGCTTAATGCTTTATCATTCCCCTTCCATCCCCTCCCTTTCCTCTCTCCATCTCTTGATCCTCTTCCCATTTGAGAAAGATCTATCTTTCTACTTCCTATTATCTGTCTTTTGCTCTTTATTTATTCTTTGGGTTTCTCATATGAGAAACCATGCAATATTTAATCTTGTGTTTATTTCATTTAACATTTTGGTTTCAAGGTGTATCCATTTTTCCACAAATGACTCAAGTTCATCTTTTTGTGGTATAGTAGTACTCCATTGTGTAAATACCACTTTTTCTTTTATGGAAAAATAAAACTTCATAACAAAATAATAAAAGAATAACAATAGCTAATATACTGTGTGTTATTATCTTCAAAATAGTTACTTGGAATATAAGATATGGACAAAAACAATTCTTTCTTACAAAAAAGAAAGATATTATCCTCTTGTAGTTATTTTCCCAAGAATTAAAATGATCAGACTACAAGGATACATGTGTACCTATGTTTATAGCAGAACAACTTATAGTAGATCTTGGAAGCAGTGTATGTGTCTGCCAACAGATGAATGCGTAAGGGAAATGTGGTATTTATGCACAGTGGAGTACTACTCTGCCTTAATGATGAACTAGAGGCATTCACAGGTAAATGCATGCAACTTGAGAACATAATACTGTATTAAGTAAATAAGTCAGACACACAAGACTAAATATTGTATAGTTTCTCATACAGGTATGCATGTATCAAATTGGAAAATTGGACACACTTAGTTTTTAAAAGTCCTTATAACTCTAAAATCATTACTACATTTTGAGATGAGATTCCCGGGAACTAGTGCTGAGGAGGTCCTCTCACTGGTAAGTATTTATTCTTTGACTGGTTGTGCTTGGTCAGATCATGGTGATTCTGTGTGTGCCTGTTGTGTCTTATGTAAACACATTGTCTGTGAACAGTGTTAGTGTGCAACACACAGTGAAAGCCTTCATACAGAGTAATTATCTTCTCAAGTCTTATTGAGAGAGATTACCTTGGTAACAAGAAATCAAACCTACCCACTTCATCTTAGGGGTCAGAACAAGGTTCTTGATGTAATCATTGCTGTTCTTCAGGTACAAACTGTGAAGAAATCTCGGTGAGGATATTCAAGACAAGCTGCCTTGAATTGTTCTCTTATAGCAGTTTCCCACATTGCTGGAGAGTGGGATAATGTTTCAGGGCACAGGCATCATTCATACCTCTTACTCTGCTCTGCCCGCAGAGATTAGTGCTAGGTACCAGCTACTGAAATATATTATGAGTCAGATAGAGTCCTAATCTGTAGATCACCTCTCCAGTTCTTATCATAACCCATAGTGTTACCCTTTTGTGATATAAAAAACACCTCCAAACTTGTTAACCTAAACCTTCCACTTGTCTTATAGCCCTGTGGGTTGGGAGTCTGGCACAGGCTCAGGCCAGAGTGTGTTCTGATCTCAGCTGGTTTCACTTACATGTCTGCAACCAGCAGCCAGACTGGCTGAAGTCGGGCTGGTCTGCAGTGGCCTCATCAAGAATAGACCATTTCTAGGTCATTTCTGGTCCTTGTGGTCTCTTCTTGTCTACCTAGAAATGATAATGTGGAGTCCCCAAAGTGGCAAGAGATGGTGCCTCAGTGCCTGTATTTTGTTCTGCTTCATGCTTGCCTATTTGTCCCTTTGGCCCAAATAAGTCACATAGCCAAGTCCCAAGTCAGCCCTGGAAGGAACAGGTAGAAAGTAACCATGAATATAACCACTTAGAATCTTTGGTGGTAGGTGCTTGATAAAGATTTAACAATCAGGGGCCATAGAGTGAAGCCAGTAACTTCAGACAAGAGTGGAAAATGCATGTAATTGTGGGGAGCAGGAAGAAGAGCAAAATGAAGCACTTGCCAGGGACATCGTACCCAGGGGATGTCTCTTTTAAGAGTGACTACTGTCCCAATTTAGTCCTGCCACCCTGATGGAAATACTAAGAGTAGGCTCTTTAGTTTTCTGAAATTTCTTTGCAAGCTTACATGGTATTTTGTTTCCTCAGGCTCGCTAGCACCCTGGACAGCTCCCCGAAGTGGGTAGAAGAGCTGCCCAAAGCTCTGAGGCTTCTCTGACTTGTCCGCGTTAATCAAACCCCACTGATCGAGCAAGTGCTCACCAGAACGGGCACAGTTCTTGGATTCTCAGGCCTGAAGAGTCAGTAGAGATTAGATACCGTCTTTTGAGGATTTCAAGAATAAGGAAACTTCAAAGGCAGAAGCTGAGCTACCCAGAGTAGGGATCTTTGTGAGCCAGCAAGTCCATCAAAGGATAGCCCAGCCCCAGGATTCACCTTCATGCAAGTGCTGCCTCCCCTTCACACAGTCATTGCTGGTGAGCTCCGAGAGCCCTGCAGAGCTGCACAACACCTGCCTCCCTTCCCCTTTCAAACCAGGGGCGCATGGTGTTCACCGTTCAGCCTCCCACTCACTTTACAGAGTTGACAGCTCTGGGAAGCCACGGGAGCAGGGGTGAAGTCTGGGACTTCTTGCTTTCCCTTTGGGTTCTGAGTCCATGAGCTCCTGAAGGCTCAAGGCCAGAGCTGGACACACCTGTCTGGAGAGACTCAGCCACAGGTTCTCACCCTCACAGGGAACCCTGATGAATCAGGAAAGAGAATGTTATCAGCAAAACACTGGCAGACTGTTACTGAATAGCTTTTAACCAATAATCTAGGGGTCCTCCTCAGGACAGAGGTAAAACAAAGCTTGTATTCAGAGCTCTGAGGTACCTACCAAAGGCAGCATAAATTTAGCTAAGTGGAAATTCACCTCAAATAAAGATGTGATTTTCACCAGCAGTGAGTCTACCCTGGAAACACAGCATTCTCACCTTCTACAATAGGGTGCATTTTATTTCCACCCTGAAAAGAAATATAGAACCTGTGACACAAATACAGTTCATAAATGTACCCATGTCATGGTATACCTGGGGCTTGGAGGAGGTCTGGGAGAAGATGTTTTTCCAGCCTGATCATCTTCTAAGAATTCTGCCAACAAGCCTGGAGAAAGCAAGGGCCATCTTGGTCTCCAGGGACTGGCTGACTCGGAATACTGAGCTGGAGGTGGTCAATAGGTATTTCTGAACTTGGAAAACATGTGAGACCCACCGAAGTTGCATGGTTTGCTGTTTCATCATTTTGCTACAAGGATCTCTACCAGAGAATAGTTGATGAGATAAATGTCAGATCAGCAGAGGCAGCAGATAACACATGATGTACCCAGTGCTCATTCCAGAATGAGGAAATGTACCAGGAGACTGGCCTTCAGGGCTCCCACCACAGCAGCATCTCTACTTACAGTGGCATTGCTTCTAAAAGCCTTTCTTCCTAGCCATTCTACCTAACAAATGTGTCCATTCGCCACCCTCTTCTACCCTACATTCAGGCCCTCACCTCAACTCATCCTGTTTTCAGTTTTTCTCTTCCATTACTGTCCCATCAGGTCATGATCCACATGCTGCCCTAGGATCTTTCTACAAACCTCATGAGATCCTGTTAAACTCCTGATTCTCATCCTTTAAGTTGAGCTATAATGAATGAATCAGGTCCCAGTATAAGGGTGTATTTCCAGATGCCATGACATGTTATCCCAGTTGCTTTGGCTGGGAATCCATGCCCCTCTATCTAATTGAACTTCATTGGAAGGAGCCTCATCTGTGAATCCTTGGTGCAGAATTCAAGGTCAGAGAAGGTGAAGAGACTGGACTTGAGATGGGACACAAATTTGAGAAGAAAGGTGAGAATATACTGGGCAGGGATGTGTCAAGGCCTTTGTTGTCCTTTGATAACCGACTTTGTTGAGCGAGAGGCTTATTTAATCATGCAGGAGTCCTCCCCCATTCACCTTTCTCACAGCATGTCAGCACTTATCCCAGGCCACTCTAGGCATCCAATCTTAAAAACTAATCTGTGTGTGTGTGTGTGTGTGGGCGTGCACATCCTCAAAGCTCCATGGATTGACAACCATGGCTTTAAGAATAGCATGCAGCCATTTTCTAAATAGCTTTCTTTGACAGTTTTTATTGTCAGCTTCTTTGTAAGGCTGTGTTTCCCAGAATCCAGGATACCTCCTTACACAGAAAAGCATAGAATGGCAATTAAAGTGAATTCATGTATGAGTGAGGAAAAGGCATAGTCTCTTCTTTGAAGTGGGTTTTCTGCTCCCAGTTCTCTTTAGGGAAGATTCAGTGACCCCACGGTCATTTTGAGACATATAGCAGTTCCATCTCACAAGTCATTTTGAGACATACAGCATTTCTATCTCACAAGCAGAGCTGAGCCTTCTCAGTAATTACCTTTTGCAGTCACTGAGGACTCTGGGAAAGAAAGACAGACTGCTCCAGCAACTGCAATTATAAAATAAATCAGAATGTGTGTAAATTAAATGTTAACTGGTGCTCATTATTATTAGAGCTGCCTTCTTTGGTACTCTGATTTCACAGTAAAGCATACAGTTCAGCAAAAGGCAGGCTGCCCCAGATTCTTGTCCTCCAGGCTTTCTGAGCACACAGTGTCACAAGGCCGACTTTCTTTGTGCCCACAGAAGACCTGGACTAGAAGGCCATGTGGACTCCAAAGGTTACACCTGCCTAACTCTAATTTGCTTTTGTACCAAATGCAGTGTGCTTTTAATTGATCACTAGCATCTCTTAAAAGTCTGTGAAGCAGGCTTCAGGAAGGACACGACACCATTTATCAAAATCAACAAGACTTTGGGAGAAAGGTTGCTGTTTTGGGCCGGGTTCCCTGAGAAGTAAAACCTAAGACAAGAATTTGTGTGCATCTCATAAGAGTGAGCAGGGGAGGGAAGCCAGAGTTTTGCAGTCTGTGCTTTAATGGGAGCCTGGGGGTGTTCTGATGCATACCCAAGTTGGGGAGTTACTATAGGACATGATTAAAAAAAATATAGTGAATGTTAACTTAGAACCAATTGCAGTAAAAGACACATGACCTTCAAAATATTCCTTCTTGCTTCAAACGCACTCATCCTATTGGCCTGTCACTTTCAATAGCCCATCTTCACTTTCCGGGAGTCTTTTTCATAATTACCTTTAGCTGCTCTGTCATGACTGCCTTGATGTCTGAATGAAGTAAAAATATTTACCTTTCATGGTGGTTTTACCTTTGGGGGAGAGCTGGAAGTCACACAGTGTCAGATCAGTGAATCAGGTGGATGAGGACACAGTGTCATGTTTTTATTTGCCAGAAATTGTCATAAATAATTTGAATCACTGGCAAGATACTCATGAAAGAGCCCTTCCAGAATTGCTTCAGAACATGGCAAAAATGATGGAATAAGTGAGCTCAAGGCAAGGGGAAGTATTTTGAGGAGGATTAATGGCAGTGTGTCTTTCACTGTAATAATTTAAAAAATTTAGACATTTAACATTACTTCAATCACATCTCTCTCTTTATATGTATAGATATCATATATGCATATCATATGCATGAGATGTAGGTACCATATATTCATGATATCTAAATTGTGTCTGGGTAGGTAGGTAAGTGTATAGCTATATGCATATGTGTGTCTATGTAGATATCTACAGTACAGTATTTGAGCAGCCCTGTGCTGCCAACTTGTTTCCAAATGAATAAATGAAAAGAACAAGACAGCAAGTGGGGCTGCTGTATTTCGGGTTCTTTTGGTGCCTGGGGTTTGGGAGGTTGTTCATTCCTCACACAGGTTTTCACAGAGCTCCCAATCTGGTAAGGTCACAGGACTGGTTTGAGTCAAGGGACTTTAAGATGATGTGGACATGTCACCACCACCCCAGCAACACAGAAATGTCTATGACACCATGAACGCCTAAGGGAAGATACTGAGGGGGTGCCACTGAAATACAAAGGGAAACTGAAGTGGGAGCATTCACTTCCCTGAAGATGGGAGCTTTGAGCTGGGCTTTCGTAGCCAGCTGGAGACAATGGAGAACTGAGAGCAGCGCAGGAAGAAAGGATGGTATTGAGGAACCTGGAGGAAGGTGGCCAGGCAGAAGTACTGGAAAAGCAGTGATAGCTGCTTAGGCTAGAATGAGCAGGTGGCTGAGACCCAGCCTGAGAATCCAGGCTTCCGCATCTAGGTGGTGGAGGAAGCAGTTGCACCTTCTGAAGAGAGGGTGGGGTGATACTGTTTTCTTTCAGGTGCGGCGCTCCAGAGATGGCCTGCGCAGCGGTCGGAAGGGGCGGTCCTCTGCATGGAGCAATCTTCTGTGACTGCTTGGGCAAGAAGTGCTGATGGCAGATGGCAAAACACTGGAGCTTGGAAGAAGGTGGTGCACAAGACGAGAGAGACAAGAGTGCAGGGGGAAATGTGGGTGGTGGTGTTCTCAATGACAGAGACTGAGTGCTGGATGAGACCATTCACCCCCAGAAGAGCTTGGCTGGAAGGCAGATAGGAAGATAGCAAGTAAAGCTTTGATTTTTTAATATTATAAGTGTCAAA
Organism: Hydrochoerus hydrochaeris; assembly: GCA_004027455.1. Taxonomy (NCBI): domain Eukaryota; kingdom Metazoa; phylum Chordata; class Mammalia; order Rodentia; family Hydrochaeridae; genus Hydrochoerus; species Hydrochoerus hydrochaeris. Next base: position 429,027 of record PVLA01000705.1, read on the forward strand.
AGGACTTCGAGTTTGAGGTGTTCACTCAGTAGCTGGGTATGTACATCTAAACAGAATACCTTTGGCTGTAGGTTAAAATCTGGAAGTGTTGGTCAAGAGTTAATTCATTCAGTAAATGTTGTTTGAGCTGAATGAATTAACTCCTGTGTGCTGGACACTGTTCTCTGCACCTGGGCCATGGTAGTGAACAAGGCAGACAAAATCCCTGCCCTTCTAGAGCTTAGTACTAGTTCAGAAATCAGAGAGCAATCAAGCAAATACAGTGGATGGTGTCAGAAGGGGATCAGGACCTTGAGAAAAATAAGGCAGGGTTGGGGGATGAGAAAGTTGGGAGAGAAATGCAAGTTTAGAAATGGTGTGTGGGGAAGGCATCACTGAGAAGGTGTTACTGAGCAAAGACCCGAAGGTGGGAGAGACAGGGTCTGTATAGCAGCATTCCAGGTGGGAGAGCAGCAAATGACTGGAAAACTCCAGCACGTGTTTGAAAGATGGCAAGGACATCAGCCTGGCCATTTAGAAACAACACGGTAAGAAGTGAGGCCAGGGGGAAAACAGGGAGATGTATCCTGGAAGGTCCTGGGCTTTAACCTTCAGGAAGGTGAGGTTTGATCAGAGAGATGTTAAGATCAGACCACTGTGATAAAAATCACACCCCAGGGGAGGGGGCACAAAGGAAGACAAAGAAACCAGGTGAGAGGCGGTTGAAATGATACTGATGAGAGATGCTGGTAGCTTGGGCCAAGATGGTAACCCAGGAGATGAAGAGTAGTGGTCAGAGTCTGGATGTATTTAAATGCAAAGATAGGAGGAGTCATTGACAGCTGGAAAAAGGAGAGGGTGAGTCAAATATCTTCAACATGAGGAGACTGGAAGCATGGAATTGCTCCTTACAGAGAGAAGAAGCATAGGGGAGAACTCTTTTGTAGTGGCAGCAGAGTCAGGGGCCTGATTTGGACATTCAAGATGTCAAAATTGGAGATGTCCATTATTCATTCTTTAATGACTGGAGTATAGACTGCAAAGGGAGTCTGTGGGCAAGAGGCCAGTATCAAGAGCCCACAGAGTCAGAAGGAGTTAGAAAATGGTTGATGAGGGTAGGGGACAGTTCTGGAAGATCACACAGAACCAGAGATCTTTCTGTGCTCACTTTTTTGAAAATACCATCTTCCATACATCCTGATGAATTTGCCACAATCTAAGACCTATATTCTCAGGGATAGTGGCTGGGAAATGTATCACTCTCTGGTTTTTATAATAAGATATTGATGTATGAGACAGCAATACCTATTTTTTATTTATAATGAGCAGGAAGGCGATTGATGTAGGATTACTTGAATTCTTCATACCTTCCATCTACAAGCTGAGCACAGAATTAGGACAAAGGAATGAGACATTTCAGTGGATGAATTTAACAGCATCAGGTTAGAATGATGTTTAAATTTTTGTCTTATCAAAGGAATATGAATTTTTGATTCCCACTGACTGAGACTTCTGCGGTTTCTATCAGTTTTTCTTCTGCTTCCTTAGCTGACTAATTGTTCCTGTGGGATAGAGTTGTACCATGGCATAGACTGAGCATTTGTTCCAGGACCCCCAAAGATAAGAAAACCTAAGGATTCTCAAGTCTCTTGCATAAAATCACATTTCATCTGCATATGATGCATGCACATCCTCCTGTATATTTAATTTGTCTCTAGATTACATGTTATACTTACTATAGTGGAGATTTTATATGATTAGTTGTTATAATGTATTTTTAGGGAATAATGCTGAAGAAAAAGTCTGTACATATTCAGGTCAGATGCAATGTTTTTTTTTCTGATTTTTTTTGAATCTATGATTGTTTGAGTCCATGGATGTGGAGTTCACTGATGCAGAAATCTAACTACTCTTTCTTTTCTCCATTCTGTCTCATCTGTCTAGGGTTACTGAGGGGACCCATTCTTTTCTTGCAAATTTCCACATTTCTAATTGGTCATGTATCAGTCTTATAGTTTGTCTCTCAGAAAACATTCTTAAGTCTTTTATTTCCTACATCTTGTGGGGATAAGGGACACAGTGCCTGAGAAAAAGGATGAACTGTCAAGCTGGTAAAAGCAGGTTTGCATTAGAATAATGGGTAAGATAGTGAGCTGAGGTTGTGTTGGGATATAATTTGAAAGTCAAATTATGAGGATTTGCCAGTGGGTTGATGGGGGTGTGGATGTGTGAAAGGATTAAGGGAATTCCAGGTGTTATTGGAGATTTTGTGGTGCTCCATAAATGCCTCTCACTAAGAATATGTGTCCTTACCAAGATGGTGGGCCTGTCCTCACCAAGATGGCAGACTTGTCCTCAGCTGCTTTGAGGGCCACTTTCTCATGGCCCTCAGATGCTTTTTCCTTTGGGGAATTAATTCAGTCAATGGAACCAAGTCACCTACAAATGTTGGAGTTGGGCTGGGGGGAAGCTTGTCACAGTGACCCATGGATGCTGGTATATCAAAGCCCGACCCTCTGCCTCAGTATAAGAAGCCCTGGGTTGTTCAGTCTGAGGTTAGACTCCTGTATTTCTCATGAGTCTGCTGAACTGTCCAGATTTCCTTGTAACCCTGCAGGCCCTCCTGAGCACTCTCTCATGATACATCACCTGGACAGAAATCTCCATCTCAGGCATAGCTTCTTAAAGTGCTAAGGTTTTTGGTTTGAGTAAGTAGGTGATGATGTTTATTGAGAAGAACACCAGAGAATAAAACAGGTTTAAGGAGGGAAAATGAAGAGTTCAGCTTGTGCTTACTAAGTGCAAATGGTGGAAACATCAGGTAGACAGTTGAGTATCAGAGTCTGTGATTCGAAGGAGAGGTTTGGGCTACAAATGAGAGCAAGTAAAAGTATATAATTTGGACTACTGGGCCAAGGCACATTTCTGCAAAGAAATAATGCTCATTTTTGACTTACAGTCTGAGCAAGATTAGTGAGGCTATGGATAGAAGCTGCACCTTTCAAGGCAGAAAGGAACAGCAGGTGTGAAGTGGGAGTCATTTCTCACTGATGTTAGAGGCAAGAATGTTCTCAAGTCACTGCATCCAGATGTGTCTTTTCACCATTGTCAGAGAGAGAGAGTAAACTTTCTTAGAAACTGATGAACTTAGAAGGTATTTTAGTCTAATTGATATCCTCAACTCCTTTTCTTATTGCTTTTCCAGACAGGCTTTAGCTATCTTTGCTAATAAGAAAAATTCACTGGAAAGACTTATACCAGAAAAAAAAAAACCCTTCCATGCATATCAGAGAGTTCATGTTTTATGGTGTAAAGTAAAGCTGGATATGCAACAGCTGGTTCACAGGAAGCAGGAGGAGCCAGGGACCCTGAAAGAAATAAAGACTAATTTTGATTACATAGTTAAAAATAAATTTAATAGTGGGAGAACTAAAAGGGGGTGAGAGTGAACAAGAAATGTAAAAATGAGGTTAACACTTAGCAAAGAAAGAGTTGCGATGATGCAGAAAACAAATATTGACTGAATTGGAGAGAGGGTTGGATACAGAGAGAAAATCTTGTCGGATAAAAGCTGTGCACAATCAAACTGAAAAGAAGAAAGATGCAATAACAAGGCCAGCCAAGCCCTGAATTGGAGCCACAGGAGACCAGCTAAGACCCAGGCTAAAGGGCAGTTAGTTAGTACCTCACAGCGTTGCTATTGAGCTCAAGAGCCCATCTTATCTTCAGAACTAAGGGGCTTTCTTATGTAAGCAGTAAGTTTTCACCTGGCAGCCCCCACCCAAAGGAAAAAAGCTCCCTGGGATGGCACTCTTTTCTAGCACCGTGCAGTGGCCTTTGCAGATAGGATTGATGGAGAGAAATATAATCAAGTGTTCTTGCTGCAAATACACATGTTAGGAACCTGGGTTATTTTTATGTGCCATGCAACAGCAATTAAAGGCCCAAAGGAAAAACAACACATGACTCAAAGGGCAGCTTAGCTAAAGAGAACATGCTGAAATCAAGGTGACTCAAACTTCCTCCAGCCCTCACCTTATGCCAATAAAACAGAACCGGGAAGTCAGGCAAGTCCCTGTAGGAGTTACTTAATGTTCTGATCTGTTGGCGATGAGCCGTTGTAACAGAAAGGAGGCAAGAAAGTGGCAGGAACATGGTGCCAGGCCGTGTCTGCCCTGCCTGTGGGAGCTTGGGCTCACGTGGCTTCTCCTGAGCTCGAGCTTTCTCTTTGAGACATGAGTAGAGAATCTTCTATTGCTACAGTCTTTTCTATACCCAGAATTGTTGGATTGGAGAAGTTGTTTCTCCTGAGTAGCGTCTCACGGCCCACAGTCTAAGCAGAGAGGCCAGGAATAAGCAGCAACGAAGGAAGCTGCCCACGGGTGACGAACCTGGGCAGGCTGGCGGGGCTGTGCACACAGCCTGTGTGGCATGGACTGTGTCATTTTCTGCAGCGCACACTTTCTGCTTGGATTTCTATTTCTGCCGAGACACAGGGAGCTTTCAAAAAAGTTCTCTCCTTGTGAAAAATTTCTCATCTGATGGCTGCCCCAAATCAATAAGAACGGAAAATGAAAGTGATTTTAATTCTTCAATTTTTTTTTCCTAGAGTCCTGGAGAATTAAGTTAACAAGATGTTCCTTCTTTGGTCATGGAGATTTTCAGGATCTCCTGTCATTGCACATGCAGAATAATTCAAAGTGCCCATTTGGAAGTGGACTCAAAAAAAGAGAGAACATTATGAAGTGGAAAAGTCTCTTCTTTCTTCAGATTTCATTTTTTGGTATTCAGTGCAATAAAATTACAGGCACAGGCAAATAAACATGGGCAAGTAGAGCAGAAGGCACCAACTTCTCTGTGTACTTTTTTTTGTAATTCAGCCTTAAAAATAATCAGGTTGACCTTTGTTGGATGTCATTTAATTTATAGGATTCTCATGGCTTCCTCAAGTGAAACTGCACAGGCTTCAGCGAGTAACAAGAATTCTTTTTGGAAGAATGTTCTTCCCTAGTCTCTTAGGATTTAAGGTGGATATATTCTTGTATGTTTTTTATGAAAAATATGATTTCCCTTTTAAATATCTTATACAGACTCTGGGGTAATAGCTGCTTTAGTGAACAAAAAAATTTCTCAATTTGGTGGTTAAGTTTACTGCATTGGTTAGCACTATAAATTTACGTAACACTACTGTTAATAAAATTGTTTAAAAATATTACAACACACTTTAACACAAATTCTTACATGAAGTACTCCCTGACTTTCCCTGAAAAATTCTGTCTCTCTGCTGCAGAACCTAAGACCTCCAACACTGCCTTGTCATTCCCATCCCCTGAGAGGAAATCTACACAGACTGAGAATCAGTGACTTTCCTTGGATCTATGAGAGAAGTGAGTTTCCAGAACCATGTGGTCATTTGAAAATCTGGAGAGAAAAATGAGAGTAATAGCTGAGATCTGCTACACTAGAACACAGGCTAAGAACGGTGAAGTGGTAATTTTGATGAACTGTTGGAGGAATAAGTGTACAATATGATGAGAAGGAATTTGTGGGGTCACAACCTTAATGGGGCCTTTGTAGCTTTGCAGGACCCACAGCAAGCAATTACCTTGTACCCACATGGCCACTGTGCGACCGAAATTCTGAGGCATGCCAAAAAGAAAGGAAGCACAGCTTGAAGAAAAGAGCAGGCACTGGAGCCAGACTCAGACATGATACTGATTTTGAAATTGTCAAATACTTAAAATCACCATGATTAGTATGTAAAGGGATCTAATGGGGAAACTAGACAATATCAGAGGCAAGAAACAAATTGATAAAGAGAGAAGTAAAACTTCTGAAAAAAGTAGAAAGGAGACATTAGAAATAAAAGTGCTGTAATGTAAGTCCAGAAGAATCTTCAATGGGCTGGGAAGTAAACAATAAGGCTGAGGAAAGAGCCATGAAGGTAGAAGATAGGTCAATAAAATTTCCAAATATCAAATGTATAGAGGAAAAGGAACAACTGAACCAGAACAGAAAATTCAAGAACTGCAGAAAACATTAAGAACATATACGCATGTTCAAAATGCCAGAAGGAACAAGAACAAGGGAGAGAAGGAAGTTTAGAAGTGAAACTAGATGATAATTTTCTAAACTTAATCTCAGATGTTGATAAACAGATCTAAGAAGCTAAGAGATCATCAAGCAGAATATGAACATGAAACCCAAAACCAAAATAAAAATCCTATACCTAGGTACATCATATTCAAAATGTAGAAAATCAAAGGCAAAGAAAGGAAAAATCTTGAAAGAAACCAGAGAAAAATACTACCTTAGCTAGAGAAGAATCAGGTAAGAATTCCATCAGATTTTTCCATGAAAAAACATGCAGGCAAGAACAGAGTGGAAGGATAGTTAAAGTATGGTTGTTGATAGGAACAATTCCCCACCAATCTGCAATTCTATATTCAGCAAAAATACTCTCCAAGAGTGAAGGAGAAATAAAAGCATTTCCAGACAAGTGAATATTTATGGAATTCATTCCTAGACCTATATTTCAATGAATGTTAAAAGTAGTTCTTTAAAGAGAAGGGAATAACATAGCTCTGAATCTTGGGGAGATGTAGGTTTATGACAATAAGTAGATATGAAAACAGAATCTCAGAGCAAGAATCAATGAAAACTAATAATGTCTTGTATTTATTAATATTACTAATTAATCTAGATGATAACTATATAATGTAATAATAGTGATAATGCATTGGGTAACCACAGCATATGGATAAGTGAAGTGAATGACAGGAATTCTTCAAGGAGTGGGAGAGAAGACTTGGAACTATTCTTGGAGGTACCAGCACTATATATGAAGCAGACAGTGTTATTTAAAGATGAGCTTAGATTAGCTAAAAATGTAAGCTTTCAGCAGCCACTGTCTTTTAAAATCTGCAGTAATTGATATACTAAGAGAGGAGATCAAATGAAACTATAAAAATGCTCGCTTAGAACTAGAGGGAGCAGCAGAGAACAGTGAGGGACACAGCTAGTGTTAGCCTTAATGTATCAACTGAAAGATTATCCAAGAGTTAAACAATACCAAAGCATGTGTTGTTTACAAAAACTCACCTTCAATATAAAGATTCCGAAAAGTTAACATGGAAGGGCTAGAAGAAGAGATAGCCTGATAATACCAATTCAAAGAAAAAGGGAAAAGGAGTCTTCAGAATGAGAAGGCTTGTCAGGAGTAAACAGTGGTACTACACAATGACAGATGGGTCAATTTTCCAAGATGACATAGCAATTCTGAAGAAATATGTACCTAACAACAGAGTACCAAAATATGTGAGACAAAACCTAATAGAGCCAAAGGAGGAACAGAAAAATCTGTTATGAGACTCAGGGAATTTAACCCTCCTCTGTTAGTAAGTGTGTAGTAAGCAGACAGAAAATCAATAGACATATAGCTTACCTTAATAACTCTATCATTCAACTTGATTTCATGGAAATTTATAGAATCTTGCACCCAGAATAAAACACAGATTCTTCTCAAGCCCACTTGAGACATTCTTCAACATTTTAAAACATAAAACAAGGTGGGGATATAGCTCAGTGGCACAGCACCTGCCTGGCAAGCATGAGGTTGTGAGTTTGATCCCTGGTACCAAAATAAATAAATAATCACACTTTAATAATCAAAATAATAGAAACTGTACAAGGTATGGTCTCAGGCCACAATTAAATGAAACTTGAAATCAACAGCAGAAATATATTTGGAAAAATCATCAAATATTTTGAGATTAAACACACATATACATAAAACAATGAATCTAAAATATCTCAAGAGAAATATGCATAAAAGTGCTTTGAGTTCCTTCTCAGCCTTTTGACTAAGATCAGGTATAAAAGTATTTTGAATTAATTTTGAGTGAAAATAAAGCATCAAATGGTGAAATGCACTGAAAACAGTGCTTAGAGGAAATTTTATAGTATCAGTATATGAATAAATAAGAAAGATCTGTAAAGTAAATAACCTATTCAACCATAGGGAACTAATAAGAAAAGGAATTCAGAACTAAAGCAAGCATAAGAAAAAATTGGAATAGATATTGAGATTGATACAATCAAAAGCAGAAACAACACATGGAGAAAACCAACAAACCAAAGGCTGATTTTTCAAACAGATTAGTAAGTTGATAAACTTCTATCTGGCAACAGACTAAGAAAAAATAAGACAATGAGTTACCCATATCATAAATAAAATATGGACATCAGAAGGTTAATAAAAAAGCTACTACAAACAACAATGCAATCAAAAATTTTACAGTTTAGATAAAATGGATCAATTCTTTGAGAGTTGCTTCCTAGAGATACCTCAGATAGTTCTATATCCGGTAAACAAATTCAATCAATAATGTTAATATAAGCAGTTATAGGCCCAGCTGTTTCAGTAGTCTCAAATTTAGTATTTTTTATGTTAAAAACACTCAACAGACTAGGAATAGAGAACTCTGAATTTGACAAAGACTGGCTATAAAATAACCCCCAACCAACCTTGTGTTTAGCAGTGATAAAATAGACATCACCTGCAAGATCAAGACCATGGCAAGGATGTTCCTTCTCACTGTTCCTATTCAACACTACACTGGAAAATATAGCCAGTGCAATAAGAAAATAAAAGAGATGCAGAAAGGAAATCAGGAAGCAAAACAGGCTCCTTTATAAATGACATGACTGTCTATACTGAAAAGCCTGAAGAATTGGTGGTTGAAAAGTTGTGTAGCTACTAAGTGAGCCTAGCAAGGTTTCAGGATGCAAGGGGGATACATATATATATATATATATATATATATATATATATATATATATATATTAGAGTAATATATACAGAAATCCATTACTTTTCAGTACACCAGCAATAAATCACTACAGCTATGCAGTAGCAATGGAAAGAACTCTTGATGGTCTCAGCTGGAAAAATCTGAGCAACAGAATTAACAAAGTAGCACTGACTTGTGCATATGACTGTAAACATAAGATTCAGTAAACAAATGCATGGAGCAGAATAAACACATTTCCTCTGCCAGACAATTCTACACAATTTGTGTAGCTATTCTGCCTCTAATAAAGCAGAGCACAATTTCCTGTTCTGTAAGTGCAGGCTACACATAGTGACTTTCTTCCAAAAAGTAAAGTTCAGAAAAGGGAGGGGAGAGGGTAAACTTAGAGAGGAGACATCTGACCAGGTTATCTTAGGTCAGACGATCAAAGTTAAAATCAGCCAAGGTAAATCACATTGATAGTGTCTGTCCTTGATAAGATGTGATAATAATGGTACTTTGCCTCTGTCTTGATGATTTTATTGCAGTTTAATGATGAGAATTACATGAGAAAAATCCCAAGCAAAGGACTTTTTATGAAATACTTGAAAACTTTTAAGTTCATCAAAAACAAGGAAAGTCTGAGAAATTTTGTCATAAATAAAGAGGAATGCAAGGACACAAGAAGACAATATGTAAATTGGCATCCTGAAGTGATAAAATATGGACATTAGGGCCAGACATGCTGGTACATGGTCATACTCCTAGCTCCCTGCTTGGCATGTGCTAGTTCTGGGTTCAAGTCCCAGTACTACACACACACACACACACACACACACACACGTGACATTAGATGAAAGCTGAGGAAATCTGAATGCATTATGAAGTTTAGATAATAAATAATATTGGTTAGTTTATTGTGACAAATGAACTTTAATATACAAGATACTTATACTCTAAGGCTGTGTGGCACCTTAATGGTGAATACATGCCACGACACACTTGTCAGAAACCAGAAAGGTACAGCACAAAGAATGAGAATGTAGTTACTAACTCATTTATGCCTAAAGTTGCATTTTTTAAAATTCTTGAATGAAATTCATATGCATTGCCTAGAAAAATTCAAGGAACAAGAACTTGAAGAGAAAAATTTTTATTATAGTCCATTGTTCTGTGCCGTTACAAACAGGGAACACTAAGCCTAAAAGGAATAAAAACCTATTGGTGTCGGCTTAAGTATTCCACATATTCCACACTAATTTAAGATGTCACAGGGAAGATGGAGAGCACTAAGGAGTGCGTGGGAACTCAGTACTTCTCACTGAATCTTTTCCCCTGCAAACTGAAGAGCGAACCAAAATGTCTATTAGTTAAGCAAAACAACAAAACCAAACAAATACAGGAAAGGCTAATTAATTGAAAAGTGCTTAAAATTTCCTGTTTTGTCAAAGGAATTTGGAGGAAACAGCAGCGAAGAAAGAACTGTAAAAATGGTTTTTGAAAAGCCTCAGGTCTGCGGAAGCTTCTGGAACCCTGGAACAGAGTCCAGCGATGTGCTTTCTGGAGCTAAGCGGTGCAGAGCAAGCCCCTTGGGACAGATGACCCATGGCCCTCGGGGGGCTGTGTGGATGAGCTCTCAGAGCCCCTCCATCCTGTTCTCAAGTGAACCTGCATTCTGCTGACTCATGTTCTGCAACATCAGGTGAAAGAAGTGACCGGTGTTTCTGTCCAAACACACAACACCTGCGATTTTAGGTCCATTAAATTCTTCCAAATGGTTGATAATGGTGAGCCTCCACTGTGACATTAGCAGAAGCAAATATTTGGCTTTATGATAGGTCTACATCTGTCAAGTCACAGGGCCAGCTGCTGAGGACCGTGGGAGAAGGGCAGGGGCTGACATTTAATACCACCCTGTTATTTTTGTGTTGGAAGGATAACTGTGTGCTTCCTCAGAGATCCTAGCAGCTCATTGCATGTACCTATTTCTGAACCACAAACTACACCATACTTAATGGTTATGCCAAATATTCATCTTGTTTATGATCTTGAGAGTCGGGAGTTAAGGAAGGCCTTGGTTGGGTGGTTTTTCTCTCATTTGTCATTCTCCAACATGAACTGGACCAGCAGGGGTTGGAGGAGCCACATTCAAGGTAGCTGTCTCTCCCGCAGGACAGGTGGGTGTCTTGTTGACTTCAGTCTCTTGCTCTTTCCACACAATGTCTGATCCTCCAGAGCCTTTTGATTCTCCGGGTATGGTGGCTTTGCAGTAGTTACACTTCTGACTCTTAAATGGCAGCTGACTTTCGTTGGGAAAAGCAGTGTGGAGTTAGTGTTCTGAAAGACAGGAAGTAGAGACCATGTCTTAGGAGGTGATCCAGGTGACTTCGTGTGTGTGTGTGTGTGTGTGTGAGTGTGTGTGTGTGTGTTTCTTTTTGCCACATTCTATTAGTCAAACCAGTCACAGAGCTTTCTGAAATCTGGCAAAAAGGAGCATAGACCCCAAGTGCTCGGGGAGGAGAATGAGTTACCGTCACTAGTCTGCCCCACACCTTCTGATACCCTACACAGCTGTAAAGGGGAGGTGCCTAGTATAAGCTGGCAGGTAGCCTGTAAGAAATAACTGCCATCAGAAACCAAGTTTCTAGGGTGATACTATTTTCTCTTAAGAACAGGTTGTCAAATAATTAAAGTATGGGCCAAAATGAATAACGCCGAAAACTATCATTCAGGAGTAAAAGAATGGTGAAAAAAAACTTGTTATTACATGACATCCATATCCCGTTTTTGTTGTTCATATTTTGTCATATTTACACTTTGTTTCATGGAAAGAAAGTAAGATGGCTTCATCGTCTAGGCTTTAGTCTTGTTACCATCTCTTCATCAAGGTGTGGGTGACTTAAATGTTCCAGAAAGTTTTATTTGCTCTTAAGCAGCATTTAGAGCTGTATGCACTGTGCATGTGATTTAGTACTATACATTCCCATATTTTACACTTGTAAAAACTGTAAACCAGAAATTGGGTGCCAGAGCTACAGCCGTCTTGCGAAGTGTCCCACAACAAGTTAGCACATTGATTATTAGTTATTAGAATGAATATTGTGGCAGTGCTCTGTTCCCACAAGACAGGACCAGTTCTACTGGTTGATAGGTGAAAGACCTTCTAGTCTTTCACTGCTCAAAAATTACACACTGACACCCAAAATGCTGTCACTAGGACTCACTGGGTATCACTCCTCGTGAAGAGTCATGATATAGAGTGAATATCACTGCGGATGTGCAGAGTGGGAGGGAATTGAAATGAAAGGACCGATTACAGCAGAATTATTTTTTCTCAAGTCTTCCTCCCATATGGAACAGCCGGGAATGGTCTTGGAGACAGTGGTAGCTTTGGAGATGGACATGGTGGCAGGGAATGTGCAAAGGGAGATATTTACAGAAAAGCAGGGCTGATGTCCTGCTAACAAGTAAGAAAGATGGGGCCATCATTTTGCCTCAGCCCAGAGTCCTGGAAGGCCAGGTGAAAGTGAAGGTATGAGTTAGAAAAACCCGGGAAAGCAATAAGATGGGAAACTGATAATCGTCAAAGTCTAAAGATAATTCAGGCCTACATGCAGTACAACTGTTACTGTATATGTCACTGTATCATCTGAGAAAAAAAAAAGAATTAGCAATGTCTTGTCTGGCTTTTTTGCTGGTGTGAAGAGAAGTGCGTGTTTCACAGATGTTCCCCACAGACAGATGTCAAACCTGAAACGCAGTGCAAGCAATCAGAGACATTGTGTACCAGAGAATACAAACTGCAACAAATCGCCATCCACCGCAGTAAATTCCATCTGATTGCTGTGCCTGGCCAGCTCCTTCTGAGCTGCTGAAATCTTAAAGATGTGACATCATATCAAAGGCAGTCTAGTTTCCAGGGAGCTAAGCACTGGACTTTCTGCCCCCTGGACCATCTGAAAAGCCTACAGCTGAGAAAGGTGGGTGATTCAGCCTCACAGAACTATAAAATAAGTAATCATCCACAAAATCAATCCCCCCTACCATGAAGTATTGGCTCAGTCTCAGTAGAAAGAGTTTTAGTTTAAGCATTGCCCAGTCTTTGGGCTGTGGAAGTAACATATCTCCCGACCTCTTAGTGCCTCTCTTATACTTTGGGTACAATTTCAATATCTCTACTTTCCTTACTTTACTTCCTGCAAGGGCCTAAGGGCAAATGTCCACAATGATGTCCAAAAAACCCTATTGGACAAAGGATTGGCAAACTATGAAACCAAGGAAGACTTTAGAGATACGTTGATCTGAGCATCCACTTTTAACATATTCTATTCAGCTTAATTGTTGTCTTCCTATAACCACTGGACATGCTCCAAACTCTGAACACACAGAGATCAGTGAAATATAGCCCAATGCCCTTAAGGAATTTCAATTCATTGGAAGAGAGGCAAGTAAAGAAGAGACTCAGCTTCCATGTGATAATCTCTATGCTAAAATATACCTAGGGGGCTACAGGGCTCAGTGAGCACAGCTAAGCCAGGGGTTTGGTATAGAAAGCACCACTGGTCAGAATATTTCTGTTTTGGTAACAGTGGGGATTGAAGCCAGAGCCTTTGCACTCAAGGACATTTTCATTTTGAGCTAGGGGCTTGCTAAATTTCTAAGCTGCCAAGGCTGTGATCAAACTTGCAATCTTCCTTCTTCGGTCTCCCAGAGTTCTGGGATTATAGGTGTGAACCACCACATGCAGCTTCATTGGCTGGTTTGAAGGAACAAATGAGAGTGAGCCAGGCAGAAGGAATGACAGGGAAGTGAGGATGCTCCTGGAAGCGGGCATCCCGTGACACATGTATTAGGTTGACAAGAAGCAAACAGGGTGGTAGCGGGGATGGAATCGCTAAGTGGGCCTGGAGAGCAGGCCAGACAGCATGCTTGCTGGGAGGACAAATCCAAAGCTAAGAACTGGGGTGTTATTCTGAAAGACAGCGAGAGGTGAATCCCAGGAGGCTATTGACTAATCTAATGTCAACCAACTGAAGAAAAAGCTGTGGCTCTGAGCATCACGTGGAGGGGACATTTTTATTAAACAAAGACCGTTCTAGGGCTCCCCATCCCCCCAAACATGCCTTATCGTTTCTCTGTTGCTGACATCTATGGAGCTCATAGATGGCAACTTTCTTTTTGCTGTGCCTTCTAATTCCTCTTCCTCTTCCCTGGCTCGGCTGATGCAAATGTTCCGTATTTACTTGGATATTTGCCTTTTTTCTGCCTCCCTAATCAATTCTCCCCTACCTGGTTTTTCCATTACACATTTCCACAGCTAAAAATACCCGGTTATCACTTTTAAGCACTCAGCCTTACTTTGTATCTCCAGAACTTTAAAAATATGACATTTTAAACGTGTATTTCTGAGACAATCTTCCCTCTTTGTGCTCATGTTTGCCTGTTACACTTTAAATGCATTTGTATTACAATACGAAGCAAGGAATTTTGTTTTATTAAAAGCATCTAAAAGCTGTTTGCTCAGTCATGTCTCACTGATTAATTTGGACACTCTGGGTAATCTATTTTGTTATTACCACAGTGTGATTAGAAAAAATTAAACCTATTGACTTTTGTATTCTGGGTCTCCTTGTTCTCCCTGGGGATTTGTTGCTTTGTCAGGTGACAGAGAGCAAAGTGGAGAGACATAGACAGTGGATCTGCAGGGACAGAGGAAGGCTCTAGCCTGAGGAGTGCATACTGTGATTTTAACGTGAAACCACGCAGTACCTTAATTGGGCAACTAGGTATGTGTCACTTACAAAGCAGCAACCCAGCTGCTACAGATGGAACAGGAACAAGAAGATGTCCTTTGAAAATATAAAAACTGGAAAATCAGTTTAGTAAGAAAAGACTTTCAGGTTCTAGATGCTCACATTCACAAAGCCATGTCTGTGGACCATCTCCATTAGATTTGGTTCTAATTTTACCAGCGGTGTGGAGTGGTGGGGCTGACCAGGTACATATGGCCCTGGAAAAGTTTTTCTACTCAGTAGTGGGTGACCATGAGCAAACTGTTTAATCACTTCATGTCTTAGCAGATGTAGCCACAGCATAGATTGAGTGGCTTTTAAACAACAGAAATTTATTTTTTTACAGCACCGGAAACTGAAAAGTCCAAAAGCAAGGCTCTACCAGATTTGGCATCTTGCTTCCTGGTTGACAGACATCTAGCTTTTATGATGTCCCTACATGGCAGAATGCGGCAAAGAAAGCTCTCTGGGGTCTCTGTTAGAAGGGCACTAATCCCATTCGTGAGAGCCCTGCCTTCACAACTTCATTGCCAACTACAACTCTCACCTCCTAATTTGATTTGATTCCATTCCATTCCACGCCATGCCACTGGGGCTTAGGATGTCAGCATATGGATTGGAGTGGGATGCAAGCATTCATTCTGCAGTCCTTTGAGTCTTGTTTCTTTGTTTGCAAGTCAGAGATAAAGGTAACTTAACAGATGTGTTTGAGATTTGTATTATTATTTTTTCTTCCTTTGGGAGGTAATACTGAGACAGAAGTTATCTCTAGGGTGATGCTCAGGAAACTGTAAAGAGTGAAAGAATTCAATGAACAATGCATTAAAGAACTGAATATGCTGAGAGACATTGAGGTCTAAGTCCTGGTGAGACATTTAGGAGACAGTATGGAACAAGCCCACCAGGAAGGGAAGTCACAGGAGCGTTTGTTCACCAAGTCCTCTCCACCACTGGCTGAGGAATAACCTCATGAGGGTGACTCTTTAGTACATCTGGCCTGCCTCATATGTTCCTGGGGTAAAAAATAAAAATAAATAAAAATTCAAATGGAGAAACATGGGTGATTGTGGTAGGAAGCTGATGGTGTGTATTTGGGCAATGGGGCTCCATATTAGCTGCAAGAATTACATGACACAGGCTAGAAAAAGCTAGAGGTCAATGCATGGGCCTGGGAGAGGCTCCATAATAGTGCTATTAAGAAAATAATGAAGAGCATGAACTGGTGATAAAAATCAAGATGTAAGGGATTAGATTGCTTGGGGGTCTGTGTGCTCCCAGAGGCCCATGGAACAATCTACTACTTTGCTGACAAATGTGCTACAGTCACCCATGTGGAATAACCCAAGCTTTTCCAGAATCGCATTTTGTTCAATCACACCAAGCAACCCGGTAGTACCATCATCAGTCTCGTTGATAACTTCCTTCTTGCCAAGGTCTTCCAGTCTCAGGAGAGTAGATTGGATGCCCTATTATATGATTCTTAATGGGAAGGATTGGGGCTGGGAGATCAATAACAAAAACACTAGCAGTTTGGGAAATTTAAAGTGTTCTTTTTGATGTTATTTTGATAAAGATAAAAAAGCAACACGAGGACAAGATAGGAATTTCTGCCCGTGAAAGAGAACTACATTTTCCCAAGCTTCTCATTTACCTTAATTGTTTAGTCATTTGGCTTTCAGGAAATAGAAGCAAGTTCTGACAAAACCAGCTTTAACTTCTTGACGTAGTTTGAATTTAACCAATAGCTGAAGCTAGCAGGCTGTACACCCAAAATAGTACCATTTGTTTTTGTTTGTTTACCAGAATGAAGGCCCCATATTAACTATGCCAATGCCTCCTAGTTGCATTGGGTGGATACTTTCCCACATCTAATCAGTTAAATTCCAACAGCTGATGAAGTAACAGACTGTTTTATTGTCATTTACTGTTATTAGTCTTTATTATTATGACACAAAGGCCTACCTTCTATCTGAACATCAGCACAGGAGTCTGTGCTAAAGAACAGAACTTTGAACCCCTAAGAGTCATCTCTAATCCAAAAAACAGCTGAAAGCTGACATTTGGGAAAGAGCATTTAAGAGACAAGGTCTTAACTTCTCTCCATGCTGTCTGAAATCTGCCTCTATGCTAAATCTATAAGGCCCCATTCTCGAATTATTTCTACTTCATTCCCCATGGAATCACCATGACTGTGTATTTGACTGTAGGCCTTCCAGTTTGCCCAGTGTCTGTGTGAAAATCCCATAGTTACAGAGAGTCTCATTTGTACTTTCCAAAACCTGGCTTCAAGAAATTCCATAGAAGATTTCACAAGAAAAATGTCTTTTAGAATTTAAGGCTAATGTAAACTGACTTGCACTGAAATATCATATACTTTCTCTTTGGAAAATTTCATGTTTTTACATGGCTTCCAGGGAACCAAGAGCCTCATGTTAACTTTTTAGGCAAAATTAAGTCTCATGGTTAACATATTTGCTTCTTCTTCTCTTTCATGGGTTGGATCATTAGTTCTATAACTTTCTGATATATATGTCCTTCATGATGAAATATATTCAGTTCTGTCCGAAAGGAGTCAGGTGGGGGTAGTGAGCTGATATTTGATAGGTTTAGTCAATGTGTTCTCTGTTGCAAGCACTGGAATAAGCTCTTGATCTCTACTTTCCAGTTTGAGGGAAGTATTATTGTCCTCCCCTTCTATGGGGTAAAGAGATTCCCCCCAAACTACTCCTATTGTTAGCAACAAAACCTAGATTTACATGGTCTAGCGTAGCAACGTGGTCTAGATTAGGTAGTGGAGAGTAGCACGGAGTCTAGATTAGACAGTGCTTTTGACCCATGAAACTTCCTTGTGTCAGGCTGAAGCCAGTATGATATAAAAAAATAAGCCATAATGAAAATGAATCTCCTTACCCGAAAGACTTTGGATGTTCCTTTTATCACTTTTTCCAGAATGTAGAAGAATAAATGATAATGTGGAGTCACAAAGCAATGCGAGGGATGATAGTGTGGTAGAATAAGAAGATGCTGATGCTGATTGGTGAAGCACATGGGAACAGTGATGTGGATGCAGTGGTCTCGCTGGTGGTGCTGATGGAGTTGGTGCTAATAACCACGGTGTGGGAGATGGTGCTGATAAAGTCGATAAGGACCACGGTGCAGACAAAGGTGAAAATCTTGCAGCATTCTTGCTTGTACAAATGGAACTCATACTGGGTTCCAATCACTTTCCTCTGGTCCCTCTGTTGTATTTAAGTTTGTTGCTAAGACATGAAACCTAAGAAAAGTTACAGTTTGTTTCCAGAGCCAGTTTCATATTCTGCAGTGCCAACAGTCAGGAGAATTCTCTTTAAGAGAATGTGTAATATACTACTAATACAAACGAAGTGAGGGGTACCAGAGCATGAATTTTATTGGTTTTGTACCCCTTTCATGTCTTTGATATTGGACATAGTGCCTGAATGATTTTAGTAAAAGGTATCTAGAAAGGAGTGGTGACAGCACTGGTGGTGGGTAGTTCCTACTCTAAGTGCTTTCTGTGATGTATTTGTCTATTTACACTGACTACATCTGACCCTCAAAACAACCCCAGAAGGTAGACATGACTGTGATTCCCATTTTAAAGATGGGAAAGCAAGGTACAGAGAGGCCCGGTAATTTGCAAAAAGCCCACAGAAAGTGCAGTAGGGGGCAGGACTATAATCCAGAACACTGACCACAGGTTGGGAACTCTCAGTTGTCACTTAGTCTGAGTCTCAGACAGGAGAGAACTGGAAGCTGCATGTGGACCAGTGTCAGAAAAAGGACTGTGCACCCTGCATTGCCATCTTCTTTTCCTCCCTGACTTTGATAGGTTTGGAGGGGCCCAGCCAAAGCTTGTGGGTGGACATCAGGGAGTGGAGAGCTTCATCACTGCCTGCCCGTCTGAGAGCAGGGGAGAGAAGGGAGGGCTCAGGAGGGCACCTTGCAGTGCTGTATGTAAGGATGTCACTGAGAAGAGAGGCGAGGGCCTGTGCTGGGCAGTTTCCACTCCCACTCACATCCCTCTGGGCTGCTTCCCGCTCGGGTGCGCTTCCTTCAGCTTCAGTGTGATTTGGAGTCTAACATGGCTTCTTCTTCAGAAGCTGCCCTTGCTCCAGTGGAGCCGTTTTGTCTCATAGCCAATGACAAGGTGGGAATAAGTGTGAAACCTCAGATCCTTTGGGAACTCTGAGGTGTAATCTACTCAGCAGAGTTCCCTCTGGGTCCAGGCTGAGGACACCCTCTGCAGGACATGCCTGGAGCCCACTCCTCTTGGCTTCCTCCCTTACCCTGTCCACATCCCACATTCCCTTAGCCATCTCTCTCAGGATTATCTCCTTCAGCAATCACTTGTGTGGAAAACTTCATCCCTGTGTCAGTTTTTTGGTAACCTACTCTAAGGTAAAAGTTTAAACATGCTTAAAATCTGAATAGGCTCTTATTATACACATACAGAAACAAGAACTCCTACCAAAGAGCACATACAAACACATTGTGATGGAAAAAAAGGTGAACTGAACATCAGTACTAGGTAGATACAGTCCATTGTGTCATATCTATATCTGCAAGCAAAGGGGACTTCTTGAAGGAGGTGAATTTATAAATTTATAAAGTAAATGCCTTAAACAGGTTAGAGACATAAACCAGTCCCTGCAAACTTGGTGTTTGTGTGGTCACATTTGAATGCCTTCATAGTAAAGTTTACACTTCAAGGATTTTTGTAATTTTTGTGTGTGAATATTTCAAACCTAAATAACTATCCTGTGACAGTCACTGAGCCTGTGACTTTAACTACATGTGCAGTACTTCTGCCTTAAAGGTCCTAAGGCTCCTCTTATAACTACCATGACCAGCCATCCCATTTCCATACTATAGACAAGTCTAGTAGAAACCCTGGTGACTCAAATTTTTAGTGCTATAAATAATATTTGAAGATTAAAAACATAGTTTAAAAAACTTTTTGAAAGTGAACACATAAAAATAACATGTATGAATCTTAGATTGGGGATTTAACTCAGTGACACAGTGCCTGCCTGGCAAGTGTGAGGTTCTGAGTTTGATTCCCAGTGCCCCCTCAAAATGTATAAATCTTAAATATGCAACTTAATGTATGTCCGTAAAATAAGCATGTGTTTGCAGTTCACACCCAAGTCATGAAGCAGAACATTTCTGCCCCTAGGGCATTGTTGTCACTCCTTTTCAACAACCTCCCTTGCTAAAGTCCGCTCCATGAGAATCTTCTAACACAGGTGACTTCCCTGTTTTGAACTTTATATGACTAGGATCATGCATTGTGTGCTTTGAATCTGATTTCTTCAGTTTAACACCATGTTGATTAGTTGTCTCTGCGCTATTCTTTCTTTTCTGTTGCTATGTTCCCTTGTGTGACCCTATTGCTACAATGTGGTTGTGGTTTTCCCCAAAGACTGTGTGCTCAAGTCCTGGTCCCTGGTGTAATGCTATTGAGAACTGACAGAAACTGTAAATGCTGGGGCCTAGTGGGAAGTAATTAGGTTATGAGCGGCCCAACTTCAGAAGATGTTAACCACCACTGGTAGGAGGCAGCCCAGGTCTTGTGTGACTGGATTGGTTACTGTGACAGTAGGTTGCTATGAAGCGATTTTGGCTTTTCTGGCTTGCTCTTTTGGCTCCTCTCCTATGATTTAGTCTCCTTCTAGCTTGCCCATGTCATAAGATGCTACCTGCTATCATGTGCTCACCAGGAGCCAATGTTGGCACCATGCTCTTGGGCATACAGAACTGTGGGCTAAATAGACCTCTTTTATGTATAAATCACCCAGCTTCAGGAATTTTGTTGGAGAAACACAAAACAAAGTAAGACATGAATCATGCTCCTATTAATAAACATGTGGAAAGTTTCTAGTTTGGAACTTGTATTAATTTCCTAGGGCTGCTGTAACAATAGGAATTATCTTCTTATAGTTCTGGAAGCTGTAAGTCTAATATTAAGGTGATAAAAGAGTTGTGCTTCATCTCGAAGGTACAGGGAAGAGCCCTGCCTTTCTCTTTTAGCTCCTGGTGTTTGTAGGTATTCCTGGCTTGTGGTTCCATCACTCCAATCCCTGCCTCAATCTCCACCTGACTCACCTTCTCCTTGTTAGTGTCCTTGTTCTCTTGTCTCTCATAAGGACACTTGTCACTGCATTCAAAGCTCATCCAGGTAATCCAAGATGACCTCATCACAAGATTCCTAATTGAATTACCCCTGAAAAGATCCTTTTCCCAAATCAAGCCATATTCAGTGGTTCCAGGTGTTTAAGATATAGACTTATTTTTTGGGGACACCATTGAACCTGATATAGGGTTGCTATGCAGAGTGCTGTTATGAAAATTCTTATAATTTTTGGTAGGCACATGTATGCATTTCTTTGTAGTTTATACCTAGAAGTAGAAATATAGATGATAAGGCATTGCTTTATCTTTAGTATAGCTCACTAAGCAGTTGTCCAAAGTGGTTGCCATGTACATCACAGATCACCAAGATTAATTGTAGCATGTCACAAATGCAGAACTAAGAAGACTGGAGCTAGCCTATGTCAACTAATTATACAAAGATTCACAGATGATTAGTGGCAGAGAAGGAAGGAACCTATTTTTTAAAATGGCACAGGACACTACTTAGCAATGCTGATATCCTCTAGTGTTTTCCTTGAATTTTAGATTTCATGCAAAACACAATTAGTAGATCTGTTCATTAGCCCAGATGCCAATATGCTGACATTTCTTTTCCACATGCAGTGTTGGCTCCTCAGTGGGTGCATGGGGAATGCCAATGTTGGGGATCGCAGTCCTGCCCTGGCACTTGGAAGATTAGAAACAGACACCAAGATGGGTCATGTCTTTCTCACTGCTGCTGAGCAGAGACAACAAGCCTTGTGGTCTCTTCCTCTGCCGTCATTCCCTCAGTTATTTGCAAAACTTTCCTTAGAACCTTGTATTTAGTGGAACAGAGCAACAGAAGAAAAGATTAGAGTGTTCTGGAGCAGGGAATGGGGGTAAAGAGTCAGCTGGTTTTCTTTAGAAAAGACAGAAGGAAGAGGGAAGTGAGGACATGCAGAAGGCCCATAGTGGATGTGGCCACAGAGTACTTGGAGGATTTAGAGGTGGTCAGGAGTGCAGCAGAGCACCTTGCTATGATGCATGGTCCTCCTCCCTCAAAATGCTTGATGAAAGGTGGGTATTTTATGAGTTGGAGAAGAGCCTGGGTTTTATTCTTTGGGTTGGAATGGTTTAGAAGAGCAAATACATATTGAAAGACAAACCCAAGACAGAGTAGCATGAATACATTTGTTCCTTCTCAGGAATTCAGAGAAATCTTTAGATAATGTAGACTTTGCTAGAGAGTAGAAAAGAGAGGTCGAGTCAATTGTGTAGAGGTGTCTGTGGCCAGGTACCCCAGTGGCCACCAGGTTCAATAGAATTGGTTTCAGTACTATAATATTCTGATGTCTAGTTTAGTACTCTTCTCTGTATATCAAACATGATTGAAAATGCTCTAAAGTATCCCATAATCAGGATAAAACCTCAGCAAACACATTTTTGCTTTTGCCTATAGGCTGGGACTTGAAAAATATCTCTATGCCTTTGGATTATAGAAAACTTGGCTGAACTCAAGCAGGATAATACTAATCAGTGGCCAACTTTGTCCCAGTATCTTGAGATTTTACTCCTTTTTCTAATTTTTACTTTGTCCTAAGTTATCCCTTGGCCCTTGAACTCTTTTTCTGCTTTCCTGAGGGGGACTTCCATCTATCATGAGGTGTCTTTTCTGTTGTCACTGAAGGCCTGATTTTCATCAAATGTTTCCCTTTGGCCTCCAAGACAAGCTGATCCTAAGAGGGACTTGTTTGATGGTTTGGAAGCTTGACAGCCTCGTACCTGCTTCCTGCTGTGATTGCTTTCCTGACTCCTGGGGATTAGGGTCAGCTGTCCTCTTCAGGAACAAGTGTCTCCTTCTGAACAAGATGCGCTTTCCCTGTATCCGATGTAAGAGGAAATTATTTATCATCTGTCCTCTCAGAGATCGATGAGTAAAGGAAATTGAAGAGAACTTTGCCTCTCTGGGCTTGATGCGGGCACCTGCATCTGTGGACATTGTTTATCATCCAACTCTACAGAGGAGGGCTGAGGGACAAGCTGTGTGAGGAGAGGCTGGCATGGACCCCTGGATGTGAATGGAACACCACAAGGGGTGACTCCTGGAGCCATGGACCTCTCTACAAAGAAGAAGGCAAAAAAAAAAGCCAAGAATAGTTTGGGGCATTAGTCATGTGAGGATGTTGGGAAGAGGACATTGGTGGCTTCTCAGCTCGGTAGAATCTGGAGAAGGAGGAAGCTTCTCTTGTGATAATTAATCAATAACCCTGTGAGTGTTATTACTAGTAGCCCAGGTCTGGAAGCACTTAGGGGTTTAGTAATCATGTCCTATAGGTCTGGGGAGCGCTTAGCTCCTCTGGCAGGGGGGACCTGCAGAGTGGGAAGGGTCACGAATTAGTGGATCCCTGCATATCTGGATAAGGCAGCTGTTTTTAAGGTTTTCTTTGAAGAGAATACAATCCTTTGAGGCACCAGCACTGAGAAATTGCTTTAGGAAAGAATGAAATGTACTTTTACTTTTAAAAATGTGTGCTGCAGAAGAGGGCATGTCTTTATTGTGAGCCTCTCTGAGCTCCTGTAATTCCTGCTTGGCTCCCCCTGAAGCTTGAAACTGTGGGGGACTTCAGTGTTTTTATGAACCATAAAAGTAATCTCAGGATGGAATACAATTTTCTGTTTCAGGACTCACAAGGAAGTTGAATTGAGGCTCTGTCAGTGTTCCAGTTATAATCGCTGTGTAACAAAACACAGCAGAACTTAATGGCATGGAACAATCATTAGATTCTGCTCAAGATTCTCTGGGTCAAGAATTTGGATGGGCATTTGGGCTGTTTCCAAGAGTTAGCTATTACAAACTGTTCTGCTATAACCCATGGGTGCACATGTACTACTGTGGTATGATGTTTTTGATTCTTTTGGGAAGATACTGAGAAGGGGAATAGCTGGGTCGAATGGGACCTCCAGTTCTAGTTTTTTGAAGAATTTCACAGCGATTTCCACAGTGGCTGCACAGTCTGCATTCCCACCAGCAGTGGAGAAAAGTACCCCCCACCCTGCCAGCATTTGTTATTAGTTAATTTTTTGGTCCTGACCATTCTTTCTGGAGTGAGATGCTCAGCATTGTTTTAAGTTGCATCTCTTGAATGACCAGTGATGGTGAACATTTTTTCATATATTTATTTGTCATTTCTTCTTCTATAATTTAGAAGTGTCTATTCATTTCAGATGTCCATTTATGGACTGAGACTTTAAATTGGGGGTAGGTCTGATTTTTTTCAATTCTTTATGTGTTCTAGATATTAGTCCTTTGTGAGAGGAGCAACTGACTAAGATTTTTCCCCACTCCATGGGTTGTCTTTTCACTCTCTTGGTGATTTCTTTTATTCTGCAAAAGCTTTTTAATAAGATGAGATCCTAGCTATTGATTCTCTGTAGTATTTCCCATTCATTTGGGTTTTGTTCATGAAGTCTTTGCTTACACATATCAGGTGTTCTACCCATTCTCTCTTCCAGAAGATTTAGTTTTTTTGTTTTAATATTTAGCTCTCTGATCCATTTGGGATTTACTTTAGTGCATGATGATAGATATGGGTCTAGTTTTAATCTTTGGCATGTGGAGAACCAGTTTTTCCAGCACCATATATTAAAGAAGCTGTCTTTCTTCCAGTGAATATGTTTGGACTCTCTTGTAAAAGATCAGGTGGCTGAGTGTGTTTGGAGTTGTTTCTGCATCTTCTAATCTGTTCCATGAATCCTCGGGTCTTTTTCTTTTGCCAGTGTCATGCTGTTTTTATCACAGTAGCTTTGTAGTATATTTTCAAGTGATGCCCCCTGCCTTGAATTTGTTACACAAAATTGTTTATGTTATTCTAGGTCTCTTCCAGTTCCAACTGAATTTTAGGAATGTTTTCTCTAGTTCTGGGTGGTATACTATTGGTATTTTGATTAGGATTGTATTAAATCTGTCTAACAATTTTGGAAATATGACCATTTTTATTATGTTGGTTGTTCCTTCCCAAAAGCAAGGGATATCTTTCCATTTTCTGATATCCTCTTTGATCTCCCTTTTTTTTTTTTTAGAGTGCTATAGTTTTCAATGTATAGATCTTTACTTCCTTTGTTGGATTGATTCCTAAGTATTTCATTTTTTTGGATGCCATTAGGAAAGGGGTGTTTTCTCTAACTTTTCCACAATGAGTTTCTTATTTGTATACAGGAATGCTATTGATTTTTGAGTGCTGACTTTGTATCCAGCTGTGTGACTAAATTTGGTTATTAAATCTAGAAATCTTTTGGTGGAGTTTTTGGAGTCTTTTATGTAGAATACATGTCATCTGCAAATAATGATAATTTTTCTTCTTTCTTTATCTTTGTCCTTTTTATTTATTTCTCTTTTCTAATTTCTCTGGCTAATGTTGCCAGAATTAAATTGAGTAAGAGTGATGATAGTGGAGAGCCTTGTCTTGTTCTTGATTTTACAGTGAAAGATTTTAGTTTTAGACCATTTAGTATGATGTTAGCTGTTAGTTTTTCATAGACAGCTTTTATCAGATTGAGATAAAGACCATCTATTCTGAATTTCTGCAGGGCTTTTTAACATGAATGACTGTTGGACTTTGTCAAATGCTTTTTCTGCATCCATTGAGCCGATCATGTGATTTTTGCCTTTCGCTATATTAATGTGGTGCATTATTGTGGTGCATTTATTGATTTGCATATGTTGAACCAACCCTGAATTCTTGAGATGAATCCTACTTGGTCATGCTGTATAATTCTCTTGATGATTTGGTGCATTCTGTTTGTCAGCATCTTATTGAGGATTTTTGCATCTATGTTAATTAGGGAGATTGGCCTGTAGTTCTCTTTTTGGGTTGGACCTTTCTCTGGTTTTGATATCAGAGTAAAGCTTGCTTACAGACATGAGTTTGGGAGTATTGATCCCCTTTCAATTTTACTAAAGAGTTGAAGAGTAGTGGCATTAGATGTTCTCTAGTACTCACTTTAGCAGCACATATACTAAAATTGTAAAGATACAGAAAAGATTAGCATGGCTCCTGTGCAAGGATGACAAGCAAATTCCTGAAGTTTTTCATATTTTTTCAACTTTAGAACTAAAATTAGATTTTAAAAAGAAGACCTTTAAATTTCTTATAGAATTCAGTAATGAACCTGAAAAAAGATTTTTATACAATTTTTTTATACTCAGCCTAAACAAAGATAAATTTGAGACACTAATGGCTAAATGAGTGGACTTTGAGACCCTACTCTTAAGTGAAGTAAGTTGGACGTACATGTAAATATCACATTGTCTCTCTGATTTGAGAAACTGAAAGTGTAAATAAGAACCAAAATGTATAATAGATATTGTGAAATAGAAGCAAATTGTTCAAAAGGAAAAGGGAACTGGGTGGATGGGAAGAGTGGAAGAAAGGGAAAGGAGAAAAATGAGAAAAAAAGGATAAAATGAAAACAAATCTTTGTAAATAAGGAGGGAAACAGGTACTGAAGGGAGAGAGGGGAATGGGAAAGAAATAGAACTAAGATCTATCCTTTCTTATGATGAATGTGAGCATGGTAAATATCTAAATTGTACCAATAAACTTAATAATGAACAATATAATTAAATTTAAAAACAACAACTATAAGGATGAAAATGGGGGAGAGGAATTTACAGACAGAGGTAGGGAGGTGGGTGAGTAGGGGAAGAGAGATAAAAAGAAGCAAACTAGATGTGCACATGCACCTGCTCCCTAGGATGAATGTAGACTTCGTGCATTTCAAACACGGTCCAAAAAAATAAAAAAAAAAACATGAAAGATAAAAAGAATTTGGATAGGAATGACTTGTCTCTTCTCTGCATGTCTGGGGCCTATTTGGGGAGATTCGAGGACAGTGACTGAGCCAGTGGCTGGGAAGGTGTCGTCTGGAGCCACCTTACTCACATGTGTGGCAGCTGGCTCAGCTCTCAGCTGGCTCTCAGTTGGGACACTTACATATGAGTTCACCACGTGGCTTCTTTGGATTGGCTAGTTTGGTTTCTGTTTGTGGATCTGGGTTTGAAGACCAAGTGCTCCAAAATGTGGATAGCACTTTTGTGATCTACCCTTGAAAACAATAGCATTATTTCTATCATACTTTGTTGTCATGGTGATGACAAAGTCCCTTACATACTTAAAGACAAATATGTGGGCCCTCCAACACTCACCAGGAGGAATGTTAAATTCACACTGGAAAATAATGTGAAATGTGAGGTGCAACTGTAGCCATTTGTGGAAAATATAACTTACTGAAGCCAGCAGTTACTTCTGAGCAATATGGGAGTCAGAGAAGTTGGTGATGGGTAGAGGGATGGGTGGAACTGCCCAACTGTCTACTGCAGATGTACTTCCAGTGGAGGTAGACCAAGGTCGTGGAATCTATACTTGTAGGCTCAAAGCACTCATAAATCCATATGGCTGGTCACAATCAGGATGGAGGAAAGCAATGTGGATAACAATTTAGTTCAGGACACTCTAACAAAGTATGATAGCTTAGGCGGATTATAAATAACTGAAAATTTTTTTCACAATTGAATGTTGAAAGCCTGAGATAGAGGGGAGCATATTTGGATTTTGATGAAGGCCCTCTTCCATGGTGCAGGTTTCCTATTGTGGGATTCAATATTTATCAGCTTTCCTATTGTGGGATTCAATATTTCACACCCACAACTTAAAACAGGAAAGGTTTAATTTGATTCATGGTTTCAGGGTTATGGCCAGCTCACCCTGAGGCAAAAACACTATGGTGAAAAGCCATGGTGGAGCAAAGCTGCTTAGTTCATGGAGGCCAGGAAGGAGAATGAGGGAATAGTACCAGAGAGGAAGAGGCCAGGGACCAGACACAGACCCCCAAGGTCATGCTGCCACGACCGACCCACGTACACTCTGAAGTGTGCTTTCTTAATCCCATGATGGGGTCCCAAAGCCAATGAAGTTCACTGCACACCTTGACCATCACAATGGCTGGCTTCTTGTTGAATCTTCACCTGATAGAAAGAGAGTAAGGTAACTCTCTGGTCTTTTCTTAGTAGGGCACTCCTAGCATTCATGAGGTCTTTGCACTCATGACCTAATTGGGAGGGCCCCACCCCCAATATTATCACATTGGGGTTAGGGATTCAATGTGTAGATCTTAGGAGATGCAAACATTCAGCCCAGTACAGGAAACCTGTGGAAGCAATTTCCACAGCTGGCCAAATAACTGGAAACATGCTCTTCTGCATGTAAGTTGAGAGTGCACCCATCTTTACAGAAAAGTACTCAGGTGGTCCCAAAGCTCTCAAGGTCCCAAGGACTCAAGTCCCCTTTGCTTGTTGGTCAGTTATCTAGAATAGGTGTTTGACTAATCCCAGAGGTGCTGCATGAAGAACATGTAGCTTCTATTAGATGGTCAGCCCAGTGTTGGGCCTATTCGTTTAGCCTATTGACTGGACGCTAACGTATTTTTAGAATGACTTCTTTGGGTCTGATTCTCTGTAAATTCAGCTTCCAATTTGCATCCTAAGTGAGAATTACAAATGAGTGGTATCACCTTTGGAAAGTAAAAAGAGCATTTAATTATCCTTATTTTTATGAACACTGTATGTAGTTTCCCATCTATATGGCCTTTTTAGAGAAGTTTAAAAGTCAGATGACTTATTTTGGGCACTAAAAACAGGTCTGTTCACATTGCTTAGTGTTTAATAAAATCATTAGAGGTACAAAAGGTCTGCTTCTCAACAGTAATAAAGGTTTTCAAAATGATAAAAGGCTCTTTTATGTCCTTGGAGTGCTTTCTTTTGTAAGGACTGTACTTGTGGGACTGTCAGTGGTGACTTCTCCACTTCCAGTGTATCAGAGAACCCGTTCTCCTGACCTGCAGCTGGTGAGGCTCTACCATCCAAAGGACTGCAGACCTGCTCCAACCAGGTGAGTCTAGGTCTTATGTCACCTTTCTGTGTGACAGGTTTGGCTCTGGAATTATAATTTCCTTGTCAACAGTTAACTCTCAAAGAACACAGGTACACATGTCTTGCAGTGAGTTGAGGCTCACTGCCAGCCTGTCTTGGCAATCATATTTGTCTTCTGAGAACAGTTGGAATCAGTTATCAAGCAAGTGGATGTGGAAGATCTAATCCTATGTTAAATACAGAGTAGTGACAATTCTGCAAAAGGAGAAGATGAGAGAGAAAGTTCGATAATTCATAGTGTAACCAAACCAACAATCCAAACAGGGTTCACAAGCCCCTAGCCAGAGAACTTTAACCACAAACACAACCATGGCATGGAACACTGGGTCTGCTGGCCCAAGATGAATGCACACTTTTCCCAGGTGCTTTACAACAAGGGAAATGGACTGGAAAAGGAGAGGAAGTTCTGATCCAGAAGAAGAGTTTCTGAGGCTCCAGAACAGAGTTTTTCAAGTGATTGAAGTGCTTAGATTTTTCTTGGAAAATATTTCTCCCTCATTTTTTTTTTTTACTCCTTGAATACTCCACATAAAGATGCTTCCAGCCATACTTGTTAATTTTTCCTTTGAGAAATGTGGATTTATGTAGCGAAGAGAGTTCCACATGGATGCATTTGTACACATGAACTTGTTGTCATGGAGCCAATTAACATTATTAATCATAACTAAAGATGTAGTGGTGGTGCTGGTACTGCTACTAAACACCAACAGCTGATGGACATTTTCATATGTGCATGAACCCTTGGTACTTTCACAAGTACGTGTAAATTATAGGAATTAAGTTTTTATAAGGCTTTCTGCTAATATTATTTTAAGAAAGATAAACTCAAAATGCCCAGAAACATGCACAAAGAAATGCCTTCAAGGTCATGTATGCCCAAATATTAATAGTGATTATCTCTGGGTAGAAAAACTTCAGTTGATTCTTTTTCTTTTCTGTTTCTATATTATCTAATTCTCCTATAACTTGTTTTTTAAAAAAAATTGCTGGCACATATTTGCAGTTTATAATAATTACCTTTTTCATCTAGAACTAGTATGCATGCATACTGCATCTTAATCATTGCCGACAGAAAAGTTCCCAAGAGCTGGTGCCCAGAAGTTTGGGCCCCAGATAACTGAATGCATGAGGTCAGTTTATTTGTCCTTTTTATAAAATAAATTCATTTCAGAAAAGTGATCTTTCTTCAGGAAAATGTGCTAAAGACCTAAATGTGCTAAGTGCTAAAATACTCAAAAAATGTGCTAAATTACTTTCTTTCAACTGCTTCCTAGGATGGCTTGCCATTACTTCTTTATATGATTCCAGAAAGATCCATGACTAATTGTTCTCCAAAAATGGATGAATCTTAAGACTCGCATACCTACAGTTCTAGCCTCAAATGAATCTCTAGCCGCATTAGCAAAGTGAAGATAAGAATACTGCATCATGGTGTTGAAAGAATTGTAAAGTTACATATGTAAAGTTTTTTACATAAATTGACCATCATGGATGGTCACTACTATAATATGAGGCAGTTCTAATATTATGACATCATAATCTGTATTCCTAATTGATGACTTGTGTTTTTGCCTCACAAGGTGACAAGAAAAAGCTCACAAGTATTCTGGTATGACTTCACAAAAACTGCTTCCCATGGAAGTCTTGGTGTTTTCCCACCAGCTGCATTTGGTTATTGTACCCTTGATTCTGCCATCTTCAAATGTATTGCTGTCATCCACTAAGATCCCTGATTTGCATATCACTATTTAAAGAGTGGGTCCATTTTGAAGGTTTCAGTTTTAAATTATGGGCATATAAAGACACACACACACTATTGGAACATTTGAAAAATAAATTGGATTTGTATGGATTATTCCCCTTACGAGCAGGGCAAGTGGTGGCTTCATTCCTGGGTGCTGCCGAAATGTCAGTGGCAAGTTTGAATCACTGGTCAAACAGATCTAGGACTCAGAACAATTTAGCCATCCATAACAATTGAGTGAATTTTTCATATTGTTTGGTGGCAGAATAATACATAGAGAAACAAAGAACCCACCAGACTCCATAGACTATAGAGCAGTTCCATGGCAACTTAATGCTTCTACAAATGATTTGGTGCTAGACAGTGGATATATTCTTAATTCAAGCCTTAGTCAAAATGGGATGGTTGCTTCATGTGTCTTGTGGGTACGGAGATAAAAGGATAAAATGATGCCTGGAGCAGACAGGTGAGTTAAGAGGAGAAGCTGGAAGGCCAGTCTACCATCAAGGTCACGGTCAGGATATTGATGTAATCAGAATCAGTTTCCCACAAAGGCTGTGACTACCATTTTGATCAGCTGCTGCTCACAGCAATTGTGGGGGTAGATGACTGACACACACAGCTACACCACCATAGCCTGCAGTGATCCTCAGGGTGGGTTTCACTAGAACACCACAGCCTGTGCCTCAGAGCAAGGAGGAGATGGTTGTGACAAATGGGGGAAACAAAGTTTATTTCTGACTTGACTTTGGACCTGGTTAATAGATACTTATGACAGGGAAGAGTTTTTTTTATTTCATCAGTTATTTATGCACAGAGGCAAAAAAGAAGTTGAAACTCATCATCTGAATCAAGGACATTCACACGGCAAAGCTGTGATACCTATGTTATTTAATGCCCAAGTCAGGACACTTGGACAGGAAAAGGACATGTTTTTATACTTGTATAGGAATGAACTAACACTATTTCAGTCCAACTAAAGTTGCAGAAAAGATTCCAGGTAAGATCTGTTTAGCAAATAATAGGAAAGTAAAGACTTTCTACCCTAATTACTGTAATGCTACTGCATTTTAAAGGAGGAGTACAGAGTATCCTGAAGCTGACATGTCACCAACTAGACAAGTAGCATTAGATACCACCTCATCTGGGGGAAGAATGCAAATAAAAACACAGCCCAAAATGGGCAAATTGCTCTCTTTATGTGTGAAACCATGTATGGAAAATTATTTCCTTTTTTCACATAAAGGACAAGATCTCCCAGAGAGCCTGCCTTCATCCCCTAGGAGAATTTTTCCCTTTCAACTTCCTCTTTTTATTCCCAGACCTGTCATAGTGTAATAACCTACAATGCAAAGATTATCGGCTCAAAGCTTAGTTATAAATCCTGTTCATAATTAAATGGCTGGGTAGGTCACGTACTCATTTCCTGTCTCCAGGGATGCCAGCCACCTCTCAGGCTGATAAGGCAGGTATCTCAAAATTGTTGTCTATTTTAAAATGAATAACAGACCTCAGCTATATCACATCGCAAAATCTCCTACCTCAGATAGGATCACGAAGAGTTCAAGGCAAGAATCTTATTTCCCATGTAAACCTGACATGTTCTCACCAGCTAGAGGCTGACATTCTACCATGAAAGCATTTTTCTTTGAAGCTTTAAAAGTAGGGAGGTAAGAAAAAGAAAATATGAGGTCAAACACTATACCTGCATGGCCAGCATACTCTGTCATTCTGAAAGAGATAATACTGGGGAAAAACAGAAAGAAAGGACACCAATCCGAAGACTGGAAGAGAGTAGGGAGATGGGCAGAGTGTCTGTAAAATGAAGGTCTTTACTGGGTGTGGTGGCACAGGCCTACAATCCCAGCACTCTGAAGGCTTGGGCAGGAGAATCATAAATTGTAAACGTGAGCCCAGCTTGAGTGACTTAGTGAGCCCTTGTCTCAAAAATAAAAAATAAAAGGGCTGAAGATATAGCTTAGTATGAAGGCTCCAGATTCAATCCCCAGTACTGAAAAAGAAGGAAGAAGAGGAGGAGAAGGAGGACTCTATCATTCAGACAACTTCTTCATGCTGGGGAGTTAACTGTGGCAAGATTTCACATAATCTGCATTTTAAATCAGAACACTTTCCATGTATTTAGTAAGAAGTACTAATGCCTGCTGGATTGCCAAATGTGCAGAG
This sequence comes from Hydrochoerus hydrochaeris, assembly GCA_004027455.1. Taxonomy (NCBI): domain Eukaryota; kingdom Metazoa; phylum Chordata; class Mammalia; order Rodentia; family Hydrochaeridae; genus Hydrochoerus; species Hydrochoerus hydrochaeris. The sequence continues at coordinate 461,640 of PVLA01000705.1, forward strand.
TAAACATTTTCACAGAAAGCCACAGGGATACTTATACAAATCATTATAAATTTGTCAAGCATTAAAGCAATTAGTCTCACTTAGATAAAGACCAACAATTTTATTCAACCATTAATGAAGCCGATTTGAATGGATTTTGGTTTTCTAATGAAGTCCATAGTATAGAGAACCCTTTCCTGCCCTCATCTTGGTCCAGGAAGTTTATATTTGTAATCCCATGGAGAAGTTATTGGAATTCTAGCAAGTTTATTCCAATCTACCACTTCCAGTGCAAACCAAGGGGATAATAAAGACACTAAGACATATATACAGCTATGGGGAGCCAAGGGGTCCTGAGTCCAGCCAAGATGGTGGTTCACTGGGACAAAGGCCGTGACCCAGGGCCCAACTGGCTTTATTCATTCTCCATGAGGGAACTGTCTCAGGGATGAGTGTCAGTGAGAGTGGCGGGAAATACGTGACTGCCACGACTACTGTGAGCTGGGCTAGGTAGGAGGTCTGAGATCACCTCTGTGATATGCAGAGGGCAAGAAATGCAGAGAGAGTAATCTGCATAACACATGTGAGGTAGTAGTTAATAATTTGGGGTCAGTGCTTAAGTTCTGATACACAGTCCTTTTTGCTCTGGGAAGTCATAGCCTATTTCGGTCCCAGCCGACAGCGTGGAGCATGGCTCTCCATCCCGCCTGCCCCAGCTCAGTCACGTATTTGGGGAGTCACTGGGGCGGGTAACACTGACCTGTCACTTTGCTTTAGAGATTACACATCAAGGACTCCTCAGCTAACCCAATTTATATTGCTTAAAGCCAATTGAAAAAGCAAAGAAATAGCCAGCCAGCTCTTCACATATCAATACTTGGAGGTAGGGCCAAGTTTAGATAGTTGCTCTTCTTTTCAAGGAGAGTCCAGGAGAGTCTTCTGGGTGGTTTCCCACACATAGGACTACAGAAGCAAGGCCATTGGGTCCATCTGCCCCAGAGAGTCCTCTCAATCTTGAGACATATTGGCCAGAATCCTGGGGAGAGGTCCCCCACTGTGCCCTCACTGGCCTCTAGTCTTGATCGTGCAGGAGGAGTCTCTCCATCTTTGCCTGCCTTAGCTCTCTACACGCTCCCTCTACCCCCAAGGCAGGCAGCTAGCCACACCTTAGGATCTGCTCCTCTCCTGTCCTCAGGCTGAAGTTTCTAGCTTTGCATAATGCAAAGAGCAAGAAACTCAGACTCAAATTTCTGTCATTCCATTTCACTGGCAAGCATCTTAGAATTATTATATTAATGTTTTTTTAAAACTTGAAAAGAGAAATTTTCCTTCATTCAATTTTTCTTTCCACAAGTGAAAAAGCAGAAAGATGATAAAACCAGTCAAAGGTGAAATGCCTAAGTTGGTAGGAACTCAGGGAATAAACTCCAGGTTTCCTGACTCACTGTCCAGTGCTCTTTCTACTAAGATGCACAGTTCACTGCATCGTTACTTAGATACTTCCCTGGTGTTTCACTGAAGAGGTAGGAGGGTTGACAAAAACCTTGGTTAACATTTCTAGGAAGGTCCTAGATGTAGCCATAGTGCTTTCTACTGCTTTTCTTTGATGACACACAGTCTAGGCATTTAGGTGGCTACTAACAAGTTTCCCTATAAGTTTGATGGTAAGCTTGTGATCAGGGGACAATCACTGCTTTTTTATGATTTGATGTTTATGTCTCCCTACTAAAAACCTATTCCTATCAGCAAACTAAATTCAGACATCAGTGACTTAAAGCCTGTTAAGGTTAAAATTTGGTTCATCATTTAGGGCTTTTTGCTAATAACAAATATATATAGGAAACAGCACAAATAGACAAGATGGATCTCAAAGAAACAGTAAACAAATGATGCAACCAATGTAATCTGAAGCCAAAATAAGAAAAGTTACTTTAAATCAGCAACATCACAAAGCTATGGGAGATGCTTCCTTGGCCAAGAGGAAAATGTTTTGCATCTGATTTTACTGCCAGTGGAAATTTCAAGTTGAAAAATGTGAAGAGTTGATAGAGATAAAACTTGTTCTCAGAACCTTATGTTTATGCATATATTGAGGTATTTTTAGGAATCTGAAGGTAGACAAAGACTATGAGGAACAAATTTAGATGTTTTGTTTCACACAAAGAATAAAGTGATTAGGACTGAAATTAATTAGTGTGTAGGTGGAAGAGGGGGTGTTAATCAAGCTGTCACAGTTTCCCGATAGATTTTACTATCATCTTTCTATTAACCTTAGGAAAATGACTGGTAGGCCAGCAGGAATGCACAAGACAAGAAGACCCAGGTTGGAGTGTCCTGGAATGAGCTTGGAGCAAAGACATCTGCTCTGTGTAGCTGCATAGGAAAGAAGATACAGATGTCATCAAAGTGCTTCCTGTAAAAAAAAGAAAGCCTGTAGAAAAAAAGAAAGCCCTCTAAAATGAAGTGCATGCACTGTCCATCTTTAAATGTGTGCGTTCTAGGGAAACGCTGTGATTATGAGCAAAGAAAACCCTAAATGTTGAACAAATATGCGTGACTGAACCCAACTCTTCAGTCTTCCTCTGGTCCTACCCCACTGCCATGGCAATGTCTTGGGTGAGCTCATTCTGATAACTGCCTCTGTTTCCCGGGAGTTGTGCTTTGTTGAGAGCATCCATGTTACAGAAAATCAGCTTGACTCAGGGCTGCCATACAACTCACAACCCTGCACAGGGTTTCAGAGAAGTAGGTTTTTATTGTCAGTTCTGCTGGATGAATGTGACGATGTGCATGGGGCTGAGGTCTGTGCCGCTCAACTTTATAAATGACTAATTACACACAATCAGTAGGGCTCACTGAAGACCTATTTGGTGCTAAGTCTTGTGTCAGAGCAGGTTGTTTTATCCAAAGACCTGGAATGATTAAGAGGTCAAAGTCTGAGTAACTCACAAAGCAGTAAGTCTAGCTACAGCATCTCTTAAGACTGCATAGTTGACAAAACAAAGTGAAAAAAAACTTTCTATAGCAGATCTTACCTCAAATTGACACTCCAGCATCGATGGAGGATTGACTTCCATGTGTCTTCTTTTGGTACCAGGAATTGAACTCACAACCTCGCGCTTGCCAGTAAGGCCCTTATGCCGCTGAGCTAAATCCCTGGCCCATGTGCCTTTTTTATTTGATGATGCTATTTCCAGTCCTTTCTTTTTTTATTTAAAGAAACAAACAAAAAAAAGAGGGTAGAAATAATACACAATTAAAAAACAGTAAGAAATCACTAGTTGACAATTATGTATTTTCCTCTTAGAAGTAGTTGTTCAAGTTACATCAGTAAAGCATACAAAGTGGACATTTAAACAGTGAGACTGCAACCAGTTCTGTTCACCTATCCAACAGAAACTTAGTAATTTGGTTATCAATCTTACACACTTAATCATACATGCAGTTATATCCTTTAGAATACTTTCTTTTCCTCTCTTTTTTACAATAACTATATTCAATTCTCATAAACTGTTTAGAAGTTCTACACATGTATGACTCTCTACATGTATACCTATCTTTTCTGTATTAGAGGGAAGAACACATCAAAACAAGACAGAAAAGCAAATTGCTAGAAAAACACAAAATGAAAAAGTCATATTGAGCCACAATACTAGGTGATCTACAGTAGTTACTATGATGTCTCTTGTTATTTTCAATAGAATTGTCTATATCATAGGGCATAGTATAATTGGACATAGCAGTACATGGCAATATAAATAAAAACAAAACATTGGAGACATTATAGGACTTCAAAAGCAGTTAATAATCCAACCAGAGTGGGTATCTTGTTGAATCTATTGTTCAAAATAGTTGCCTCTATTCTCAGACTTGATGCTATCAAGCATACCAGATTCAAATAAAATCAGTCAAGACAAAACAGCGATCTAACAAACCAGATTCAAATAAGATCAGTCATAGTAAGACAGTGTATGTAATACAGGGCTTCAGTTTAAGTTAATAGGGAATTAAGGATATTCACCATAGTATATCCTGCTATTTTGGGGGTAGCTGTCTGTGCTTTCAAATGTAGTATGAGTAGACACACTGGAACAGAATAAAATCAAACTATAGCCAATTTTCTCTGCCTCATCTCTGCTATGCTATTTTTCTGTCATTGTTGTTTAGTTTTCTCCTTCATTCCACTGTCTTTCCTGTTCATTGAGGCCTCTCTGTCATTGTTCCTGGAATCCTGGTGATTTTCTTCTCTCTCTCTAGAATATCCTTCAGTATTTTTTGTGGGGTTGGATTGGTAGTCACAAACTCCCTCAGTTTCTCTTTGTCATGGAAATATCTTGTTTCTCCATTAATTTTGAGCGATAGTTTTGCAGGGTACATCAATCTGGGTTGGAGGTTATTTTCTTTCAGGGCTTAGAATACTTTACTCCAAGCTCTTCTTGATTTGATAGTTTGTGTTGAGAAGTCTGTTGTGATTTTGATGGGTTTTCCTTTATAGGTGATCTATTTCTTTTCTCTGACTGCTTTTAATATTCTGTTCTTGTGATGGATTTCTGGGATCCTGATTATTATATGTCTGGGTGTAGATCTGTTTTGGTTGTAGCTGGCTGGAGTTCTGTATGCTTCACTTATCTGAACTTCACTTCCGTTACCTATGTTTGGGAAGTTTTCCTTAATTATTTCTGTGAATAGTCTTTTTATTTCATTTGTGTTTGTCGCTGCATCTTCATTCACCTTTTTAAATCTTAAATTATAGATCCTCTTGTCATCTTTTAGCCTTTGTGTTGTTACTTCCTGGTTCCTTGTTATTTTTAAGAGATCTTTCCTTTTGTGATCCCACCATGCAAATCTATCTTCCAGTTTTGAAAGTTCTGTCAAGAAATATTGCCAGCTTTCAATATTTTAATTTCCTGGTATTCTCTTTGGATCTGTTTCATGTATTTTAGATTTTGTTTATATTCTTCATCAAAGGTTTCTCTCCTTTTTCTGAGTTCCTCCATTCTTCCATCTGTGTCTTCCTGAGAGGTGCTTAGCATTTCTTTTATTAATCTTCTTATGTCTTGCTTCACTTGAGTAAGAATTTCAGATTTAAATTCATCAATGAGGTCACAGAGGTATTTCTTTATTTCCACTGAGGCTGTGTCCAATATTGCATGTTTGCTGCCCTTGATCTCTTCTGTATTTACCTCTCCTGGACTTATTTTCCCTGGGTCAGAGGCTGGAGGCTTTTTCTCGTCTCTTTCTCTTGTTGCGTTTCTGGTTTCTTTCAGACAGGTGTATGGTAGAGGTCTCAGGTCCTTTCCGTATTGCTTACAGTTTTTCTGAAGTGTACTGGCTAGGGGATTGCTGCTTTCTTCAGTTTGCTGTTGATCTGTGAGATGCACGCAGGGGCAATATGGGCTGGCTCCCTCCTCTGAGCCAGTCAACCAGTGAGAGCCTTCAGCATGTTAGTCTGAGCCTTGAAAATGTCACAGATTCAGGACAGTTTCATCCCTGGCTTATTGGGTCCCGACCAGGGGTGTGGCCCAGCCCAAGCAGATCCCACCAGTCTGCTTTGGGCCAGGAGCAGCCAAGTGATGCCACTGCAGTTGCCTGTTCTGCCCAACTCCAATATGTCATCAAGCTGGTCAGCCCATTTGTAAGACCCAGTTCCCAGCACTCACCACAAGTCAGTGTAGCTGTCTTGCCAGTTCCGCTCCCTGTTGTGGTGCCTCCTCCTGCCAAGGGTCTTGGGCTCACCAATCCCCGATCTCAGCAGGATCACAACCTCAGCTGGATTGTGAATCACCCGAGTCCAAGACGTGCCCAGTACAGCATGGGACCAGGTCAATGGGAACATGTCTAGCTCCAGCTCTCCTTCCAGTGCAGCGCAGGACCAGCTCCAACCCTCTGTCCATGCTTTTTTCCTTTCTTTCTTTCTTTCTTTCTTTCTTTCTTTCTTTCTTTCTTTCTTTCTTTCTTCCTTCCTTCCTTCCTTCCTTCCTTCCTTCCTTTCTCTTTTTTCTTTTTCCTCAGTTTCTTCCTGGGTTGTGAGAATCCCTCTCCTTTCGTTTGGTCTTCTCCATGGTGTTAAATTCTAGCATCTGAGTTGTTTTTCTCAGAGAGGCTCTCTACCATGCTACCTATTGATCTACCCTCTTTTCCCCCCTACCTCTCTTTCCAGTCTTAACATTTCAACATTGATGATTGACTTCATGAATGAATTTGACATAGACAAGTATTGCAAGAAATGCAAAATTATTGTTTATATATGTATATATTTTGAGTTTCTACTATAGGAGAAACCATGAACTATTTAAACTTTTGTACCTAACATTTCACTTAATATTATGGTCTCAAGTTGCATCCATTTACCTATGAATGCCTCAAATTTATCTTTCACTATGGCAGTGCAGTATTCCATTGTGCATAAATACCATATTTTCTTTATTTGTGCATCTGTTAATGGGTATATATGCTGATTCCAAGACCTAGTTATTGTAGATCTGCTATAAACATGGGTATTCAGGTATCCCTGTAATATGATGGCTTTAATTCTTTTGGGAAGCTACCTAGAAGATAGAGAAATAGAAGTATGGAAAATTTAAAATAATTCCCCCAATTCTCTATTCTGTTATTTCAAAAATATTTCCATACATAGGTTAATTTGTTTCATTTATATTTTTGACCCCTCTTAGTTCACTGAGGTGAAATTTTGTGCTATAATCTATCTGTTTCTTTTTTGGAAGAGGGTCCTTTGTATATGACTTGTACTCTAAGTAACATTTTGGCCATTCTTTTAAGATTACAGCACATAGTTTATTACCTTATTATTTTCCAATTCTTTTGCTATGAAATTTAAAAAATTTTTTCATAGAAGTAAGAAGAGTACCTTTTAACTTTACAGCACATAGTTTATTAACTTATTATTTTCTAATTCTTTTGCTATGAAATTTTAAAAATGTTTTCATAGAAATAAGAAGAGTACCTTTTAACTTTCCTTTGTTAATATCTATTTGTGTTATATTAAAATTTTTAAAAAAGCTGAGAGTGGTGGTGCATGCCTATAATTCCAGCACTCAGGAGACTGAGGCAGGAGGATTGCCATAAGTTCAAGGCCAGCCTGAACTATGTAGTAAGACTCTGTCTCAAAAAGAAAAAAAATAGAGAAAAAAAAGAAATGCAAGATTGACAAACAATGAGTGACTTTTAGATGCTTTGTGGAATGGTCTTTGTACTCTTTTCTGCCAATCATATTTCTTCCCTTGAAACTCAACTTTTTCCTTACCACAGTATATCAGCCATGATGGGAAGGGAAGCGTGCACCCCTGAGCTCTCAGCTTCACTGTCATGAAATAACTACTCAAAAGGTTGGCTGCATTCCTGCCTTTGAAGAGTTGTTCAACTTTCCCTGTGCCTTATCTCCCTGTCTCATCTTTCCAGCTAAAGATTAAGTGGAGTCCCCATCAAAGAGTAGTGCTGTTCCCCTCTCATCTTTCAGAGTGCATTTTTAGAGGAATCACATATTTTTAAAATGCACAAATGGTAAGGTAGAGAAACAGGAAACTTGTAATACTTGCATAAGCTATTTCCTGCCCAGAGCCCTGTCAGCCCCAAAGGAGAGAGCCACCCCAGAAAGACATGATTCACTGAGCTCACACAGCAGGAGAACCTATTCATCCTCTAGGGTCCCTTCAGAGGGACTCGCTGAGGACAGCTGTTACATAAATCTAAGATATTCCTGGTATTGCAGTGCAGCCTAATGAAATTCTCAGCTGTTAAGCACCTTTATTGATTCCAGAGAATTCATCAGAGAGAAGTGGAATAATAAGGTACATTAACGCTTTCTGTGGTATGTAATCCTTTTCAGCAAGCTTTGATGCCTTGAAGGACCCAGAGTTAAGAAAATAATTTGCTCTCCAGTCTCCTGTGACCCTTACCCAGGAAGGAAGGCAGTTACTCCCAGCCAGGTTTGCATTTTGCTGACTGCTTTTTCATATCCCAGGCCTTATTACAGTGTTAATCTTCTGCCTGCAAATGGATGTGCAATACTTACAAGGGTTTATTTTTGTTGTTGCTCTTTAAATAATGCATGTTGTTTCTTCACAAAGCCTGAGATGAAAAGAAATTTCTTAGTCTCGACTGCATTAGACAAAATAAGAAAATTGATAAACTCTAAATTAATCTGGTCCACACCAATCCTTCCAGCACTGGCTTTAATCAGTTTGTCTTTCTCTAGATGTCTGACCCACAAAGTGACAGTAGGTACAGAAGAAATCCGAATTCCTGGAATTCACTGAGGCACAGCAGGGTTCCTGGATTGGAGATGGGGGTGGTGCTATTTATCCATTTGCATATTCAACCATCCACATCCGCATTTTGCTGTTGTTGTTGCCTATCCTTTGCCAATAGCACTGCTGTGGTCATAGACATAAAAACCAACAAAGGAGACTTGCTCTTTCCCTTCAAGGTGCATGCGGTCTAGTTGGGAAGCAGTCATTAGTTTATAGCACTACATGCATAAGTGTGTACTTAGAGGACACCTTGGGAGGTCAAGGCAGAAGCAGTGCTAAGAAGACATGCTCTGGGCACTGATTCAAATCATCCCAGCATTAAGTATTTAGGTTTAACTGCATTGTTGACAGTTTGTGATAAATAAGTGGTTTGGGGTTACAGTTTGGTTTGTCACCATTGCCTTAGGGTCTCTCGCCTTCTAAGACATCATGGTGAAAATCACAATGAAAGTTAGCTTCTTTTTTAATGTCTGTGGGGGTATATTCTTCAAATAATGATGAATTGGGTAATTCATCCTTGCTTTGGGGACTTGAAGTCGACACCTGTATAATTAGGTCTGGCTGAATGGCTAGGGAAATTCCTTTTCAGAATACTTTAATTCTCTTGAATGGTTTTATTCTATTTTGTTATGTTTGATATTATTGTGTGTGTAGCTAATGTTGATATCCAGTTCTCTTTTTGTGAAGTGCTGTGTTGCTTGCATTGTTCTGTTCTGATCTGCTTTATTCTGTCCTCTTTTGTTTTATTCTCTGTAAAATAAAATTAAAATCTAAAAACCTTGAGATTCTCAAGCCATCATTTTTATTTTATATTTCCTCCCAGCTTCTGTTCTCTAAGCAAGGGTCATGGGTGATAGACTTTGGAAAAATGTGTGAGATGTGAGGCTGTCCTAGCTCTCAACAACTTTCATCTCTGCCAGTAAGTCTGAAAGATAGAAGAAGAAATGTCAGGTCCAAGAGACACCAAGTCCTGGTGAGAGAAGACTCAAGGTCTGTGGGTCCAGCAAGGCCACCTGCTCCTTCTTGACCTGTCTTTCAGGAGGTCACTTGGACCCTGAGTCTCATTCTTATCTTGCTATGAAAAGAGGACCAGGAGAAGACAAGATGGCTGATCAGTGAGCAACAAAATACAGAGCCTCCTGGGAGAAATAATCCATACACCAGAATAAAGCACCCTGGAGAGACCCAGACAGGGGGAGATGGATCCTCTTCAGATAGGAAGAAATTAAAACATAAAAAAGCTTGTCAAATACTTTGGGACTACAACTGAGACAGCTGAAGATTGCAGGACACAGTGTTTTCATGGTGACCTGGCAAATGTGCACCAGCTTGGATCTGCGCTGGCCAGCAAAGCCACACAGACTCGTTCCTGCTGCCACACGCAGGAAGAACTTCATTGCTGAGGTCTGGGGTTGGTGAGCCCAATGGAGAGCAGAGCCAGTGAAGGGACTTTCATTCATCCCCGGTCAGTGCTGGGAATGAGACCCCCACTACATGGGAGGGGCGCGACCAAATGGGTGACATGTTGGAATCGGGCAGGAGGAGCCTGAACTGGGAGTGACAATGACTTCAGTTGGTTGCTCCCTCCCCAGAGCAGATTCGTGGGATTTGCTTGGACTGGGCCGCACCCCTGGCCGGGACCCAATGAACCATCCCAAATTGATTCACTGCGCCTAGCACGCACTAACTAGGTGAAAGGACCCTGAAGTTTGGCTGGCCCGGTGGGGAGGGGCAGGTAAACACAGCCTGCTTACACCTCAGTGACAAGAGCAGGCGGGAGAGAGCAGAGATCCCTTACCAGTGTGCTTCGGAGGAACCGTGGCCAACAGGGAAGGGGACTAGGACCTACACTGTAACCCGAGTGGAGGAAGCCAGGGCCATGACAGGAGAGAGAGGCAAGAGGAGGCCCCCAGACCAGAACCCTGAGAGCACTGAACCAGGAGAAGGAAAAACAAGGGAGCCTGAGGGCGGCAAACACACAACATCAGACATGGCTTCAATGGACATTAAGAGATATCTTTGGAACCTTGTAGATGAGCTCAAAACTGAAATATTAAATCAGGTAAAGCAAGATATGAGTAGAGTAATAAAAGAAATGCTCTCAGGAAGCATCTCTCAGGAAGATACAGATGGGAGAATGGAGGAACACAAAAAAAGGAGAGAAACATTTGATAAAGAATATAAAGAAAATATAGAATACATGAAGCAGATTCAAAGAGACTATCAGGAAATTAAAAACTCCATTGAAAGCTGGCAAAACTCCTTAAAAGAAACTAAGGATAGACTATCAAAATTTGAAGACAAGTTGGCAGTGTGTGATGATGAAAGGAAAGATCTCTTAAAAATAACAAGGAAACAGGCAGTAACAATACAAAGGCTAGAAGATGACAAGAGAATCTACAATTTAAGAATAAGAAACATGAACAAAGAAGCAGGACTACATACAGGCAAATTACAAAGGCTATTCATGGAAATAATTAAGGAAAACTTCCCAAGCATGGGAAAAGAAAATGACATTCAGTTGTGTGAGGCATACAGTACCCCAGCTACCTACAACCAAAACAGATCTACACCCAGACATATAATTCAAGATGCCAGAAATTCAATATAAAAATAGAATATTAAAAGATGTCAGAGAAAAGAAACAGATTACCTATAAAGGTAAGGCCATCAGAATCATAGCTGACTTCTCGACACAGACCATCAGATCAAGAGAAGCTTGGAGTGAAGTATTCAAAGCCCTGAAAGAGAATAACCTCCAGCCCAGATTGATGTACCCTGCAAAGCCATAGCTAGAAGTTGATAGAGAAACAAGATGCTTACATGACAAAGAGGAACTGGGGGAGTTTGACCTGTCCAACCCTACAGATAATACTGAAGGACATTCTAGAGAGAGAGAGAGAAAAAAAAATACCAGGATTTTAGGAACAGTGGCAGAAAGGCCTCAATGAGTGGGGCAGGCAGTAGAATGAAGGAGAAAAGCAGACAAACAAAGGCAGGAAAATAGCATGGCAGAAATGAGGCAGAGAAGGATAACTAGAAACTCTAACATACATGGCCTTGATACGCTATATTGTTATTAGTACATCTGGATTTAAAACCCACATTACTCACACTGCTCTGCTTAGATGTATTATATTCTGTTCCAGTCATTCTACCTGTACTAGATTTGAGGGCACAGACAGTAATCCCAAAAATAACAGGATATAGTATGGTAATCATCCTTAATTTCCTATTAACTTAATCTAAAGCTCTGTAAAACCTACACTGTTTTACCATGATTGATCATAATTGAATCTGGTTTGTTCGATCATGGTTTTGTATTGATAGATTTTATTCAAAGCTGTTATGATTGATAGTATCAAGTCTGAGAGTATAGGCAACTGCACTTAAGTTGACAAGATCCATTAGAATATCCATTCTGGTTTGATTATTAACTGCCTTTGAAGTTTTATACTGTCTACAATGCTTTATTTTTACTACTATTATTATTTACTGATATATTCAATTATACTGCTATATTCAATTATGCCTGATGATGTAGACATTCTATTGAAGATAATAAGAAACAACACAGTAATCATTGTAGATGACCTTGTAGTATGGTTTTATAAGAATTTTTGGTTTCATGTTTTTATACAAATTTGTTTTGTTTTGTCTTGCTAAGTTTTGTTCTTTCCTCTAATACAGAAAGGATAGAAATACATGCAGAGATTCATGCATGTGTAGCTGTTTACACTCTCACTGTTTGACTATCTACTTGTATGCTTTAATTTTGTAACTTGAGCAACTATTTCTAAGAGGACAATATGTAATTTATCAACTAGTGATTTCTTTTTTTATTTTTATTTTTATTTAAAGAGAAAAAAACAGGAAAAAGGTAGAAATATTACAGAATTTCAAGAAAAAAGATAAACTGTAACAAATCACTAGTTGATACATAACATATTGTTCTTTTAGAAGTAGTTATTCAAGTTACAGAATTAAAGCACACAAAGTGGACACTAAAGCAGTGAGAGTGCAAACAGATCTGTTCAGCAATCCAGCAAGAACCTAGGAATGTGGTCATCAATCCCATACATCTAAACTTACATGCAGCTATATCTTTTATAGCGCTTCCTATTTCCTCTTTTCTACAATAGCAATTATACATTTTTAAAATTTTATTTAAAGAGAAGAAAAAAATAGAAAAAAGGGTAGCAACAATACAGAATTCTAAAAGAAAGAAAGACAAAGGAGAATGAGAAAAAGCCCCACTAAGAAATCAGCAATTTATAAATTATGTACTGTCATCCTGGATGTAGTTGTTCAAGTTACAGAGTTAAAGGGTACATAGTAAATATTCAAACAGTCAGACTACAAACAGTTCTGCTCAAAGATCCAACAAATATTCAGCAATATGGTCATCTATTTTGCACAGTCAAACATACATGCAGTTATATCACCGAGAGCACTTTCTTTTCCTCTCTTTTTTACAATAGCAATTACATATTTTGTTTTTATTACTCTTGTAGTTCATATTTACTTTTCACACTAGAGACACAATATGATATTTATAAATATGATTCTTATTTATTTCACTAATGAGGATAGTCTCAAGTCGTCTCCATTTGCTTATGAACGCCTCAAGATCATCCTTTTTTATAGCTGAGTAATATTCCATTGTATAAAAATGCCACCTCTTTTTCATCCGCTCTGCAGTTGGTGGGCATCTTGGTTGTTTCCAGGATTTAGCTATCACAAATTGTGTGGCTATGAACATGGGTGCACATATATCACTGTGATATGAACTTTTCAGTTCCTTGGGGAAAATACCCAGGAGAGGGATAGCTGGATTGAATGGGGCTTCCAATCCTAGTCTTCTGAGAATTCTCCATATGGATTTCCATAATGGTTGCACCAGTCTACATTCCCACCAACAGTGGAGCAGTGTTCCTTTTTCCCCGCAGTCTCACCAACATTTGTTATCAGTTGATTTCTTGATGGCAGCTATTCTTTCCGGAGTAAGGTGGAATCTCAATGCTGTTTTAATTTGCATTTCCCGAATGACCAGTGATGGTGAACATTTCTTCATGTATTCATTTGTCATTTGTATATCTTTCTCTGAGAACTGTGTGTTCATCTCAGATGCCCATTTTTGGAGAAGGTCTTAGAATTTGGGGGGCTTGATGTTTTTCAATTTTTTATATATTCTGGACACATGTCCTTTGTCTGAGGGGTTGCTGGTTAAAATTTTTTCCCACTCTGTTGGTTTTCTTTTCACTTTGTTGGTGATTTCCTTTGAAGTGCAGAAACTTTTCAATAATATGAGATCCCATTTGTTGATTCTTTGAAGTGTTTCCCATGCAGTTTGCATTTGGTTCATGAATTCTCTGCCTACCCCTATGTCTCCAAGACTTCTACCTACCTTGTCTTCCAGTAGATTTAGTGTTTCTTTTGTAATATTGAGGTCTTTGTTCCATTTAGACTTTAGTTTTGTGCATGGTGATATGCATGGATCTAGTTTCAGTCTTCAGCATGTAGAGAGCCAATTTTTCCAACACCATTTATTAGAGAGACTATCTTTCTTGCAGTGAACCTATTTAGCCCCTTTGTCAAATATCAGGTGGCTGAGTGTCTCTGTAGTTGTGCTTGCATCTTCTAATCGGTTCCATTGATCCTCAGGTCTATTTCTTTGCCAGTACCAAGCTGATTTTATCACTGTGGCTTTATAGTGCTGTTTCAAGTCAGGAATTGAGATGCCTCCTGCCTTGCTTTTGTTGCCTAGAATTGCCTTTGCTATTCTAGGTTTCTTCTGTTTCCAAATGAATTTGAGGAGTGTTTTCTCTAGATCTGTGAGGTATGTCAATGGTATTTTGATTGGGATTGTGTTAAATCTGTATAACAGTTTTGGGAGTATAGCCATTTTCACAATGTTGGTTCTTCCTAACCAAGACCAAAGAATGTCCTTCGATTTTCTAATATCCTCTTCAATCTCTTTTTTCAGCATAGTATAATTTTCAGCATATAGGTCTTTTACATTTTTAGTTAGGTTGATTCCTAAGTATTTCATTTTTTTACATGTTATTGTAAAGGGCGATATTTCCATAATTTCTCTCCCAGTGAGTTTTTTGTTTGTGTACAGGAATGCTATTGATTTTTGAGCAATGACTTTGTATCCAGCTACACTGCTGAACTTGTTTATTACCTCTAGTAGTCTTTTAATGGAGTTTTTTGGGTCTTCTATATAGAGTATCATGTCATCTGCAAATAGTGATAATTTAACTTCTTTCTTTCCTATCTTTACTCCTTTTATTTCTCTCTTGTCTGATTGCCCTGGCTAGTGTTTCCAGAACTATGTTGAAAAGGAGTGGTGATAGTGGACATCCTTGTCTTGTTCCTTTAAAGGGAAAGCTTTAAAGTGAAAGCTTTCAGTTTTTGTCCATTTAGTATAATGTTGGCTGTTGGTTTGTCATAGATGGCCTTATAAGGTTGAGGTAGATGCTGTGTATTCCGAGTTTCTGAAGGGTTTTTATCATGACCATGTGTTGGACTTTGTTGAAAGCTTTTTCTGCATTTATTGAGATGACCATGTGGTTTTTGTTTTTGGCTCTGTTGATGTGGTGTATTACATTTATTGATTTGTGCATGTTAAACCATCCCTGCATTCCTGCAATGAACCCCACTTGGTCATGATGTATAATCTTCCTGATGATTTGCTGCATTCTATTTGCCAGTATTTTGTTGAGAATCTTTGCATCAATGTTCATTAGTGAGATTGGCCTATAGTTCTCTTTTTTGGTTGGATCTTTCTCTGGTTTTGGTATCAGAGTAATACTTGCCTCCAGGAATGATTTAGGGAGGATTGCTTTTTTCTCAATTTCATTGAAGAGTTTAAGGAGTACTGG